>CAUYUJ010001559.1:0-68686 GCA_963575745.1 Prorocentrum cordatum | reverse complement strand
ACACACACACACACACACACACACACACACACACACACACACACACACACACACACACACACACACACACACCGCGGCGCGGCGCATGTTTCCATCTGTTGCTCAGCGCGCGTGCGCGATGACATAGTCACCGTTGCTCTTCACGCGCCACGCCCAGACAGCGCCACCCAGGTCAGCGTCGGACATCTTGATGACGAGGAGCTCGTTCACCACGCTGCCAGCGCTGAGGCCGCGCGCGCCCGTTGAGATCTCGATCCCGCGGGCGACGATGCGCAGTTCGCCAGAAATCTCCGCGCACGCGTCGATGATAAACACCTCGCCGCCGCGCGAGCGAACCACCTGGCCCACGTTGTAGGCGTTCCCTTCCCAGCGCAGCCCCCTGGCCACGGAGACGTCGGCGGCCCCGACTACGGAGCGCAACCCGTCAGATTCGGCACGCGCTCCCACCAGCGAGTTGCCCGTCGGCCCCATCTTCACGAGTTGCCGCACTTGCTGCAATACGCAGCCCGCGAGCGTCGTGGCCTCCATGCGCGCGGTGTTCTCCACTGGTTCGGCCACCGCCTTTGCCACCTTATTGTGGCGCTCCGTCACGAAGCAGTCGAGCTCTTTCGGCTCCTGCTCCGCGTTGTGAAACACGTAGTGGCGTTTGGGCTTCACGTATTTGGTGCCGTGCGCCTGCTTGTGCAAGTTGAGATGGACTTCAGCCGCTGCAATGAAGTCACTGCGAGGGGGGGCACGCCCGCGCTTGACCTTCAGGAACGCGTCCGCCAGCAGGCCGCACGCCCGAAGGGACGCTATTTCGCGCTCGAGCGACCCGATGCGGACGGCGCGATCCTCGGCGAACGCCAAAAGGACGAAGAAGGTCGAGATCAGCTCGCTGGCGCCTGCTTTGAATGATTTATTGCACGCGGTCTCGTGCCCAGGCGTGAACATATGTTTTGCCGTTCTGCCGTGCGACCTCGGGAACTGCCAGCGCCGCGTGAACGCGTGAAGCTCGGGCCATCCGATGCCAGCTTTTCTCTGGCACGCCTTCGCAAACGCGAACACCTCCCAGCCAACGGTGCCATTGCTCCATAGGTTGTGCATGCTGTCATACGTCATGGCGGACGGCTTCACTATCGCCCGCAATTCCTTACCCTCCAGCAAGCCATTGGGATGGTAGTTGAAGCCGCTGGCTTTGTCGAGCTTCTGGAAGTTGCCCTTCGTCATGTGGCCAGGCTGTCCCGCGGTCGCCGCCGCTGCGGCGAGGTCGTCCCACAGTTTCCACACGTCGGCGTCTGAATGACGATCGAAGCGCGCGTGCTCGTGACAACAGGTGCCGACGAAGTAGCCGCCGTCGCCGTCGACGGAACCGCCCTTCAAGATCACGTTCTTGCATCGCAAGCAAGGCCTCCAGCCGTTGGCACCCCGCAAACGCAGAATGACTTTGAACGCATCCATGTCTGCGAGAAGATTGGAGAGGCGCGCCCGCACCAGCATCGGAGTGCCGTTGGCCAGCTCCACGTGCGCGCCAGCTCCCGCGAGCCTGGAGGATCCGAAGAACATCTCCCTGATGAAGAGTCGAGTGGCACAGGAGATGCCGCCGTCCACGCGATTGCTCGCTTTCGTTCGCAGACACCCCAGCGGTAGCCACAGCTCTTCCCTCCATAGCATGTCAGCCCCGAACTCCAGGAACGTGAAGAAGATCATCCAGAACTTCCGATCGTGCCTCAGGGCCAGCGCGTCGCCTGGTGCCACTTCGTCCATGTACAGCACCAACGAGAGCGGCGCGCCGCGGACGCGGTTCGCGACCACCGCGAGAAGCTCACTGGACACGGGGCTGGCCTTGCAAACATACCGCAGGAGCTCGTCGATTCTGGCGAGCTTCCAAGCGAAGGGCGGCTCGTTACCTTGCATGGGCAATTCGATTGTCGTCCCGACGTCGCCGAATACGCCCTCAATGGTGGATTGGACCGCGTAAGCCGTCAGCCCTTGCGCATGGCCAGGCTCCGCGAGCTTCTTGGCGATGCGAACGAGGGCCTTGCCAGATACGCCATGCGTAGCGATGGCATCGGATAGCCGACGCCGCTTGGCCGCCTGAGGTCGCGGACATCGGATACCCGACTCCGCTTCGGGGCCATCGCGCCGCCGCTCGGGCATCGCGCCGCCGCTTGGCCACGAGCGACGCGCGTCACTCGCGAGTCGAGCCGAAACGGCTGGCAACTAGCCCCCATCGCGAGCCCATCCTCGCCAACGCCCGCCCGAGCGATCGCCATCGCTTCACCCCAGCGATCCCCATCGCTCCCCTCTCCCTAAGCGATCGCCATCGCTTCGCCCCAGCGATCCCCATCGCTCCCC
Organism: Prorocentrum cordatum; assembly: GCA_963575745.1. Taxonomy (NCBI): domain Eukaryota; class Dinophyceae; order Prorocentrales; family Prorocentraceae; genus Prorocentrum; species Prorocentrum cordatum. The sequence goes on along the minus strand of CAUYUJ010001559.1, from coordinate 66,349 downwards.
TCTCCCTAAGCGATCGTCATCGCTTCGCCCCAGCGATCCCCATCGCTCCCCTCTCCACAAGCGATCGCCATCGCTTCGCCCCAGCGATCCCCATCGCTCCCCTCTCCCCAAGCGATCGCCATCGCTGCCCCCTCACCCACTCTCATTTTCGTTTTTTTATACACATGTGCGCCGCCAGCTACTCAGCGGAGCGGCGAGCGGCGTCAAAGCCTGCTGCTACCGCGCGGCCGCGCGCTGGTCCCAGCGCTGTAGCTGATGGCGGCGGGCCCTCACGAGGACTTCGCAGTCACAAGGCACGCCTTGGCCATCGACATCACCAGAGTGCTCTGCGCCGCCGCCTGCGTCGACATGTCGCTGACATCCTGGGCGGACCAAGTGAACTCCGAAGGTGCGACCTTGCCACTGCTGACTTCATGGGCGACCTTCGTCATCTTGGTCAGCGTGTCCATGAGCTTTTTCGCGTGAACCAGCGTAGCCTCGGGGATCTCCCCGACCCCGTCGAACTTGAGCGCCGACTCGAGCTTGTACATGGGCGCCACAATCCTGCTCAGGGTACGCGTGGCCAGGAGCTTCTGCTGCTGCGCCTCCTTGTCGTTCTTACTCTGCTCTTTCTTCTCCTGCTTCTCGCGCGCCGCGCGCTCCTTGGCGGTCTCGCCGACGCGCGGGTGCGCAGGCGACGAGCTCCCCGAGTCGATGTCGCTGCCGCTCTGCGAGGAGCTGGTCGGTGGCTTCTGCTTATTCATCTTCGTTGTCGAAGATTCGGCTGCCCCTTCGTTCGCCCGCTTCTTGCCCTTGGTCTCGCCATCGACCTTGGCATTGCTCTTATCCTTATCATGTGTATTGCCCTTGCTCTTGTCCTTACCATCGGCCTTGTCATCGGTTTTGTCCTTGTCTTGTTTCGTGGCCTTATGCTTGCCCTTATCTTTATCAGGGCCATTGCTCTTGGACTTGTCATTGTTCGCCTTCTTGTCATTATCATTCTCCTTATATTTATCTTTGCCCTTGCTCTTGTCCTTATCCTTGCCCTCACCAGCGTCCTTATCTTTATCGGCGCCCTTGCTCTTGGCCTTGACCTTTTCCTTGTCGTTATCCTTATCCTTAGCCTTGTCTTTGCCATTGCTCTTGGACTTGTCATTGTCCTTATTCTTGTCCTTATCTTTATCGGTGTCCTTTGACTTGGACTTTCCCTTGTCCTTATCAGCGTCCTTATCTTTATCGGCGGCCTTGCTCTTGGACTTGTCCTTCTCCTTATCCTTGTCCTTTGACTTTTCCTTGTCCTTAGAGCTCTTGCCCTTGGGCTTTTCCTTGCTCTGCATTTTTTCTGTTCTGGGGGGGTGGCGTGCCGTCGTCGCTGCTCTCATCGTTCGATCCGCCAGGAGTCACTGGAGGCGGCTGTCCGCCGTACGACCCGTCGCCGTCCCCCATGGAGTCCTCGCCCGAGGTCTCGAGGCCAAAACTGTCCGAGTCATCGCTGCCACTCTGCAACTGCTCCGAGCCCTCGGTGCTGTCGGAGTCCTCGGCATCATCGACATCAGCGGTGCTGTCGGGGTCCTCGGCGCTCTCCCCCTCGCCCTCCTCGGCGCTGTCGTCGGCGATCTCGGCCCCCGCTTGCGCGGATGCGGGCGTCTTTCTGGTGCAGGGCCCCTTGTCGTCTGAGCCTGAAGCCTCGAGCCCGTCTTCGGCCTCGGCGGCGCGCGATGCCCCATACTCATTCTCACGCCGCGCGATGTTGGCCTCCCACTTCTCGATCTCGTGGATGTCCACCTTGTAGCACAACCCCATCACGGCATGGTTCAAAGTGTCAGTGCACGTATTCTTGATCCTTCTCCACGGGAAGCCTTGCCTCTTGTACCAGCTCAGCGGGTAGCAGCCGCCTCTCTTGCCCGCCCGCGTCCCTTTCTCGTGGATCGCCTTCAAGGTCGCCTGGGCCATGGCCCTGACGCTTGATTGGCCGCTGCAGGCGCGGATCTTCTTCCAGAACTCGACCCTCTCCTCAATGCTGAAGTCCTTCAGCTTCGAGGCCATCTCCTTCCACTCGGGCGCCCGATTCGCTTGCACCCCCCGCGTGCTGCACAGCGCGCACCTGTAGATCTGGCCCTTCTTCGTCATCCGCACTGGGTAGGCCTTCATGACGTCGCACGGCTGGTCGCACCTGTCGCAGAGGAGCTCGTTCTCGACGGCGTCGAGCGAGAGCGGTGCTGCGCGCTTGTCAGGCGAGCTGAGCGCCGCGAACGATCCGACTCGAAACTTCGGCGAGGCGCCTGCCGTCGGCTCCTCGCCCATGCCCGCCGACGCCTGGGACTCGGTGTCCGAGGCGCACCTTCGCGGACGAGAATGCGGCGACGACAACTCTTGCACCGTCGCCTTCATCTTCGCCTTCGCCTTCGCCTTCGCCTCGCCCACCTGCAGCGCCCCATCGCCGTCCTTCGGCGAGGGCGCACTCTCGCCGAGCCTCAGGGTGGGCACACCACCGCTCGCCTTCGCCCTCGAAGTGGGCTGCATCCACTTCGCGATGTCGGCGAACTTGGGCGGCGCCTTCTTGGCTGCGGCCACTGCCATTGCCTTCTCCTTTGCCGCGGCCTTGGCGTTCACCTTGGCCGTGGCCTTGGGCGGCGGGCCCTTCGGGCCTGCGTACTTCGCCCTGACCTTCTTCGGCTTGCGCCTGCGTCTGGCGGCGGCTGGCCTCCTCATCGGCCCCCGCTCGGCCGCATCCTCGCTTCCCTCAGCATCCACCTCCTCTTCCTTGGACGCCTCCGCCTCCGCGGCTCCGCCCCCCTCGGTCGCCTCCTCGCCTTCCTCAGCCGCCACCTCCTCTTTCTCGGGCGCCTCCGCCTCCGCGGCTCCGCCCCCCGCGGCCGTCGCGCCCTCGAGACCGAGATCCCCCGCGAGAGTGTCCATCAGCCCGGCGTCCTCGGGGACGCTTGCGCCCGCGGCGCCTGCCATCTGCAACGTCGCCTGGCTGTCCTCGCTCGCCGCCGCCTCATCGACCGCGCTGGCCAGCGCGCCGCCGCATCCCGCGGCCATCGCTCGCAGCGCCCCGCGACCGTTGGCGGTGCGCTCTCACCGATAGTCGAGCGACCTCGGTCGCTGGCTCTTGAGCCGCGCACGTTGCGTAGTGCCGTTATCAGGTAAGCTACGCGCGTCAGCGATCAGCATCGCTCGGGGAGGCAGCGATGAGTATCGCCCGATGTCGATAATTACTCGAATAAGTGGCATAACTATCGTAAGTGGCAACCAATGTTATCCTTTTGTTATCCTTTTGCTATCATTTGTTATCCTGATCCCTGGGTCAGTTAGGATAACATGTTATCCTATATGGCCCATGTTATCCTATCTGACCCAGTCAGTTAGGATAACAAAAGGATAACACTGGGCCAGTTAGGATAACATGTTATCCTATCTGACCCAGTGTTATCCTTTTGTTATCCTTTTGTTATCCTATCTGACCCAGTGACCAGGATAACAAAGGATAACAAAGGATAACAAAAGGATAACACAAGGATAACATTGGTTGTAACTTGCGATAGTTACGGTAGTTACCAGGGTAACTACCTCCCCACGCGATCACCATCGATGCCTCTCCTGCTCATTATCCTCATTCTTCCCTCAAGCGATCGGCATCGCTACCTCCCCCAAGCGATCACCATCGCTTCCCCTCCCTCTCATCATCCTCATTCTTCCCCAAGCGATCGACATCGCTACCTCCCCCAAGCGATCGCAATCGCTCCCCCTGTTCCTCATTCTCCCCCAGCGATCGGCATCGCGATCCACCTTCCCCCACCCCACCCCACCCCCGCCACCCCCCACCCCCCAGCGATCGACATCGCTATCCTCCTCATCCTCCCTCTACTTCTCCTCATCCCCCTCCCCCCAGCGATCGGCATTGCTATCCCCCCTCACCCCCAGCGATCGACATCGGTATCCTTCTCCTCCTCCTCCTCCTCCTTCTTCTCCTCCCCCCAGCGATCGACATCGCTATCCCCTCTCCCCCAGCGATCGACATCGCTATCCTCCTCCTCCTTCTTATCCTCCTCCAAGCGATCGACATCGCTACCCCCCACCCCCCACCCAGCGATCGACATCGCTATCATCCTCATTATCCTGCTCCTTCTCCTCATTTCATATTCATAAGCATGCGGCGGCGCGATCCGCGGCCGCGGCCGCAGGCGGCGAACGTCGCAGAGCGCCAGCGACCCGCGACGAAGATGATGTCGGGCTCCAGGGTCGCCTCCCACATGTCGCTGAGAAGCGCCAGAGCCCGCTGAGCAGCGCCAAAGCCCGCTGCCACTGTTCAGAGGAGGGGCACCGACGCGCCCATCGTCTCGGCGACCTGCTCCCCCGCCGCCCTCAGGGACGCCTCCTCCTGCTCGAACGCCTGAGACGCCTTGAGGCACGTCTCCTTCGCCACCTCGGCGCAGCGCTCCGCCCGCTTCAGGCAGTCCATGAGCGCATCGGCCCGCGCCTTGCTGAGCCTGAACTCGGTCTCGGGGGGCACGTCGGGCAGCGAGGCGTCTCCTGTCATGGGCGCCATGATCAGGTTCATCGCCGCGGGCGCCGCGGACGGCGCAGCCTTCCCCGTCAGGCCTGCAGCCGATTGCACCCGCAACTGCATATGCTGCTGTAGCTGCTGCTGCTGCTGCTGTATATGCTGCTGCTGCTGCCGCATCTGCTGCTGCTGCTGCTGCAGCTGCTCCGCCGTCTGCTGCAGCTTGTGCGCCGCCGCAGTCGCCGCGCTGGCCGCCGCCGCGGGGGCGCGGTCGTCTCCGCGGCCGCGGGGCGGCGTGCGCGGCGCGGGGCGGCCGCGGTGGCTGCGGTGGCTGCGGCTGCGGCTGCGCCTGCGCGCAGGCGATCGCGCGCGGCGATCGCGCCCGCGACTGCTGGCGGCCCCTGCGCTGGCGGCGGCCGCGGCGGCGGCCCCTGCGCTGGCGGCGGGCGCCGTCTTGTAGGGGTTGGCCGCGGTTGCCGCCGCCTTCTCGGCCTGGTGCTTCTTCCACGCCGCCACCTCGCTGTCGCTGAGGCGCTCCTCGTTGGCGTCGTCCAGGAGGCGGTTGATCTCCTCTAAGTTGGGCCCGCTCGCCGTCTTGAGAAACTTGTGGCTCTCCGCCGTCGACGTCGCCAAGTGGTTGAAGAGCCACTCCAAGCACTCCGCGTGGCTCTCCTTGTAGCACTTGGCCTTGCAGTTGCTGACGGGGCAGCCGACCGTGCACCACTCCTCCTCTGTCTTGACGGGGCAGGCTGCCGCGACGTCGGACGACATGGTCGGTGCTGGCGACGGAGCTGGCGTCGGTGCTGACGACGGCGCTCGTGTCGGCGCTGGCGTCGGCGCGGGCGGGCGCCGATGGAGACACGCTCCGCTGGGCGCAGGCGATCCGCTCCGATGGGCGCGCCACGCGTGGAGCCGACAATGGCCATGCAATGCGTGCAATGATGCGTGCAACGTGAGCACAAGGCCAGCGATCGGAATCGCTCCCCCGCACAATTTTGTCGTCGTCGGTCGTCGCCTTTGTCAGTCGTCGCCAGAAGTCGTCACATCCCCTCAGCCAGCGATCGTAATAGCCATCCCCATCCTCACATCCCCATCCACACATCGTAATCGTTAGTCGCCGGTCCTCATCCTCACATCCCTTCAGCGACACCTCCCATCCCCTCAGCGATCGTAATCGCTATTGCACACACAAGCGATCGTAATCGCCATTGCACACACAAGCGGTCGTAATCGCGATTGCAAACAATCTCTGCGCGTACACAAGATCGTTTTGCCGCAGCGCCTGGAGCAGCAAGCGCATGCAGATCGCTTATGCGCGCCCAAGGCGCGAAGAGGCGCCGCGCCCCACGGCTTCGCAGCGCCTGAAGCCGCAAGCGCAGCCGAGATGTGCCAGCGCAAGCACCAGCGCCAGCGCGAAGAGGGCGCGACGGCGCCGCGCCTCTCGGCTGCGCGCCATGGCGCGGAGAGGCGCCGCTCCAGCGGCCAGCGCCAGCGGCCAGCGCGAAGCTCCAGCGGCCAGCGCCAGCGCGCCGCGCCTGCAGCGCAGGCGCCAGCGGCGCCGCGCCAGGGCGCCGCGCGCCTCACGTCAGCCGCGACGGCGGCGGGGCGGCGGCGGGGGCGCCTCTGCGCCACGGCGGCAGCGGCGCTGTCGATGGCCTCGGCGCTGCCCCTGGCGTCGGCGCCGTTGCCAGCGGGCGCGCGGGTGACGCAATGCGCGGGCGCGCCGCGCGCGGCGCCGCGGCGGGCGGGGGCGGCCCCGCGGGGGGAGGAGCCAGGGAATCGCCCATGCCGCCGCCCTTGCCGCCGCCCATGACGCCGCTGCGGGGGTCGGGGAGCGACCCAGCGGGGACCTTGCCTGGCGCGCCGCCGCCGTACTTCTTCGCGAAGTACTCCCTGTTCCTCCCCCCGCGGTTGGCCCGCTGCTTGGCGTTGACGCGGCGCCGCTGGCCGCGCCACGTCTCGGGCCCGCCCTCGGCTGGACCCGCAGGGCCGCGCTGCCACCAATGCAAGCCGAGGGCCTTCGCCGCCGCAGCCTCGCCGCGCAGGTCGGCGACCTGCTCCTCGGTGTAGCCCGCCCCCTGGCCAGCCGCGCGCTCCTCGTAGACCCTCGCCCACGCCGCCTCGGCCACGGCCTCAGGGGGAGGCGGCGCCCGAGGCCCCACCCTCTCGGGCGGCGCCCGAGGCCATTGCGACCCCTTGGCGCGCGGGTCGAGGGCGCGCGGGCTGCGGCTCCGCGAGCGCTCCGCGGCCGTCGGCGCGGGCGGCGCGGGAGCCGCCGCTGGCGGCGCGGCCGCTGACTCCTCGGCCGCCGCAGCCGCTGCCGCCTGCTGGGCCCGAGCCGAATCGCGGCGCGAGACGTACGGCCGCGGCGCGCTGAGCGACAGCGACGTCGACGTGCGGCCCGACTGGCCGCCCGACGAGCGGCTGTCGCGAGGATCGCGCGCCTGCGGCGAGGGCGCGACCTCGACGGGGGGCACCTCCTCGCGAGGCCCCGCCTCCTCCTCCTCCTCCGCCGCCTGCTCCTCCGCCGCCGCCGCCGCCGCTGGTTCCTCGACCTCCGCACCCTCCTCGCCTGGCGACGACGCAATCTCCAGGAGCACGTCTGACGCATCGTGCGTCTCGACCTCCGCACCCGCCTCGGACGCCTCCTCCTGCTCCTTCTCGGCGGCCTCGGTTAAAGGAGACTCCTGCTTCTCCGCGGCCTCGGGCGGCGCCTCCTCCCCGTGCTCCTCCGCGGCCTCGGGCGGCGCCTCCTCATGAGCAGCCAGCGCCGCGTTTGCGAAGACGTCCGCGGCCTCGTTCGCGAAGGCGAAGAACTCCTCGGCGGCATCGCGACGGCCGCGGCCGCGGGGCGGCGCCATGGAGGCGCTGGCGCAGGCGCAGGTGTAGGCGCTGGGCCTGGTGTAGGCGCTGGCGCGCCACCTGCTGGGCCCCAAATGGCTAGTGCGATGCATGCAATGATGTGCGCAATGTGCGCACATGCCCAGCGATCGCCATCGCTCCTCCGCCTCTTGCTCTTCCACCTCATCCACCTCCCCTCCCATCACCACGTCCACTCTAGCTTCGCCATCCTCCGAGCGACAGCTGCAATTCCACTCGCTGAAATCCCCAAGCGATCGCCATCGCTGCAATCTGCACTCGCTGCAAACTAATCTACAATCCCTGCAAACACAATCGATCATCATCGCTGCCCTGCCCAACCGACCTCAAGCGATCCCCATCGCTGTCCTGCAACTCCATCCCTGCACCCCCCCGAACAACCATCCCTACACCAAGCGATCATCATCGCTGCCCCTCCTCCACCACTCACTATTCATAGCCATAATCGGCTATCTAGTCGTGTGCGAGCACACGCATTGCAGGCTGCATCGTCGCAGCGCCCGTGCGAATTCGCCAGATCAGGCGCAGCTGCCGATCAAGCGTGGATGCCGAGCTTCTTCTCCTGTTTGCGCACCCACTTCTTAGCCGCAGCGATCGCCTTGTCGCTGCTGCCGCCGTGGTCGCTGAACTTGATGGCCGTCGACTGGCCTGGACCTTTCGCACCCGTGCGGCACATGACCTGGTTGCGGGACCATTCCACCGCATATGCGGGTTTCGGTGGTTTCTGGACCCCCTTCGCGCCCACGTGCTCGGCCTCAGTCTTCTTCTTCTTGTTCTTCCGCTTCGCCTTGGCCTTGGCTTTGGGGGGCGCGGGGTGGCCGTCGCCAGCGGCCTTGCGCTTCTTCTTCATCGGCGGCGGCGGCTCCGCCTCCTCCACGCCGTCGGCGCTCTTGTTATCGGAGTCGCCCCCGTCGCTGCCCTCCGACTCGTCTTCGCTTGGCGGCGTCTTGGCCACATCTGGCAGGCATTGTTTGCCACCGAGCTTCGCGAAGATCTTGTCCCTGGCCTCCTCCACGCTGTGCGTCGTCGGCGGCGGCGCCGACTCCGTGTCGCCGATCGGAATCGCGCCGTCCGTGGCGGGCGCAATGGGCTGCGGAGTGCAACGCCTGCCTGGCACGCCGTCTCGCGCACCTTGGCGGCCGCCACCCTGCATCGTCATCGCCCGTTCCGCGAGCTGCAGCGCCATGTCGACGGACGACCGATTGCCATCGGACGTGGCCTTGAGGCGAGCCTTGGACTCTCGCATCGGGGCCGCGTCGCACAGCACCATCAACATGGCGCGGTCCAGCGGGCACTCGTTTGCTGGGGCCTCCCCTCCGCCACCATGCGCGCGCGAGTACCACTCGGGGTGCACCTTCGGCATGTCAGTCGGGTCCGCAGGGAGCTCGCTGACGAAGGACGGCTCGGTCGCGGCAAGCTGCTTACACAACTTCCACGGCAGGAGCTTCTTGGCGTATGTTTTCGCCCGCTTGAAATAGCCCCACTGTGCCATCGGACACATGCGCATCGTCCAATCGAAGCCGTCCACGAGGAGGGCGACGCACGCCGCCAGTTGAACCGTCGGCTCATGCAGCGCGCGCCACCCGAGGGATTTGCAAGCCTGCAGGACGACCGCAACCCGACCCATGAAGTCGTTGCGCTCGTCCAGGATCTTGTCCCACTGCCTCTTCGTGAGGTAGGCGGGGAGGGACGAGAAGTCCTGCATCGGCGCCCTGCCCGACCCCGCCAGCTCCGCGCTTGCGGCCGCGTTAGCGGCCAACATTTGCGCTGAGGCCGTCGCCAACGTCGTGGCGCGGCCGAGCAGCGTGGCAAGCGCCCTCTTGCCGAAAGGCATCTGGCCGATCTCCAGGACCAGCATGGCCGAGTCCTCGGCGGAGATGAAGGTCCACGGCGCCATGATGGCCATCGCCGTGGCGCTCTGCGCCTCCGCGATCTCCTTGTACGCGTCGGACTTCTCCCCGATCTGGGCGAGGACCGACTTGGCGGCCTTCAGCTGCTTCACCAGGTCGGCCGCCATGGCGCCCGCGGGCGTCGCTCGCGCCGCGCACGCGGCGCGACTGCAAAACCGACAACGGCTATGCACAGCGATCGTTCAAAAGGATTGCCGCCTACTTAAGTTAGCGATCGGTATCGCTTCTCTGCTTCTCCCTCCTCCTCCCCGCCCTCCCCCAAGCGATCGCTATCGCTTCTCCTTCCTCCTCCTCCTCCTCCAAGCGATCGCCATCGCAACCTCCCCCCATCCCCCTCCTCCTCACACAAGCGATCGCCATCGCTACATGCCCCGTCCCTCCCCCTCCTCCTATGATCCCTCCTCCACCTCCTCCTCCTCCTCTCTTGTTTTTGCAACCCGTAGGGTTCGGTCCGTGCACGTCCTACTCCCCCCTCCCCCCCTCCCCCAAGCGGTCGCCATCGCTGTTCCCCCCGTCGCCCATCCTCCTCCTTCTGGGGGAGGTGAAGCGACGGCGATGACGATGAGGAGAAGGAAAAAGATGAGGAGAAGGAAAGCGATGTCGATCGCTGAAAGGAAGGTGGATGATGATAAAGGAGATCACTGAGCGCCGCGCGCAGCCGCTCTGCCTCGTGGAGGCGCGCGGGGCTCGCGCGCGCGGGGCGCGGAGGCGCGATGTGGGGTGCTCCGCGCGAGCTCGCGCAGGGGGCTCGCGCTTTGGCGCTCAGGCGCCAGCGCGACAACCTGCTGCAGCAGCTCGCGGAGGCGGATGCCCCCTCCTCCCAGCGATCGCCATCGCTCTCCCCCGAATCCTCCTCCTCCGCTTCCTCCCCTTCCTCCTCCTCCTCCACCTCCTCCTTCCCCCTCCTCCCCCTCCTCACCCCTCCCCCCACCCCCTCCTCCCTTCACTCCACCGCCCCTCTCCCCCTCCCCCCGCCTCTGCAGACTGTCAACGCGGAGCAGACAGAGCGCGCCGCGCAGCTCTCGCTGCGGCTGGAGGAGGCGGGAAACGATGACGACGAGACGACGACGACGGCGGCGGCGACGACGACGACGAATGAGGCGGAGCGCGAGCTAGTGATCGCGATCGGCGAGAGGGACGCGGTGCTGCGGCGGGAGGCGGAGCTGAAGGCGGAGAACGCGCAGCTGAGGAAGGAGGCGCAGGAGGCGCAGCTGCTGCGGAGGGAGGAGCAGGCGCGCCTTCAGGCGGAAAATGCGCAGCTGAGGGCGGAGAAGGCGGAAAAGAAGAAGAAGAAGGAGAAGAAGGAGAAGAAGGAGCAGGAGGCGGCGGCGAAGGCGAAGGCGGCGGCGAAGGCGGCGAAGGCCAAGGCGGCGCGCGCCGCGGCGAAAGCGCCAGCGGCGGCGAAGGCGCCGCCAGCGCCGCCAGCGGCGCCAGCGGCGGCGAAGGCGCAAATGCCGCCGCCGTCGACTCCGCCTCCGCGGTGAGGCCGCGCGCCCGCAAGCGCGGAGCGCGCCGCGCGCCCGCAAGCGCGAAAACAAAAGACCAGCGATCGTAATCGCTATCCCCTCGTCCTCTTCCCCCCACCCCGCCCTCCCCCAAGCGATCACCATCGCTTCTCTTCCTCCTTCCCGTCCTCATCCTCCTCCTTCCAAGCGATCGACATCGCTTCACCTCCCCCAGCGATCGCCATCGCTTCTCCTCCTCCTCCTCCTCCTCCTCCTCCTCCTCCTCCTCCTCCTCCAAGCGATCGCCATCGCTACCTTCCTCATCCCCCTCCTCCTCACCCAAGCGATCGCCATCGCTTCTCCTCCTCCTCCCCATCCAAGCGATCGACATCGCTACCTTCCCCATCCCCCTCCTCCCCACCCAAGCGATCGCCATCGCTACCGCGGCGAGCACCCACCAGGCGGCGCCGCGACGAGCTCCAGGTCGATGGGCAAATCCCAAATCCTGAAAAACCTCTTCAAATCCAGATAACCTCTCCAAATCCAGAAAACCTCACCAAATCCAAAAAAGATTTCCCCAAATCCGAAAATCGTTCCTGAAAACTACATCCACCTCCTCCTCCTCATCCCTCCTCCCCCTCCTCCTCCTCCTCCTCGTCCTCCTCCTCGCCCTCCTCCTCGTCCTCCTCTGCGTGGGGGCCGCGGGCCGCGACGTCCCTGCGGCGCGGCGGGCGGGCGCGCGGCGGGAGGGGAAGAGAAGCGAAGGAGGGATGGAGGGAAGTTATAAGTTACTTATAAGTAACATATATGTTACTTATAAGTATTGCATCTCAGCACGGGTAAGTAACTTAGCGGTAGTGATAAGTATCTTCCAGCGTCATTAACAATCAGCGAAATACTTATAACTAACCTAAATATAGTTTTGCGACAAGACAAATACTTAAGGGCACATAGAAATAGTTAGAAATACTTAGGTACTTATCCCTTGCTATAAGTATCTTATACCTAGCTGTACCTATGGTGCAACTAGCATAAGAACCACCATTCTCGAAGCGGCGGCAGCAGCGGGGAACGCCAGGGGCGCCGGCGGCGCCCTCGCCGTGCCGCCCGCAGCGCCTCCACCGGCTCCAGCGGAGGAGCGACGGGAACGGAGGCCCCGCCTGCCGGCGGCGCCGGCGACGCAGCTGGCTCCGGCCCCCCCGGGGCGACGGGCGGCGGGGCTGGGCGGCCCCGCGGCGGCGCCGCTGGCGCCTCCACCGGCCCCCGGGGGGCAACGGGAGCAGAGCGCGACAGGCGCGCCCAGCGCGTACCTGGTGGCAGCCGCCCTCCGTCAGGCCGGCTGGGCTCGCTTCACGGCGACGGACCTGCCCGACAACCAGGTGCTCCTGCGCTGGGGCCCCTGAGCCCAGGCCGGGAGCTTCGAGGGGTCGCGGCAGTGGAGCTGGACAGGGGAGAGCACCCAATCGAGTCGGAGTACGGAGCCGATTGGGCGGTGCACACCCCGGACTCGCGGTCGGCTTGGGCCGACCTGCTCGAGGACGCAGCTGGCGGTGAGGGCTCCGAGGGCGGCCACGCGGTGGCGACGCCGCCCCGGGCCGCTAGGCGGGCAGGGCGCCGCGGCGAGCGGGCGGCCGACAGGACCCGCGCGGCGGTGAAGCCGCTCCCGGCCCTCCCTGCTGCGGCAGGCCTGGGCGACGGTCTGGAGGCGGACGGATCGCCTCGCGCAGCCGCCCATGCCGGCGCGGCGGACGCGCCGGTTCTGGCCCCCTCGCCCGAGCGGGAGGGCGACGGTCTGGAGGCCGACGGCATCGGCAGGGACGAGTTCCTGCAGGCGCTGCGCTTCTGCCTGGACAACTCGGGCTGGGTGGCGGCGCGCGCGCTCGCGCCGGCGCTCCACGTGAAGCTCCGCGGATGTGGATTCCGCGAGGCGCGAGCCCGGATCCTGGAGGCGTGCGACGGCATCCCTGACGCGCGGGGGCGCCGGCGGGCAGCCGAGCGCGTCCTGGGTCGGCGCCTGGGGCGGGCCAGGGAGCCCTGAGCCCCGCGCCGCCGGCCAGGCCCGCCGGTCTCGCGGCTGGCACTGCCTGTGCCCAGCCAGCTGAGCAGGGGCGAGCTCGGGGAGCTCGTGGGCCTGCGGACGCCCGGCGCTGAGAGCGGTACTCCGCGAAGCCGGGGTGCCAGGTGGCGGCCGCGGCCGTGCCTGTCTGCGCTGCTTGCTGCTGCTGCTGCTTCTCGTCTTGTTCTTCCCCCCCCCTGCTGCTTTCCTCTCCTCTCCTAAGCCACGGGGCGCCCACTCGAGCTGGTAAAAAAAAGTGATCTACGCCCCCCAGCGCCCTCTCCCCCCCCTCATGGCTGGGTGTGATCCACGCGTCCAGCGCCCCACCTCCCCCTTCGTGCCTGAAGTGCGCCCTCGGCAGGCGTGCGCAAGATCTCGCCTCGAGGAGCCAAACGGCTTGAGCCAAAAAACGAGGCCGGGGTTCGACTCGCATCAAGGAGGGAGGCCTCAGGTAATCTCACAGAGGGTTGGACTCTTGGAAATTCAATGGGGCTGGTGGGGGCTTCGGGGTCCGAGTGCGTCTCGTCTTGTGAGAGGACAGAACTGATACACAACCACCGCCGGGAGCGCCGATGTTCCAGGACCCTAGGGGCAGTGGGTGTGAATCCCACCAGCTCCCTGGGCATGAGTAGGGCGTTCCCTCTTTCAACCCCCTTACTTCCTTCGAGGATGGTTTCTTTACTGTTACCCATTGAAAACCCTTCGCCAAGCCTTCGCCTTCGAGTCTGCAGCATGCGCGGGCGCCCCGTGGCCACTTCGCATGCGCTTTTGCACAGGACCGCGGGGGGGGGCGCATATATTGCTTGCTGCGCGCAGGCCAAGCAATCCCTGCCAACCTGCGATGCGAGATGCACCTGCTGCTTCCGAATCTGAAGCATGCGCGGGCGCCCCGCGACCACTCTGTATTGGCTCTCGACGAGGGTCCTCGGGGTCGACGCCTGTGCTGAGAGGGCGGGAGGGAGTGCGATGGGGAGGAAAAGGGGGAGGGGCGAGTGGAGGGGAGCGAGAGGGCCACTGGAGGAGACAGGAGGAGGGGAAGATAGGATGGGCGCATGAAGGAGGGAGTGGAAGAGGAGGAGGGGCAGTGAGGAGGGGGGGGGGGAGACGGGGAGGGAGGGGGACAGGATGGGAGAAGTCACGAGGTACAGTCAACCCGCAGAGTAAGGATGCGCGATAAGGATGCAAGGGCCTTGGAAGCCCATCTCGAAGCGTTTCGAGGGGGCGCGGCCAACGAGAGTGTCCAAGGATGGACCCAGGAAGCAAGGATGCAAGGGCACCCTTGGGAGGGATGCCTATCCTTACTCTTCGGGTCAACTGCAGGAGGGATGATGCAGGAGGAGGGTGGAGGAGAGGAAGGGAGGTGGGAGGAGAGGGAGAGGGGCTGGGGGCGCTGGGGGAGACGGGAAGGAGGTGGAGGGTCTAAGAGAGGGGGAGGGGGGGGGGAGGAAGAGGAAGGAGGAGAGGAGGACGGACGACGGGGGGAGGTAACGTTAGGTCGGGCATGTCCCCCTGCAGGCGGATTTTGGACGAAAATTGAAGCATAGTCACAAGTACCCAAAAAACAAGTCATCCACAAAATAATAGACACATCGTCCAGAGACTCTATTGCTTGACTATGTTTGAATATTCCCACTGTAGAGGGACAGGCCCGACTTCAGTCTAAGAGAGAGGGGGGGGAGAAAGAGGAAGGAGGAGAGGAGGACGGACGAAGGGGGGAGATAATTAACGAGACGAGAGGATGGTCGGGCGGTCGTGGGCGCCTACAGCTTGGCACTCGCCAGGCCCAGCCTGGAACCCCTCCAAACATGAGGTCGGGCATGTCCTCCTACAGGCGGATTTTGGGCGAAAAATGAAAGATAGCCAATATACATACCTCAAACTAGCCAAAACATGATACAACAAAATCGTCCCAGGACTGTCTGTTGACTATTTTAAGAATATCCCTCCTGTAGAGGGACAGGCCCGACTTAATCCAAGGTCTGTACCTCGGCCTCGGCCAGGACACGAACAGAGCAGGCACGAACGCCTCAGGGACCCGGAGAGCCTGCGAGTCCAGAGGATGCATCGGGCGCCGCAGCCCGTCTAGAGCTCGGCAGCCCTCGCGCCTTCTGAGAAGTGTTCTGTTTTCGAGGAAGGCTCAGGAAACTTCTCAGGAGGCCCAGGGCCTGCCGAGCCTTCCGACGAGGCCCGCCCCGTCTCACTCCCACCCCCGGGCTCGCCGCCGGAGAACGCTTTGGAATGCACTGAGACCCTCTGGGAACAAGCCCGAACCCTGGGGCTGCCAGTCGACCCCCGCCCCGTGATGATGGTTGGACGGTCACCACAGACGCACGTAGACCTACACACGCTACGTCTCTAACCACCTCCTGGCAAAGCTGAGTTTAGGTTGGGCATGTCGCCCTACAGGCGGATTTTGGAGAACGAATTATAAGTAGCCGACAAAGACTCAAACATAGTTTAAGAACATTAGAAGCATCGCCCCCTGGTCATTTTTTGACTATGTTTGAATTTCCTTTACGTAGAGTGACGCGCTCGACTTAAAACTGTGATGCTTGTGCCTGGTGCCCTGGTTGTTCAATAACTTCCCTTCAGCACAAATGTGCCGAAATGTCTGCAATACCAAATCGGCGCAATCGAACATCATCCGTGGAGAATGAGTCAACGCTGGCTTCGGGAATCTTCTGACCCGGGTCAATCCAGACCCGGGTCAGTCAGGCCTTGCAAAATCCTGCAAGATCCTGCAAGACCCTGCACCCAAACCCGGGTCGATGCGAAGGATCCCGCAAGATCCTGCAGGACCCTGCGCCCAAACCCGGGCCAATGGAAGCCTAGCCAAGCAGGATCCTGCAAGATCTGGCGCTCTGGCTGACCCCCGTTTGCATGGACCCCCGTCTCAAGGCTCCCGATGGCTGTGAGTAGGGGGACAAAAAGTGGCATGAACATAAAAACTCGGAGGTCCACGCGGATTTCTCGGATCGGCGCTGGACCCCCCTCCCTGGCGCGCGGAGCGCGCCAAGGGCGGCGCTAGAGGCGCCGCCGGGGGGCCCCAGCGCCGATCCGAGAAATCCGCGCGGACCTCAGAGTTTTTAATGTTTATGTCACTTTTTGTTCCCCTAATGCATGGACCCCCGTCTCGAGGCTCCCGATGGCTGTGAGAGCAGTGCTCCTTGCAGACGCCGGCACGCTCCGCAGATCGAGCCGACTCGTACCTGCCGTGCACGTGTCGAACCCGTGCGCGCTTCCTCCTGCCTCCGGCCGCCTCGTGCAGGTGCGACCAGGCCCAGGGCAACACAACTGAAGGGGCCCTGGGACACACACACACACACACACACACACACACATAGACACACACACACACACAAATAACAGGACTCCCAATGTTTTCCCAGATTTTCTGGGTGTCTTCCCCACACTTCCCATATTTTCCTGGGCATCGACGATTCATTGTGTCTGTGTGTTGTCCCCTTCTGAATCACACTAATCAAGAACACGCGACCCTCCGCTGGCCAACCTGAAGAAGAGTCAAGGGTGCCCTCCCCTAAGAATGCGCAAGAAGATCCAGCAACAGCGAAGAACATCAGGGTACCCTCCCCGAATCGACCGCGATCTTAGCGTCTGTTTGCAGTAGTGCGTCCTGTGGGGGAGACTCCACCTGCTCGAAACAGGCGCCAACTGACAGCCAAGATCTGCTCCATAGGGCATTAGGGGGGGGGGAAAGGGGTTGCGAGGGCCCGCGCCGATCGGCGAAACAAGTAATAAAAAGCGGTCATCTCCGCGAGGGCCCCGGCCACGACCCAGGGCGGGGCCCCATCAACAACGCTCATCCTCATTGTGCCGCCAGGCCCCGGATCTGAGGCCCCTCGGGGGGGTCTTCAGAAACGCGCCTCCGCGGCGGTCCGCGCAGGGTCTCTGGAGGCCTCGGTAGTCCCTGCACGACCCCTGGACGCCTCCAGGTGCTGCCAGAGGCCCCGAGAGGGCTAGACATGGCTAGAATGCATTGCGCGCGAAAATCCAGCAATACCGGAATGTGTTGCACGCGCCAGAGCTATTGCAACACACATCGATTGCACCAAATCTATTGCACCACCCCCTTTCGGCTGGACCCCCTCTGGGGTCAACCAGAAAACGGCCGCGGTCCCGCAGGCAGCGGGGGGGAGGTCATCCGTCCGGCTGGGGCCGCCCGCGCCTAGGAGGCAGTCCTCGTGGTAGAGGTGCCTCGCCGCAGCGGAGGCTGGCGGCGCGTAGGAGGAGTGGTGAGGCGGGGGGGCATACAGTGGAGGCCAGTCCACAAGAAACCGTCCACGAAAAACCCAACCCTGAGACCCCAGGACGTCCATGGATATTTGATGTGGGAAGGTCAGGC
The DNA here is from genome assembly GCA_963575745.1 of Prorocentrum cordatum. Lineage (NCBI taxonomy): Eukaryota > Dinophyceae > Prorocentrales > Prorocentraceae > Prorocentrum > Prorocentrum cordatum. The sequence goes on along the minus strand of CAUYUJ010001559.1, from coordinate 49,209 downwards.
TTTCTATCGAAAAACCATCGAAACCCAAGAAACCTAGGGCACCCTAGAGGCTAGCAGGGTGGGCCTCCACTGTAGCCTGCTGAGAACACAGCTTGCAGACTTCTGAGAGGGCTTCGCATAGAGAGCCGAAACAAAAGCACCCTGATGATCAGCACCCCGACGAGTGAAGCCGCTTAGTAAGCGTACCCGAGGAAGGAATCGAGCAGGGCAGGGCAGTCTAGTAAACGACGCCCAGGGCCGTTCGGTAAACGCCGATGAGGGGGGTCGGGGTGGTGTCTCCTCCCTTGACTTTAGGAGGTACGAGGACTTCTGAGAAGCCCGCGCTCAGGAGAGCCCCACATCCCTCGCCGTACCACCGCCTGAACGCTGCCGAGGCGACCGCGCGGGCTGGCGGGAGGAGAAGACCAGAGAGCGCTGGCGGATCGGGGGAGTGGCACGGGAGCAGAGCAGACCTGGAGGGACGACGCGTGCCTCCCTCCTTCCCTCGGGGAACACAGGATGGCATAAAAGTATATAAACTTTTGGAGGTCCGCGGGGATTTCTTGGATCGGCGCTGGACCCCCCTAACTACATTTAAGTCGGGCGTGTCCCCCCACAGGGGGGTTTTCGATGAAAAATAAAAAAGCTCAAAAAATATTCCGAAATGACCAAACAAATACTAAAAAAAATAGTCTCTGGACTATTTTTTGACTATTCTTGAATATTCCTCCTGTAGAGGGACGGGCCCGACTTAAAACTACCTGGCTACATGCGAGGCCCCCCGCACAACTCGACCCCCTCCCGCGGACCAGTGCTTCGCCCCGGGTCGCCCGCTGACGACCCCGCTGCCCGAAGCATGGCCCCCCAGAGGCCGGCAGCGAAGCGAGAGAGAGAGAGGTGCTGGCGTTGTTGAGGCCTCGACTCCAGAGGTCCGGGAGGGAGGTCCCTGGAGTTAGAAGGGCATGAAGGGCCATTGGTCCAACGGTCACGTGAGAGCGGCCCTGGCTGCGTCCATCGCGAGGGCCCTTCCAGGGCTGGAATTAAACGTCGGTTTTCGTTGTGTGTTCGTTTTGTGATTCGTTCTGCTATGCTTGGTCTCGTATACCTCCCTGCCAGAACGAAACACACCACACAGCCGAAGTCTAGCAAAACAGCGTCAGGTCCAGCCCTGCGTGCGAGCGGCCCTGGCTGCGGCCACCGCGAGGGTCCTTCTGGGTCGTCTTGGGAGCCTCTCGGGGCTGCATTGGACTGCCTCGCCCTCCTCCTGTAGGGAGACACGCCCTACTTGAGTATTCCTCCTGTAAGCATTGACTATTTGACTATTTTGGAATGTTTCGGAGCACTGACAATTTTTGAAGAAAAAAATTCTCTCTGTGAACAGTTTGGAATCTTGTATTTTTGAATATGCTGAAAGCGCCTCCCTTTTGACTATTTCTGAATACTCCTCCTGTAGAGGGACACGCTCTACTTAGGGCTGCAGTGGACCGTCTCGTCCCTGACCAGCCACAACTGGGGGAGCTGCGGTCCTTGCCCCCCTGGGGGAACCCATCGCGTCGACGATCTCTCGAGAGGGGTGTCGAAATCGATGGGCCCCCCAGGGGTAAGGACCACAGCTCCCCCGGGTGTGGCCGGCCTGCGTCCTCCTCCTCCCAGGCACGGCCGCTGGAGGTGGACTTCGAGCGGGCGGCCGCCCTCCGCCCTTCGCCCACCGCGCGGCACCACCACCAGGACCGCCCCCAGCCTGCCTCGCAGAGCTCGACTTAGGTCGGGCATGCCCTCTTACAGGACAATTTTGGACTAGGAATCAAACATGCAAAACACATGCTCATACATATATATATATATGTATATATGTATACATATATATACACATATAATGCTAAAGCAATCGTCCCCATACTATTTTTGGACTAACGTTGAATATACCTCCTGTAGAGGGACAGGCCCGACTTAAGGCTCCACCAAGACAGTGCTTCTCGCGTTCGTTGTGCTTTAGTTGTCCCTCGTCTTGTCTTCGTTCCGCCTTCGCTGCAAAGTCAAATCAACACGAAAACGGCCCACGGAATCGCCAAAACACCGTCCAGGGCCAACGCGGTAAGTACGGTGCACACACGTCCGGGGTCCCAAAACGGTGTGGTGACGGACCGCATGGTGGCCTCGGAATCTCCAACGACCTCACCGCGCGGTCCATCACCACACGGTTTTGGGACCCTGGAGGCCCCAGTCGCTCGAGACATCCTCGGGGAACTACTCAAGAGAGTTCAACAGCTCATGGAGATCCCGAAACAAAACTGACTCACCACCCTGTGTGGCCACCACACCGTTTGGGGGCCCCCGAACATGTCGTCCACGGATCTTTCCTCCTGGGGAGGGCTCGGGAGCGGCTAAATCGAGACGGAAGAAACCCAAACCGAGGCCGAGCAGTCCGTTCGGACTTACGACCTGCCATCCTATTGGGAGAGGCCGAGTTTAACCCAGACGGAGACCGAACACTCCGTACGGACTTACTCCGTAAGGACTTCGTGCCCTCCGATCGGGCTTTACTTAACGAATGGGAGGGCGATCCATGGGGGGGAGATGCGCGCACGTCTCGTGCCCTCTTGGGGCCCCAGAGGGGTGCACTTCAGGGTCCCTTTGTGGCGCAAGAGGTGCACCCTTCTTCGCCACCCGATTCCTCGACGCCCGATCCGATCGGGGATCCTCTGACCCGGGTCAATTCAGACCCGGGTCACCCAAGCTCTGCACCCAAACCTGGGTCAGCGCGCCCCTGGCACTGCACCATCATTTAAGATCTGGCGCTCCGGCTGACCCCCGTTTGCACTGACCCCCGCCTCTCGAGCACCGACGATCTGGGACCCGACCTGCTCCGGCCCCACTCACGTGCCGATCCTCGGAGTGCGTGTGAGCGCCCACGCGCGTGTTGTCAGCCGAAGAGCCCTTCGATACGACACGGTCGGTGTAAAACGAGGACCGACGCCGACTGCGTCCTGTCGGCGGAGCTGTCATTGCACTGGCCTTGCAGACGTGCTGCAGCGGAACTCTGCGTGGCCATCTCCCAGTGCACGCCGAAATTGCGAGCGAAAAACGACGTGAATTTCACGTGGATGTTTTGTAGTCGTCATTCCTGGCCCAAAGAATCTACGCGAAATTCACTTCGAAATCCGGAGCGAAATTCTGCAGGACTATCCAGGCCCATCCCAGTGTTGTCCGAACGCTAGGGCTCCCAACTTCGCGCTTCGCCCTCCGCGAAGCGCGAATAACTTCGCGCCATCGCGCCGCCCCCCCAAAGGGAGAAAGGGAGGACGAGGAGGAGGGGGAGAAGGAACGAGGACCGCGAAGCGCGAATAACTTCGCGCCCACGTGGGAGCCCTTGGAACGGCATGCTCTGCGGTGTTGGCGCCAGGAGAGCTGGGCCCCGAAGGCGGCGACACGGACGGTCGCCAGGACGGGCGGCGGCGGGCGGAGAGAGCGGGGGGCGCCCGCACGGCAAGGACCGCCAGGAACCCCCCGCGTCCAGGCAGATGGCGCACTCCGCGCCGTCCTCTGCGGCGCTTTTCGCCGTCGTCGTCGTCGTCCTCCTCCTCGTCGTCCGCGTCCTCGTCGTCGTCGTCCTCGTCCTCGTCCTCGTCCTCGTCCTCGTTTTCCTCCTCCTCCTCGTCCTCCTCGTCCTCCTCGTCCTCGTCCTCCTCGTCCTCGTCCTCCTCCTCCTCCTCCTCCTCCTCCTCCTCCTCCTCCTCCTCCTCCTCCTCCTCCTCCTCCTCCGCGGCCCCCGAACGCGCCGCCCCGCCGCGGCCGCGGCGCGGCCGCAGCGGCGGCGGCGCCGCCGCTCGGGCGCGGCACACGCGCGCGCGCGAGCGCGGGCTAGAGTTGTATCCACGTCCGGTACGTCGTGGACTTTCTCCGAGGGGGCGCCGCAAGGGGCAGGCGCATTGGGTATGGATAGGAATCGAGCCTCTATAGGGGGCAAAGTCAGCCTCGGGCTTCTGGGCAAAGGAGCCCGAAACTCCATCATTACGGCAGTGGGTATGGACAGAAGTATTGCCCGCAGCGTGTGCCGTCGGGGGCGGCCAAGAGTCGAAGGTGCCACCATGATTTCCAAGAAGGCCCCCACGGCCTCCAGAGCATCCCTCACGAGGCCCAAAAGGGCCCCAGGGCCCCAAAAAGGAGCGGAGGGTACCTTGGGCCAGGGGTACCTCCAGCATTCCCCGAAAGAGGAGGGCGTCCGAGAAGGGGGGCGCAAATCAGGGCCCAGGGCACGTGCGCGGCCCATGAGGGGCCAAGGGACGTCTTAACACAACAGATAGAGGCCATGAAATCCGGGGAGATCTCATGGCCCCCGCCATGATATCCCCCCTCCCTAACCATACCCCCCTATTGCCTGCACGCGACAGTGTCAAGACGAAGCCAGGACTGTGACAAATCAGAGATCTCTGGGATCATGCGGCTTTGGAGGATGAGTCGGGGGCGCCAAAGCGCTCCAGATCGCCCTGAGAACATTCCGGAACGCTCTGGAGCGATTCGTCCTGGACCCAGACCCATACGACGAGTGTGTGTGTGTGTGTGTGTCTGTCTGTCTGTATGTCTGTCTGTCTGTCTGTCTATATGTCTAGAAGCTTGCCTGATGATTGACCAAATCGCTTGATGAGAGACAACCGCTTTTGCAACACTGAATACAGTATTATCGACACAGCGCAACAAAGTACAAGCAAGGGAACGGAATATGGGGAATGTGACAGCGAGTACAACTTGTCGAAACACTGCAACAAGGGCACGAGCATCTTTGAATTATGTGCGACCCCCACGGGCCGAGTGCACCCATTACGGTGGGGTGTCTCTTGCCCGGGGACGCGCCTGCCTTAACCGCTGCAGGCACCCGTGGACCGTTCCGTCTCCAGCGTGACGCGGGGCAGGCCGACGTTGACACGAACGACACCTTTGTTCCCGACGTATGGAAAACACCACGTGTAAAGCGCTCGGTGAGCTTCCTCTTGACACTGTGTCTGGCGTCGACCGCGGTAACTGTATTTGCCAGAAGACGTCGAGCCAGGCTACTAAACCCTGACTATCTGGCCTTCACAAAAGGGAGGAAACGACTGCCCCCTCTTCCGTGACATCGTCGGCACCTGGCGGCTTGGCCGCAGGCGCCCCCTTGTTCCTTGAATGTCCGACCCCCCGCCCCCGTGACCAGCGCACTGACTGGAGCACAGGACGGCGGAGCCGACTTCGTATCCCGGTTCTCGGGCACCACGATCAGAGCGCACGTGCGAAGCCCCCTCTTCGGTAAAACGACTGCTGCTACTACTCTGGCCGATGGGAAAAATGCTGCACCGCCGAAGACGAGCTATTGGAAAGACTTTCGGCTGATAGCCAGAAATTTGCCTGATGATTGACCAAATCGCTTGATGAGAGACAACCGCCTTGGCAACGCTGAATACAGCATTATCGAAACAGCGCAACAAAGTACAAGCAAGTGAACGGAATATGGAGAATGCGACAGCGAATACAACTTGTCGAAACACTGTAACAAGGGCACAAGCATCTTTGAATTATGTGCCCACCCCCACGGGCCGAGTGCACCCATTACGGCGGGGCGTCTCTTGCCCGAGTCTTTCTTCTGAGAATCGGGGTAAGATGACAAAGGAATTAAGATCTCATGTTCACTCTGCTCAGGGAGAGCAGAGACGGGATGAGACATTGACAAGACAAGTATCCGTTAAGCAAGACTACTCTATCAGGAATGTGAAGGGAGGAGGTCGGCCGAGGACGGACGACGACGAGCCGCCCGCGCACCCCAGCGCGCTCCTTTTCTCTCCTGCCAGCCGAGGTCGGCCGGCTCGAGCAGTCGCATGGCTGCGGAAACGCAGCTTCAGTTCATGCGGACAGTGCAACGCATGCAAACTAAGTTAAGTTCTGATTGAATATGAGGCGGAGGGGAGCATATTTACTCCCCCCGCGGCGGGCCGCGTAGAGCCCATCCAGCCACAGCACCCCCAGCCTGTACATTTGCACAACCACCGGAGCCAACCCGAAAAAGCTTTTACGGCTCAGCGGTGGCTGCCAGGGGGCCAAGGGCCGAAGAGGCTCGACGTTTCCCACCATTGTGATGAATATTTTCTCTCCGCTGGACCGGCTTAGCCGACCAGTAGAGAGGTCCGCGCCCAACGCGCTGAGCGCGTGGGTAAAGTGTTTTGCACGCGCCTGCCGCGGACGGAGTCACGCGGGCCACGCTCAGTTGAGGTCCTCGAACAGATTGGGGTCGTTCTATAAATAGTGACCAGGCGGCGTGGGAGGAGGCGGATTTTATGGCGCCGATCCTCCCATCTGTACGTCTACGCCGCGAGGCGTCCGAGACCGCCCTCTTTCTCTGTCAACCAGTGCCGCAGAACTTCCTGAGCTCCGCGCGGATTTCTTGGATCGGCGCTGGGTCCCCCGTTTCTTGCGCGCGGAGCGCGTCAGGGGCAGCGCCGAGGGCCTCGCCAGTGGGGCCCAGCGCCGATCCAAGAACTCCTCGCGGACCTCCGAGAGATTACGTCTGCAGTGGAGGCCAGTCCACAAGGGACCTTCCGCGAGAAACCCAACCCCGAGGCCCCAGGACGTCCCCAGTGATTCTTGGTGCGGCCACGCCACGCTCCCCACAACAAGACCATCGAAACCGCAGAAACCCAGGGCACCCTGGAGGCAAGCGTGAGGGGCAACGATAGGGGGGAACTGGCATAGGGGTGGATGCATCGACCTGGAATCAGCGATACATCGTCGATTGATCGGCGGTAGGCCTCTGATAGTGAGTGCGTACCTTCCTGGGCAGGTTGGGGCTATCGGGCCCCTATCGGCGATCAATGGGCGATTGGGGGTCGATGCATCCCCCCCCTATGCCTGTCCCCCTATCGTTGCCCCTGAAAGCGGGGTGCCTCTTGGCAGGGGCCCCCGCTGCCTGCCGCTCTGGACCCTCGACCTCTGCCGGGCGGCGCCGCCCCGCGCGGGCCGCGGCCGCAGCGAGGCGGCGGGGGTGGGGCTCCGTCGCCGTGGCCGCCGGCAGCGTGTCCTGCAGGTGCTTCGCCGCGGCCTCGGCCTCCGCGCCCCGGGGGGTGGGGGGTGGGCCCTCCGCGAATTTCGTGGAGCAGAGACCGACCGTCCTGGCTTCCTATAGGCCTACCACGCAGTGTTCTCAGAACCCCAGAATGTCCCAAAAACAAGAACAACGTTCTCAGAACATAACACCGATGTGCTCAAACAAAACAGCCCCAGCCAAAACTGTTCTAAGACAACTTCTTGCTGACCACAGCAGATTATTGGAACATTGTTTGGTAGGCCTATAGGCACGCCAAGACGCTTCGCCACTGCTTGATTTTGAGCCTCGACCCTCCGCTACATCATCTGGCCTTGTTTTCACGTCTGCGCGTCGGGGCCTGGCCGCCTGGCCAGTGGTGGGCGCTAGCCCGACTTTCGGGGCTCATGACACGGGGGTCCACGCCAACGGGGGTCAGCCAGAGCGCCGGCTCCTGCAGGATGCTGCAGGGCCACAATCTGTCAACAGCATGCGTGTCGTTGGTTATGTTGGCATTCTCGCCCTTTCACTTCCCGATGGGCTTCTGAGGCCTCACGATGGCCAGGAGAGCCCAAAGAGGGGCCCAGAATGACTCCAAGATGGCCCCAACAGCCAAGATAGCCCCAAGAGGGCTCCCAAGATCCGGAGAAGAGGGAGTCCCAAAGGCCTCCAAAATCGTCCCGATAGAGCCCCAACATGACTCAAACAAACTCGCAAGAGGCCTCATAGCGAAAGACCCACGAACGCATTTACTAATGCCTCCCAGGCCTGCTCAAGTTTATCCGGAGCTTCGGTTCGATGGCTGCTCCTCCCGTTCCACTGCTTGCGTCTACGCTTCCCTGATCAAGACACATCGCCTGGGCATCGTTTCTGGATAGGCTGATAGGGAAATTGCGCGAAGCGGCAAGAATGGACCTCAGGAGGTTCTGGCCCATACACATATTACGGGGATAAGCACCAACAAACATAGAACGGTCGATGCTGTGTGGCATACAGGAACGCCCGTTCTGTTGTTGCGTGTTCGTCGGATCTGGCTAAAGGGTGACGCTCTTGGCGATCTCGGTGTTCCAAAGGACACTCGGCGAGGCTGCTGGAAACCGCCCTGGGGTCCGAAAGCGCCTGGAAACCCCCAAAAATCCCGGAGACGTCCGAACACCTCCAGGAGACATCCGACAGCCTCCGAGACCTCTGCAGTCGACAAGCAATCTTGCAGCCTGAAAGTTTGCGCGCGGGCCTTCAAATTGTTCAACACCCCAAGGGGCGAAAAACTCCTCATTGGTCCAGTGGTTTCCCCTCCCCCCCCCATCTCCCAGGACCAGGTTGACCGCTTCATCGCCAAAACTTGAAAGCAGGTGACGGCCCAAGCGAGGTAGCGAGTTCGGCTCAGCGGTGTCCGAATCTGAGGCAAAGACAAAGGCCCGTGCTGATTCCTTGGACCGGCGCTGGACACCCTTCCCCTGGCTCGCGAAGCGTGCCAGAGGCGTCGCCGAAGTCGGCGCCGCCCAAAGAAGTTCGCGCGGGCCTTCCTTCGGTCGGGGAGCCCCTCGGTAACCCTTGGCTGACCGCGGCTCCGAGGACTGACCAAGAGCAAAGCCCTTGCCTGCCCGTGGCCCTGAGGACTGGACAAAGAGCAGGCGGTCACCCTCGGCTGACCGTAACTCAGGGGGGCCCCTCCGTCACCACTTCGGGGAGCCCCGAAGGCAGCCTCCGACGCATCTCACTTATTCTTGTTATTATTATTATGTTTTTCCTTGTTCTTCTTCTTCTTCTTTTTCTTCTTCTTCTTCTTCTTCTTTGTCTTCTTCCAATCCTGCCACTGGCCTGCCTTGCCCCACGACTGGATCCCCTGGCGGCGCGGGGACCTCGAAGCTTGCGGGTGTCGTTTGGGCGAAATGGGCTCTAACAAAGAGCAGGATGAGGAGGAGGATGAGATGAGATGAGACCAGTCGCGAAGCGAGTAGCAGGAGGAGGAGGAGGAGGAAGAGGACGAGGAGGGCGCGGAGGGGGCACGGCGGAGCGCGGCCGGTGGCTGGGCCTGCTGCCGGGCCTGCGCCTCCATCTGGAAGGTGGTCTGTCCGCGCGCCCGCGGGCGCGGCTCGGTTCGTCTCGGCTCCGCTCGGGCTCGGGCTCGTGCTTGCGAAGCGGCCGGGCCGCTTCTCGCCACCCCGCCGTCGCCGCCACCCCGCCGCCGCCGCTGCCATCTGTCAGTGCAGATCTTTTTGCTCGGACCGCGCGGCGGTCAATCAGCGGGTGCAGTCCCAGGGCCCTAGGGACTAGGGCCAAAACGGCGGCGGGCAGCGCGCACGCCACAAACATGAAAAGTATGTGCATCATGCTTACAATGGCGGCACGGGCGGCAGAGGGGCAGGGGAGTGCCCTCTTCACACTGGGTGAGAACAATGCTGCCCCGATGCCGCCTCCCACAAGCGTGAAACGCTGCATGCGGTCACCGCCTGCACCGGCCCATAGGCCGAAACACCTCAAGCACAAGTGCGGCCTGAGGATCAAAATATGGAATATGAATGTCCAGACTCACTAATCCAGACTGTCATCTCGATGTGCATGTGCACGTCACCGTAGCCATCACCAGGTCCATGCAGCGGCTGCAACAGGACCTCGCGGGCTCGCAGGCCCTGAAACGGCGGCCCGACGCTGGGCCTTCCGCTCCTTGGCTCTCTCACGCTGTCCGCGGCGCAGCCGCAGACGGTGTGCCACCTCATCCTCCTGTTCAGCAGTCGGCAACATGCTGAACAGTCCGTGGCGGAGGAACTGCAATAGCACCTCGTTAGGCTGCACGGCCTTCGTCAGCACGTCCGCCAGCATGTGGCTATTGGGCAGCCACTTGAACTTGATGGCCTCCTGCTCGATCAAATCCTTGGTCACCAACAAGTCGATGAGGGTCTGCCGAGACACCGGCATCGAACCGATCTTGGACGCATGATCGTAGAGCGACTTCGCATCCGTCACAAGCGCCCCCGGAACCTTCAGCACCAGCCTCCAGTCCCCTTGCAAGGGCGGCTCCCCGTGCAAGACTGCCTCGATCAGCAGCCTGAGGTAGAGCTGCCGATCCAAAGCAACGGACATAGCTGCAGACTCTGCGGCCATCGTAGATCCAACAACTCGTGTAATAGTACTACTCTGGCACTCCACTAGACAACGCACAGCTAACTCCTTCAACACTCGGGTGTCCGTAATCATACTCATGAATCCCATCTGGCTCTTACAGCCGGGTTCCTTCGCAAACGAAGCGCCCATGAGCGTGAGCACCTGCAAGCGCTCGATGTCCACACGGCGGATCCGGAGAGTCGCAAGACCTCTCTTGTCGTAGTCCTGAAGCCGGTCGATGATGTCATTGAGCACTCGCAGGTGCAATGACCTCCGATCTTTCGGATCCTTCTGTGCGAGCGCCGACGCACTGTACGCGAGCTGCGGCACCACGCGTGCGACAGGCCAGCGCACCTTCTGGAGCAAGCTCCAGAAGTCGCGGTGCTCTTCGGGAGTCATCTCCCGCTCTCGTCCTCCCCCCTTGCAAGGGGGTGCTTTGTCAGCTTGCCGATGTACTCGTGCATGCTGATCTCGATGTGATCGGGGTGGCGCCACCACTCCTCCCCGAGATAGGCGACTGCCTCCTTGTCATTGCCCTCCTTCCAGTGCTTGATGTTGAAACGCCTGTTGATATTCGCCTTTACCTTCTGGTACTGGGGGTCGCGCGGGTCCCCAAACAGCATGCCGTCGTCGACGTGCAACGTCAACATAGCGATCAACTTGCCGGTCACCCGGTAAACGAAGACGGCCCGAGCACAGCGCAGCTCCACAAAGCCAACCTCGTCCGTCAGCACCTGGCGGGCTCGGAGATACCACATCCGAGGCGCCTCCGTCAAACCGCACGCCCCTTTCAGCAGACGAAACAACGCGCAAGGCCGCACAGCTGGCCATCCAGCGCCGTCGACGGCTGGAAGCCCGTCCTTAGGAGCCCTCACGTACAGCTCCCGCTCCAGCTTCAGCCCGGACAGGAACGCAGTCGCTACGTCGAAGCACTCGAATGTCCAATCCATCGCCATTGCGATACAGCACGGCCACAGGGGAGGTAGTAGGCGAATCCGTCCTGAATAGACCAAGCTGCGGGTCGAGATGGCCAAGGATAATCAAGAGCGACTTCGCCTCCAACTCCGGCCCTCGCCCCCGGTTCGTGCGAAAAGAACGCATGGGCACCGAGATGATCTTATCCTTCGGAATGCTCCTCTCCTCCTCCTCGGTGACCAGCTCGACCGTGTCGTTGGCGATCCATTGCCGCCACTCGGCGGCGTCGGCCTCGTCGAACTTAGCCTTCTCGTGCTGGTCGAAGCGACGTGGGTCTAGCTCCTTCGCGTTCTGCTTCATCACGAGTGCGAACACGTCGTGCTCGTGCCGTGCCTCCTGCAGCCATGCGTCATACACGGATGACATGTTGATCCACTCCTCGTAAGTCAGCGGCTGCCGTACAAGACCCTCCGGAGTATCCAAATAGTACGCCCCCTGTGCCTGAGCATCCGGCTTGTCGTGGTAGAAGAGCATGAAACCAACCCAGCTGTCCTCCATGCGCTCGTTGGCACGGCTCGCGCCGTCGTCCTTGTAGGCACACTGGCCCGTGGCGGAGAGCATCGCCGACAGGCGATTGCACTCCCAGTGACGGTCGTGATCATAGAGTCGCCGCCGTGGCTCTCGATGCACACGTACTCCTCGCACGACCTTCTGAACGAGCGTGGGGACGCCATCCAAGGCATTCTGGTCGAACCACTCCTGGGGCCCCGAGCGCGCCACAGCGTTCATGGCCACCTCGCGGAGGGCCAGCAAGCCACTCGTAGGGGCAGCCTGCAGACGTGATCTCTCAATGCAACTCGGCACGTCATCTACCAGAAACTTCCGCTTCCGCTCGAGCTCGAAATCGTCTCTGGGAATCGGCGGCTCCGGAAGGGCCGCCGGAGCCCGATGCTCCCGGAGAAGCTTCCGGGTACGTCCCAGAGGACATCCGGCCTGGAGGGGAACGAGACCGGGCCCTCCTCGGAGGCGGAAGCTGCGGCAACTGCTCCTGATCAGGTGGCTCCTCCTCCTTAGCCTGCGCCTCAATGACGTTCAGGGCCCTCAGATCCACGCGAGGCTGCCTGGACCCCTCGAGCTCACTATGTCGTTCGCGTTCCTTCTTCAGGAACGTCTTCTTCACCCTCTGGACCTTCGCCCTGGGCGTGACGTCCACGATGTCGTGGTAGGCGCGATCGTCTCGCTGCTGCGTCAGCCGCACGTCCGTCTGGATGGACTCCGCGGCCGCGGCCTCCTGGGAGGAGGCGTGCCGGAGCTGCTCACGAGCAAGGAGTAGCACGTGACCACGCCATGATAAGTAATACCGGCTGTTGGATTCCTTCGCGATCACAGTCGCAGGACCCCGCCGCCTTTCAGGATCTTGCCGACGACGTCCCTTGAACGGATTCGGTGCCCAGAAATGCACCCGCGATCCTGGGCGCAGATCGCCGACGACCGTCGGCGCCTGTCGCAGCAGCGCCCTCCGCACCTGGTCCGTCGCGTCGCGCTCCAGCAACATCATCTTGGCTGCGGTGCGGATTTGGGGCGAACGCCAAGCTATGCCCTTAGCGCCGAGGACCGACATGAGAACCTCGTCGTCGTCCCTGTTGGTCACCTCCGTAAAATTCAAGATCCGCCCGAAGACAGCCTGCTCCGGGGTCAACCCGTTGCGGCTGATCGTCGAATTCTTCGCGTTGACGATGGCAGCCAGGGCCACGGTAGACATCGACTTGCCCTCGACGTGGAACTCGTGCACCACCTTGCCCCAGATAGTGCCCAGCAAACCTCCGCGGCGCTCTGCCAGGCCGCGCTGCCATGCTGCATGGGCTCCCGTCGTCTTCGTGTTAATACCGAACTGCTCCATCAGCGCATTGAAGTAGCCCTCGAACTCGCCGCCCTGGTCGATCACGATGTTCTCTGGCGCGCCGTAATGCTTGAACCACTCGTTCATGATCTGGCGCGCTACGTGCTTGGCCGTCCTATTCTTGAGAAGGCATGCGCAGTGCCATCCCCTGCCAGCGTCCACCATGCTGAGGACCGCCAGCTGCTCCTTGGCCGCCTCCCGTAGGTGCTTCACGTCGATCACAACCGTCACATTGAAGCCGAATGGTCGCACGTCCGCCGTCCCTTGCACTGGACGGGGCGGGGCCTCCGACTCCGCACAAGTCGGGCACTGCCAATGCTTCGCGTATGCCAACGCGTTGGGCGTTGCACCGCCGAGACGCAGCATCTTGATTAACGTCGGTCGGCTGGGGCGTCCAAGACCGCGATGGGCCTTCCGCACGGCACGTCGCGTACTCTGGGGAATCTTCGTCATGATGTCCTGCCGCACCACCTCTGGAAGCTCCATCTCTTACCAGGAGGCTGCAACCTCCTCCTCCTCCGCGGGGTGCTGCATGGACTCCTCCTTCACCGTCTTCTGCAATGCCTCGCGAATCTCGGCTCGAATCTCCTGCGGTGTTTTGCCCCACTCAGGTCTTTCCGAAATGTTCCCGGGAGCCTCTCCGGGACCATGCTCCGCGGGCTCGGGTCCATAACTTCTGGGCTCCTCCGCGGGGTCCGGGAGGTGCGCCGCAGGGAAGCTCGAGGTCTCGCACTGCCAGGCCAAATAATCCGGGGCACTGGTCATCGCAGCTTTCGCGACCTCCTCCGCGCAGCTTCCGCGCGCAGCAGTGCAAACCTCAGGGTTTGCCAACGCCCGCGTGGTGTTCTGGAGGCAGATCGTGTCCTCGAATGCTGGGTTCGACTTCGTTGCATTCATGGGTGGCTGGCTCCAGGCTGTCGATTGCGCGTGGTCCATTACCATGGCTGCGCGTCCTCCTGCAGCTTGCCACTGCATCACCTCGTCCGTGAACGAGAGCAACATGCGATGCCCAGTCCGCTCTCGACGTTGCCGGCGCACTCGCATGGGCCTTCGCTGGTCGACACTCTGCAGTCGACTCCACGCCGTACGAGGCGGGGACAAGGCCACGAAGTCTGGATCAACTGCAACTAGGTACGCTCGTGCCTCGTTCCTGCCCTGGACCGTCAGGAGGTCGAACGCTGGCGCTGTGATGTGCTGGTGGGCGCCCCATCCCATGTTCGCCGCCAGGATCGCGAGTTGGCAAGCCCATGCGAAGATTTCCACGATCCTCCAGGGCCCCGGTCGCCGCCGGGTCTCCCGCCGAAGAAGTAGCACAAGTTCCTCCTGGCAGTGCTTGAAGGCGTCCTGCTCCTGCCGATCAGCACGAAGCTTCCTGTTCGCAATTTCCTCGATCATCAAAACCTCCAGCTCCTTCAGGTTGCTCCGGACGTGCCTGCGAGCACCTTTCGTCATGAAAGCCTCGTTGTCCGCGTTCTCCATGAAAACCTCCTCGTCGCTCGACGCCGTCTCCGCGGACTCCGGGTCGCTGGTGTGATAGTGGGATGTACTCGCACGCGTCCTGGCCATCGTTGCTGTCAGAATCGCGCGTGCCGTCCTCCTCGGCGGTCTCAGCGACGCTGCGCTCATCCTTCTCCTCGTGGCTCGCAGTTCCGCTGAACATCTCGTCGGCGAGCTCGTCCTGCCCCTCTGACTGTTCGACGGGAAAGGCACTCGCGACCGGTGCCGGGAAATCCAGCAGTGACACGCACGGATGCCCGGACGCAGCCGTCGCCGAAGCTGATTGCTGCGTCCCACTCTGCCATCTCGTCAGGGCCGATGAGACCGGGCACCTCGGCATCGACCTCGGAGATCACAACCTCGCACAGCGTGCCATTGATGCCAACTGTGTAGCACCACGCACGCTCTGACATGAGCGGCACGCCTGGGCCGATCTTGAAGTGCCGGCGCTGGCTGATGCTGTGGTACGGCACGCCCATGGCATCCAAAGTCTTCTGCAACTCGACGTGCCACGGACGTCCACCGACAGCCCGCTTGCAGCCCGCGTCAATCATAACCAGCCCCGCGGGCAAGACAACAAGCATGACGGACTGCCCATCTATCACCTCGCGGGGGCACTCCTCTCGGGCAGTGACCATGCGGGTTGCAGATCCCCCTTTTGCTGCCCAAGGGTCCGCCCCCTTTGCTGCCCAGGGGTCCGCGCCCGCTGCTGCCCCGGGGTCCGCGCGCTGCAGTGAGTCCTCCTCGTCCGCCTTGGGCTTCTCCAGCGTGTAATGGATCACCGACTTCAACGAACACTTCTTGCACTTCGCGAAGATCACGGCGCCGTTTGACTGCCACTTCAGCTCGTCAGCCGGATGAGGACACGCAGCCTGCTGCTGCATGAGCTCTGGGTCGAACTTCGCCCTCGGACCTGGGACCAGCTTCTCGCCGTCGAACTGCGAGTCGCACATGGCACGATGCATTTGCTGCTTCTCCAGGTCGCTCTGCGTAGCGCCGGCACTCATGACGTAGCTCCGTCCAGAGGCAGTGACTACGCGCGGGGCCCCCGATGCAGCCGGAGGTGCCGTCGCAGCGGCAGGCGCACCTGAGCTCGCGGCTCCAGGGCTGGCCGCCCCTGGAGGCGCTGGAAGATGAGCACGTCGTCGAACTCCCTCCATGTTCTTCCACACGCTTCCGACCCCCTGCTGCTCAGAAGTTGTAGGCAGCGCACGCTCTGGCGGGGGTGCCTGCCCACGTCGCCTCTGCAGGCCGTCGTAGACCTCGCCTGGGTCAAACCGGGTGTGCATCTCCGACTCCTGCTTCTCTATCAGCGCGAGGCGGTCCAGCAGCTCGGCTTTGTCACGCTGCAAGACCTCCAGTCGTCTCTTCTCCTCGCTTTTCCTCACGTCCTCGGAGGCCCCTGCCGTGACCCAGTCCTCGTCCTTCGGAACGGTGGCGGCGGCTTCCCCAGTCGGCGCGGCGGACGGTAGTCCTGGCGCAGCTCCGTCTGGGATGTTCCCGGAAGGCTCTCCCGGAACATTTGACCCTTTCGTCTCCGACGCCCCCTTCGCCGACGGCGCCGCCGCGGCGTCCACCGCGAATGCTGGATGGGCCTTCGCAGGGCCACTGGTTGGAGAGAAATCCGGCTTCTCGCAGCGGCGCGTGTTGAGGTTGGGGCGCACGATGCGGTCGTTCTTCGTGATGAAGTGGATGGTCGCCGGCGGCGCCAGGCAATCCCTAAAAATGTCCTGGCGCGGATACCAGCAGCAGAAGATCTCGCCCATCTCCTCCGGCGTGAACGGCAGCCCCTTATCCTCGCGCCGCTGGTCGTTATCGTCCTCGCTGGCCTCATCCTCCTCGCTGGCCTCACCCACCTTCTTCACCTCGGCCTCCTTCATCACTTCCCTGCTGCTTCTCGCCTTCTTCCTCTCTTTCTTCTCTTCCTTGCTGCTCCTCGCATTCTTCCTCTCTTTCTTCTCTTCCTTCTCACCGCGGCCTTCCGGCGCGCTCCGCGACCTCGAACGCGATGAGGCCCCCACCTCGGGCGGAGGAGGGGCGCGATGCCCACGCAAAACAGCTCCCCGATCTCGGTGGCGGTCGTCACGGCGATCTCGATGATGATCGTCGCGATGCTTGGTGCAACGGCCTCCGCCTTCACCGCGCCGATCGCCGCGGTGCTTGGTGTCACGGCTTCCGCCCATCACGATCTTAAACATAGTCGCCGTGATCTCATCGAGATCCACCTCAGCCGCCGTGCAAGGCTTCGACGTGGTCAGCTGCAGCCGCGCAAGCCGACCCTGGACGAAGTCGATGGCCTCGAAGCGGCCTTGCTTGAAGAAGATGGGCTTCTTGTTCTCCACGCGCTCCACGATGCGATGGGCCGTCGCAAGGTCAGGAAACTCCAACTCCACGCTGTGCCCCTTTGCGTGCGTGTTGGCCAGGATGCGATGGCAACGCACGCATGCATCCTCGCCCTCCTGATCCTCACCGCGCCTTGCAAGGGCGCGCGCACGTTCATCGCTGCCCTGCTCGGGTCCGGGGCCATCGTCGGTCTTCTGGTGTAAACGTGGTGCAGGCATACTCTTGGGTCGAGGGTTCCCGGCGGAACTCTCCGGAGCATCGGCTCGAACCTCTCCCGAATGCCTCCGGGCAGGCACCGACAGAGGAGCGCGGCGCCACGGCGCGCGGCCACGACGCTCTTCGGCACTGCCAACCATGCCAACCCAGTGGATGACCGGCCCGTGCGCCTGCCTCGGCACCGGCGGCTTCGCTGAGCTCCGCTGGTTGGGCGATGCCGGCTGGCCACTCTTAGGCCCGGTCTTGTTGCGCGGCTCGCGCTCGCCACTCTTTACCTTGGGGCACTCCGGGTCGCCGCGCCAGTGGCCGGACTGATCGCAGTCAGCACACCGGCTGTTGGCTTTGCGCTGGTCAGTCGTCCTGCGACCCGCCTGGAAGGAGCCGCTGGCGTTGATTTTCTTGGGGCCCCGCTGCCGAAGAGCTTCTGACGTTGCACCGCCGTCTTCTGCTTGGCCCTCCAACCGGCCAAGAACGCCTCCTGAAGATCCTCCGGTGCCTCGCGCTCCTCGTCATCAGGCCCGTCGTTGTCCGACGCCAGCTCCTCGTCGACCTCGGCGCCGTCCTCGAAGAGGATCCCCTCGCCACCTCCGGGGTCTCCGTCGTCCTGGTCGTCTGCTTCGTCCTCGTCGTGCTGCGCCTCCTCCAGGTCGCCGTCGCGTTCGTCGTAGTCGTCACCGTTCTCCACCTCGTGCACGTGCTGGCCAGGGCGGCCTCGAGGCGCGAATGGCCTGCGAGCCTGGGGGGGGGGGCAGGAAGCGACCGCCCGAGCTCCCGGAGAAACGCCCGTGCTCACGCTGCGCCGCCACAAACGGCGAGCGGCGAGGAAGCACAGAGCGCTTCTCGGCGTCGTGCACCTTCGAGTAGGCTGCCTTCAGCACGACCTCCATGCGCTTCGAGTCGTAGACGCCGCCGCAGTTGAAGAGCACCTGCGCGCTCTCTTTGCGACAGCCCAGCACCACGGAGCATCTTGCTCGCCAGCGCGCGATCGCTGATCGCTGAAGTGGGATCCTCGAGCTGCAACTCCACGCGCTTCTTCCGCAAGTACGTCGCCCAGTCCATGATGGGCTGCCCTGCCCGACGGTGGGCGCGCTCCCACTCCTGATGCACCTGATCCAGGCGCTCGTGGTCCATCTTCTCGAAGGCGTCATCGTAGATAGCAAAGATGGTCTCGAGCGTGTCCTCGC
The DNA here is from genome assembly GCA_963575745.1 of Prorocentrum cordatum. Taxonomy (NCBI): domain Eukaryota; class Dinophyceae; order Prorocentrales; family Prorocentraceae; genus Prorocentrum; species Prorocentrum cordatum. Next base: position 31,025 of record CAUYUJ010001559.1, on the reverse strand, counting down.
GCCGGAGGTCCGACGCGTCGAGAACCTCGATGAGCTCCTTGGCCCGACCTGTCACCTGGCTGTAGATGATCAGGCCCAGCTCCACGTCGGAGAGCAGGTTGAGATTGCGGATGACCACCACGGCCTTGCGCCACTCTCGGTACTTCTTGGTACTCGTGCCGACGGCACCGTCGAAGTCCGGGAGCTTCACCTGTGACAGCAGTAGACGCGCACGTCTGGGACCACTGTCGCCACCACGATCCCGCTGCAAGGCCAGGATCTCCCTCTGGGTCTCGGCCATCACGCGCAGGACCGCGTGCAGGTCCGGAGAACGTGCGCCGGCGGAGGACACCGCCTCCGCGTCCGAGCCGTCCTGGCTGCCAGCCATGGCGGCGTGCGCGGGTGGTCGCAGCCACCCGAGCAGAGCACGCAGTGCGTCCGCTGGAGCTTACAAGCTCCGCTACCAATGTCAGTGCAGATTTTTTTGTTCGGACCGCGCGGCGGTCAATCTGCGGGTGCAGTCCCAGGGCCCTAGGACTAGGGCCAAAACGGCGGCGGGCAGCGCGCACGCCACAAACATGAAAAGTATGTGCATCATGCTTACTATGGCGGCACGGACGGCAGAGGGGCAGGGGAGTGCCCTCTTCACACCATCGTGCGTCGTCGTCGTCGTCGTGCGTCGTGCGTCGTCTCGCGTCGCCGTCGCCGTCGCACCCGCACCTTTGCGCAGCCCCGCCGCCCGCTCGGGTGCCCGCTCGGCCTCCACTACCTCTTCCTCGCCTTCCTCCGTCCTTCCGTCTCCTCCTCCTCCTCCTCCTCCTCCTCCTCCTCTTCTTCCTCCTCCTCCTCCTCCTCCTCCTTCTCGTCCTTCTCGTCCTTCCCTTCCTTTTCCTTCTCCTCCTTCTCCTCCTTATCCTCCCTCCTTTCCTCCTCCTCCTCTCCTCCACCTCCTCCTCCCTCCTCCTCCTCCTCCTCCTCCTCCTCCTCCTCCTCCTCCTCTTGCGCCTCCGCCTCCGCCTCCGCCTCCACCTCCGCCTCCTGCGCCTGCGCCTCCGCCTCCGCCGCCCCTGGCCAGCCCCCACCCCCCACCCCACGTCGGTCCTCTCGGCCAAAGGCTTCCCCGCACACGAAAAACACCTGCGCATCACGACCATCCACCATGCACAATGCCTGACCACCAAGGCCACCTGGGGCTCTGGCACGGTCATTACGCCTTCTAGCAGGGAACCACAAGGGGCCTATACTATACAGCCCTGCAGCCAGGCACGGCGGCGGTGTGCGGGGGGTGTTTGCTGCAGACATCTCGGTTTTCTCGGCCGCCCAGCACCCTGCGGGACGCCCGGCGGGTTTTTTTTTCCCCCTGCGGCGGCGTGGCGGTCGCGGACCCCGCCGGCCAGGGCGCCCGCGGAGCGGCAGCCAGCCTCCTGGCACGCAGCGCGCAGGCTGAATTGTCACCCCCCTCCTGCGTTGTTATTGTTGTCTGCGGCGGCGTGCATGGTGAGCAAGAGGGAGAGGAGGCCAAAGAGGCGGCGTGGGAGGAAGAGCAACAGCAACTCCGCCGCGACGGCGACGGCGACAGCGACAACGACGGCGGCGGCGGCGACGACAGCGGCGGCGGCGGCGCTGGCGTCCGCAGCGTCGACGTCACAGCAACGGCGGCGTCGCAAACGCCGCCGCCGCAAGTTGGCTTCCGGATGTCCCCCGAAGTGGACGCCTTTCGGCCGGCAGCCCCACGAGGCCCGAAAGAGATCCAACGCCACTTCGTGCCTCGAGCACCATCGCCGCCGATGCACTCAATTTCGCCGCCGCCAGTCGCCGCCGCAACAATCGCCGCAATGCGCCGCGCGCGTCGCTGCCGCCGTCGTCGGCGTCGGCTTGAAACGCCCACAATAGATGGCTACGGTGACCAGGGTTAGGTCGGGCATGTCCTCCCACAGGCGGATTTGTAGTGAAAAATGAAAAAAATGACTGAAAACTGCTCAATCATAGTCAGCAGCAAAACTAGACAGTCGTCCCGAGACCATTCTCAAACAATTTCTCAAGATTCCTCCTGCAGGGGGACAGGCCCGACTTAGCCCAAGAGCGCATGTTCACCAAACTGACAAAGGGCCGCTGAAAGGCGGGCGGCGCCCCAGGTCGAATTCGGGCAACGTCCGCGGCGACGCCGACAGCGCGCCCCGTCCAAAGATGGGCAGGAACTGCTGAGTCATGTTCGACACCATTGTTTCCTAGAAGAGGGATAAGAATGCAAATGCGAATAAAACAGAAACTCCATAAACGTTACATTTTTGGCGCTCCGCGCGAATTTCGTGGATCCGCGCTGGGCCCCCCCTTGGCGCGCGGAACGCGCCAGGGGCGGCGCTGGAGGCGCCGCCGGGGGGGCAGGATGTCCGCGCGGAGCGACACAAATTTATGTTCATGGCGTTTTTGTTCTTCCTCGAATGCTCGTCACCATCTTTTCCGTGCCCACATGGATCGCGCCGTTCAGGGGCGGCGCCGCCGCGGGAGCTCCTCTCGCCAGGCATCGGCCCCACGCCCCTGGCGGCGCCCGCGGCGGGGCGCGGCGGCGGCGGCGCGCAGCCGCTCGCCAGCGGGGCGCCCGCCAAGAGGCCGCGCTCCTCGAGCGGCGGAGTGGAGGAGATCCGGGGGAGTTCCGCCCACGTCGGTGGTCCAAAGATTGGGTCCGATGTGATCGAGCCACCCAGGTTATGGTAGCGATTGGGTCTGGGATTAAAAAAAAACGGAATTTGAAAAAACGTTTTTTCTTTCACTGGACCGGCTGCTGCGTTTACTAAATGATGTGTTCTCGCTGACGAGGCAACCTTTTGCGCAACAGGCGAAGGAACCAGCGAACACAGCGCACGTCGACAGAGACGACGAAGGAAAGGTCATGCATTAGGGCGAGAAGATAAGCCAACATAAACAAAATGTAAAGACCCGCAAAGCTGGGCCCTGTGTTCGTCCCACCTCGGCAGACGCTGCAGCTGGTGCGCCGACTACTAAATCTCCCGCGCAAAGAACGACCCGAAAACGCCGATGACTCGAGACGTTTGCTGCGTCGGCCATCAGCCCAGACACCGAGGCAACGAATGCCCCTACAATAACTCTGAGATGGGGCCTGGGGCAGCCAAGGGTAAGCTGGGGTGGGCCCAGGCAACAGTTGGGATGACACGGAAAAATATGGGGCACCGCTATGCCTACATCCGGAACCGCCTGGTCAAGACCGACGAGAAGCGACGGCGCAGCAGGATCGGAGCAGGAAGCGCTGGCTGGAGAGGCGGACGGATCAACAAAAACGGCGCGAGCGCCGTAGCCGCTCGCGGCAAGCGTGGGAGCTTTTTCCCCGGTGACACAGCAGTTCAGGCGCGTAAAAAAGACCAAGTACAACGCAGTCAAACAAATCTTGGAGCGCGTCTCAGGACATATGCACCACTCGTGGTCAACGACGCCACTCCGGATTCACCCTTTGTCGACAGCGGCGGATTCTGGCGCGCGAGGCGCTCGCTTGCAGGCGAGACTTCAAGCGCGCGCAGAACGCCCGCGAGCTCGAGGCGCCTCTCATCCTCGAGATGAGGAGCGGTCGTCGAGCACCAGGGCGACACGGGGCGTTTCAATGGGCGACGCATCTGCGTCTTCTGTTCTGCAATCGCCCGGGCGACGGACAACAGCTATTGCAGGCAAGCCAGTATCGAGCAGGCGCTGTCCTGACAGATCCGCGCGGAGGCTGCTTCCACGTGCACATGTCTGACAACTTGTCCATCCTCGTCGGTGCGGGCACCGCGCCGATTCCTTCGTTGTTACCATCTTCGTCGCCATCGCCATGGGAATGTGCAACAGAGGTTCCGCTGTCTAGGCGCGTCGCAAACATGGTTCTGCGGGGGTGGGTGGGCAGTCGAGAACACGCACCACGACCGACTGGAGACCCGCTGCAGGCATCGTTCTCCACGGGGGGGCGCGGCGGGTCGCGGGCCCCGGGCACGGTCGACACGCATGCTCTCAGCGCCAAGGGGGGCCCGCCCTGGCCCCCGGGCGCCGCGGGCCATTGCCGGGCGCCGCAGAAGAAGACGCTGCGCCTCCCAGAGCGCGCCGCGAAAGGGTGTCAGTCTAGCGGTTTCGACCCCAGCCTCCTAGGCCACCTCGGGGAAGGCCGCGCGGACCGCGATCCGAATGGCGACGCTCGCAATTAAGCGAGGGCCCGTGCTCGCCCAGCCTGGCGGGCGCACCTGAAGTCACTTGGGGGGGGGCGGTTCTCTCCGACCTTGCCGGCCCCGCTGCCCCGCGGTCCAAGCGGGGGCACATGCGCCCTCTCCGCCGCGGCCCAGCTGTCCAGGCACTGTCTCGCACCCCCCTGGCGCAGCAAGAAGCCCTAACAGCGCGAGCAGCGAAGACACATCGCCAGCTCGATCATCGACGATCGCGGCGACTCCAATCGGGCGGCGGCGGACCGCGCGAGGGGGGGCGGGCGGGCGGCCCCGAGAACGCGGCCTCGTTCGGTCGCGGGCCAGCGGCATGGCCGAGAGGCGCGGAGTTGCTCGAGGTCGCCCGCGCTTCCCCCCCCCGGCCGCCCCCCAGGAGCGACGGGGCGCCGCGCTCGCGCGCGCCAGCGCCTCGCTCAACAACGCCCCCAGAGAAGCGCTGGGGCGCGAGGCCAAGGTACTTCTGCAAGTGCCCGAAACTGGCAGCAGCGACGACGCAAGCGAAAGGCCGCCCCGGGGGCGCGCGCCATTCTTCGACTCCCCAGACTCGTTCGGACGGACGCGCCGCTGGCTCGGCGCGTTTGCCGGTTACGACTCGGACGCAATCCGCGGCGCGAGGGCCGCGCCGACCGCCTGTGGAGGGGGCGAGCGGGTCGTCGAGAAATCGCCATTCTCGACGGGCGCTCGCGCGGCGGCGCCAAGTTCCCCCTTGCAAAACCGCAGCGGCAAGCCTGGCCCCCTCAACGCTGCGTCCGACATCCCAAAATCGGACGCCGCCCGCCCCCGGACTCCGCAGCTACGGGGACCGGCGCGGAGGCGCTGGCAGCGGGCCAGCAGGCGGCGGCCGGGGGCAGTCGAGGCGCGGCGCAGCGCCCGACCGGAAGCGCCGCCCCCGACGGCCCCCGCGCGGGAGCGCGAGGTCGAGTCGCGCCCGTAAACATTTCGCATCTCACGCTGGCAGGCGGCGCATATCGAGCAGCAGATCGACGCGGAATTTCATCTCCAACGCCCGGGGGGCCGCGGAGTTCAGGCGGCGGCCAAGGGGCACGAGCGCGGGCCAAGCGCCCCGCGCGGCCGTCGCAGGGGAACTCACGATTTCCCCAGCACTGCGAGCACGCAGAATACCCTCATCACTGCAAGGCCCGCTTCGTAGCCATGCGCGACTTCCTAGACGGGCGCGCGAGAGAGTTCGTCCTCGGAGTCGAAGCGGGGGGCCGCGGCGGGCCTCGCCGGCGCCCGCCCCCCCCAGGCGCGCTCGCTCGCGATGGGCCACGAGGCAGGTCAATCTTCCCAGCGCGCATCTTCACGCGCACCTGGGCGGCGGGGGAGCGCGCTGCACCGCCGCCCCGACAGAGGCCGTCGACACCTGGCTGCCACGACCCAAGCAATGTCGCCGTTTACGGGCGCCTCTGTAACATGATTCGCGCGCTGCGCGGTCTGCAGCTATCCGGTTCGGATTGCTGCCTTCGCCCGGCAGCTTCTTCGGACGCGGGCGCAGCCGGCGACCGCGACCGCGTCGAGGAAAAATATTCGGGAATGTCTTAATGCGTGGAAAATTTCTGTCAGATTGCCGAATCCAGATTCGCATTGTTCGCGGTCGGTTCGGCGCCCCGGGGCAGCCGCGTCGGCCGAGACCACCAGGAACCAAAGTGCCCCCGTCGAGGTCGGCGGGTCGCCCCCCCGAGAGATCCCCAAGACAAAACCCGCTTTGATGTGCTTAGCGTTCCTCGTTGTGCGCGAATTGGAACAAAGGGCAGCGGCAATTCATGAAGAAGAACCGGCTGTCTTCCACCTCTGGCGCGACATGTCCAACCGCGAAGCCATGCGACGCGATGTCCGGCTGCAGGAGTGGGTCGAGGCCGAACGCGGCGCTGCCAACAGGGGCCCCTTCTCCGACGGCCCGCAGTCACACCGCGTGCCAGGGCGCGACGCCTGCTCGCCTCTGGTCTCGTCGCAGCGCCAAGTGCGACTGAGCTCCGAAATGCGCGGCGCTAGGGCAATTCGCATAAACGGATGCGAGCTGGATGCGGGAACTCGCCCCCGCGTTCATCGGAGTCGCGTTCGGCAACAAGGGCCGGGGAGCTGTCCGCAAGTTCCAGCGCAGCGGGCGCCGCGCGCATCGCCGGGCGACCCTTGCTGATGGCAGGGCAGGAGACGCCATCTTGTCCCGATCGGAGCATTGCTGAAGATAGCCCGAGGCTGCGAGGCAGATGTTCGGCCACAGCGCGCGACCCGTCACAGCGCCAGCACAACAGACGACCCCTCCACGGCCATTTGATCTGGCGCCAGCCGAAGCTGGAACTGGTCGCCGTATAATCATTGGCGAGGCTTTCTTCACAACTCATTGGACTAGGCCAGGCTTCTCCTTTGGAGTCGGTCGTCTTGCTCGGCGCGCGGACACATGGCATCCCTGGGGAGATGAAAAGCTCGGCACTTCGTCGGGCACGTCCCCTTCAGCTCGGAACGCGGCCTCGTGATCCTGAGATCGGGCGATCATTGGGGCGACCTGCCTGGAGCTAGATGCTTGCAGCAACGACCACCGGCTTCTATCTGGAACTGACCATTTCCAAAATGCCGCTGCCCTGGGGGGATGCCAGTCTGGACGTTACGAACAATAGTTCTGGAGTCGTAAACGCTCGCCTGGAACAAGACAGCGACACAAAGTTCCAGATTATTGGCATCCATGATCGAATGCACACGTGCTGCCATTTTTTGCCCAGGGCCACCTCGACAACCACGCCTTGCATCTCGCCATCCAAAAAGGGTATCGCCCACACCTTGGGCACCTCAAGGAACGCGCAGAAACGAGTTTAAGCATCTGTACACAATGACGGATACTGCCAGACCGCGCACCTCGGTTCGAACATATCGGTGACGCAGTTACAATTGCACTAAGCCACAACAGATTGATGTCCATTGTCGTCGAGCTGTTCCTTCGTTGCCCAATGTCCGAATGGCTCGATTCAGGTCGGTCTGTTCAGGTTGGCTGCACCGTGTGCCTCGTCATCATCTTCGCGAGCACAATGTGGGAAGCGCGCGGACGCTCCCAAGGCAAACGATGGCCGAACGCACCGCCAGGAATGTGATGTTGGACAGCGCGCAACACCTGGGGCAGCCTGCTGGGAAATGCGACACGAAGCAGCCACTCCACGGCCAACGGCGCGAGAACTTGTGGATCGGCAGGGCCAGCACCTCTGGAAGGCTGACCGCCTCAGAAACGCATCCGGGCAGACGGGGCCACCGCGGCCGCCAAGAAGGAAGGCGACAGTCGCGCTGCTGCGCCACGACTAACTGGATCCGCCCGGTGGCACGCCGACGCGGCCGCGAACGCACCGAAATGGGTCGACAGCCGCAAGGGGCACGAGCGGAACCGTGCCAGGGCAGACCATCGCCCAGAGCTCGTCCGCAGAGCTAGACAACGACGTTTTGGAGATGAACCTCTCCGCACGGGAGTCGTGGGAGCTGCTTGAATTCTTTGCTGGGCCCCCGCAACCTCGCCCGCAAGCCTCCCAACGAGGCATCTATGGCCAGGATGCGGAGCAACCGGACGGCCGACAAGCGGGCGCTGAAGGACGCGCTCAAGCACGACACAACGAGAAGCAACGCGGCCCCACAGAGGTTTCCCAGCGCCACTTCAAAAGCTGCCGGCGCCCCGCCGTCGACCCGGTCTCCGGGGGCCGCGCGCTGAGAAGCAGCGCGCCTCTGAAAAAAACGCATCTAGGCACGCATGCGTAAATCTGCAGCGATTCCTCAACATAGCACTGCATGCTGCATGCAAGCATGCGTTTTCGCAACAGCCCGGTCGGCAACCAGTTTTCGACGGGTGCGCTTCGGAGTCCCTCTTTGCTCTGTCCCTCCTCTCCTGGCCGCTGCGCAACCCAAGAACCCACTGGAGAGGCGCCGCGCGAGCCTGCCGCCACGGCATGGCAGGGCAGCGCGCAGCAGGGGGGCGGGCTGCCGCGCTGCCTGGCGGCTCGAGGCCCCCACGCAAAGAGGCAAGCGCGCGCCTCTCGCAGGCTGCGCGAAGGCTGGGCGGCTGCGGTCAGCGGGGCCAAGATCGAACGCCTGGGCGAGGTATGGATGGACATCTGCTGACGTGGTGTCTGGACTGTGGCAACTGCTCCCCATCTGATCGCACGACGCCCCAGAGCTGCGCAACAGCTGGGAACAACGGTTCACTGCTGGGGGGGGGGGGGCGAGGACGGAGGGGAGATGGGAGGGGCGGAAGTGTTCGACGGCTTCCCGGAGCTCTCGCAGGTCTGCGGGCGCCCCTGGGATGGTCTCGGAGCCCCCCCCAGGGGGGGAACAGGCAGGGCGCGGCAAATGCTCTCTGCGGCGCTGCCACTCAGGCGCCGTGGGGGCAGGGCCAGGAGGAGAATAATAAGGAGGGAAGCAGAGGAGGGAGGAGGAGGGGGAGGAGGATAATAATAACAATAATAAAAAAAAGAACAATAACAACACGAAGGACAATAATACATACTTATGATACTATCATTATGAATAATAATATTAAAAAAACAAAAAAAACAAAAAAACATCAGCATCATCATCAGCAGCACCATAATAATAATGACACCGGCTGCTCTTATCCAGACCGCTGCTTGCGGTGAACGAGTGGGCATCTTCAAGCCGAATCTGCCCCAGCTTTTTGTGGGTGGGAGGGCTCGGGTGAACCCAAAAGCGTTATAGAGCGGAGAACGGACGACGAGGTCGGGTCATAACCGCGGGGCACAGCTATGACACCGACTGCTCTTTTCCAGACCACTGCTTGCGGTGAACGAGTGAGCATCTTCAAGCCGAATCTGCCCTTATACAGAACACCCGCATACAGCACTGGAGTGGCGAATTTTATTCGACGAAATCATATAACCTGGCTCTTGCTGCAGGAATGCACCCCCGAGGCCCTCAAGTAAGGGAAGAGGGGAAGAGGGAAGGGGAAGCAGAAAAAGACAAGAAGACTGGCCACAGTTCGTGCACGCGCAAGAGGCTGAGGGACGAGGCGATAGCCTTAGATAACACGAGGCACAGCTTCTCGGGGTAAACCTGCTTCTGTCGCGTCAAGAACCCCCCTTTTCCTGTAGGCCCGTCCAACTGGTAGCGCGGTTTACCTGAAAAGCTACAAGTCCCTCTGCCACGGCATTCTGCTGCATCTAAAGTAGGACACTTGACGTTGAACAAGTTGAGACGGGCGCGGGCTCTCCATGGCGTGCCAAACGCGCAATAAACGATAACGTACGACGTGCATTCGGAACGCTGCATCATAGCTGGGCGTCGGTGGCCCAGCCGCAAATAAGACTGATCTGGATTTTCCCCTCCATAGTTTAGCCCTCGCTGGAGGCAAATTTCTAGGAGAACGCCGGCACAATGTGCGAGCACGTTGCCCTCTGAGACTGTCATCTGGTCTCGTGAGTCCAGGTTTGGAAGGCCAAGAGGATTTTCTAAACTGCGCAGCCGATGAGGAAGGCGAGACCACTGTGGAGCCCGGCGGGCCATCGTAAACGACTGACAAGGAGTACCTGCCCACATTCCCATCACAAGGCCCGGGCGGATCCAGCCGAGCAAGGCGTTGAAAACGTCAACGTTTAACAGGTCGTGGGCAGGTCCATGGCAGATGTCAATGCAAACGACAGCGATGTTGAGATCGGCAAGTGACGACGCCAGGCCTCCCGCCCCCGAGAACAGGTCTAGGGAGATTCTTCGGCCGCGCGGCTGCGTTTGTGCGAGAGCTTGGCGCAGTGCACGGCGAAGGACGCGGGGCCGTGGTCGACCAGCAACGAGACCTGTTTTCCCAGCGCTGGCGAAAGCTTGCCGGGCCGAGAGAAGACCCGCGCGTGCTTCTCGAAGAGCACGACGCTCAGCAAACTGAGCCCGTGGCCTTTCTGCTGCACCTCGACCAGAGAGCACGCTCGAACGAGACGATCGTGGCTGGCGACCCCGTGCCGCAGCGCGAATAGGCTGGCCTCGATGCAGGGGGCCCCCTCCTGCTCTGCGGCCAGCGCGAAGGACCGGTACCACTGCCTCGAGCTAACGTGAACGGGGGCCCCCCCGCTTGCGCGCCCGCGCTGCAGCGCCAGCGGCATCGGGATGAGCGAGCGGAAGCAGTCCCAGCCGAGGAGCACGCTCAGGTCGAACTCCTGGAACTGGGACGGTCGGTTCAGCTTCTTCACGAGGATGCGAAAGCCCCCGAACGCACCCTGGCTCCACGACGCGATAGGCGGCACAAGCTGTTGCACTATGAGGCTGTAGCAGAACATGTAGGTCACGACCATGGTGAGCGCCCCTCCACGAAGTCGAGGCGGGGCGAGTCCCACTGCGGGCCCAACAAGGTGAGCCGCGGTCTCCGCCTCAGACAATCGGCCAGCGGCTCCAGCACGCCGTAGAAGCCCGACTGCGTCGCCCGGCGGACGCGCGCCTGCGGTAGGCCAGTCAGCAGCGGGACCGACAGCCGCAGCCACGCCCGCGACGCCGCTCGGGGGCGCTCCAGGCGGCTCAAGACCCGGGGGCCAGAGTGGGCCGAGCGGACAGCCCGCCGCGGTCCACCAGAGCGGGCCCGGCGCTCGCGGGGCCGCGGCCCGTCGGCGCGCCGGCGGAGCGGCTGCTAGAGAAGCCCAGGCCCGCGGCGCCCTCGTCGTCGGAATCGGACGGGGCCGCAGGCGGTAACCGCGCCGATGGCAGGCAGGCGGTAGCGGGCGTGGACTGCCACCCCCGCTTTGCCCCCCCGCCGGGGCTGGTGAACTCGGCTCGCTGCGTCCAGGGCGTTGAGCTCCGAGGGGGCCCACCGGTCGTAAAGCTTGAGCCCGACGGCGAGGGCAGTGGCCGAGGAGAGCCGGCACTGAAAGTTCATGGCCGGCGTAGACGACCTGCCCTTGGCGTGCACAAGAATCACCGACATATTATCACCCAAGAGAAGCACCCGAGAGTTGTGAAGACTGCAATCGCGAGCAACGTGCCGCACCGTCCAGGTCCGGGCCCGAGCCTCAAGTTGGACCTGGGACCCCGGGACCCCCCTCCAGCGGCCGGCATGGGCCACAGCCCAGCCGCGCTCGACCAGATGAGCCGGGACCTCGGCAAACGCCCGAGACCGACCCAGGCCCAGGACGTTGGCCTCCGAGGCCCCAGAGATCTCCAGCTCCTCCTGGCGCTCGAGGGCCCGGGACCGCGGCGCCTCCGAGACGCTGAGGAGGCCACGAAAGCGGGCCCGCTCACGAACACGACCCGCGGCGGCGACCTCTCCCGGCTCCCAGCACGCCGACCCGACTCCAACGCCCCAGCAGGAGGCGTCGTAGCCGAAGGCCCGACTAGACCAGGGCCGACGCATCGACGCACGAGCCAGAGGAAGCAGAGCCCGCATCCACCGAACTTCGCGATGTACAGACGGCCACAAAGGCTGACGACGGGTGTCACTCTCGGGGGTGAAGACATAGCCCTTTTTCCATGAGGCACAAGAGCTCTGGGGAGAGCGAAAACAAAGCCGTGACGTGGCCCACGAAACGCTCGAGCTCCTGCCCCGCGATACTCGGGCGAACCTCCGGGAGGTAATCTGACGCCAGCTTCAACCTCCAGAACCGACTAGATTTAGGGCGCCACTCACCCGAGGAGCCCACCAAAGTAAAACCTATGAAGTCATTGTCTCCCGCCTCCGAGCTCTCCAGGGCCGACGCGGTCCCGAGGTCCGCGAGCCGAGACTGCATTCCCAGGACATCCGAGGTAGCGACCGACTTATTCTGGAACAGGGAAACGAAGCTGTCGATATACAGTCCGCGCAGCGACCCAACGTCGCCAAGAGGTGGGAGCGGAACTTTATCTAGGAGCCATGGGGCCTCGGGGGAAACTTCATCAAGCTGGCGCTGGTTAGCGGCCTGCACAAGGGCCACGGCCCAATTCCAACCCATAAGCACCGCGCGGGGCCGCAGGCGAGCCCAACCGCGTTTCCGAACCGCGTCCGGCAATGAAGCGACGAGGGCCGGGGACAGGTGAGCAATGGGCAAGATCGGCAGACCGAAAAAGCACTTGTACTGTCCAGGGAGAGCGAACTGGTAATAGCAAACTTCGACGTCGCCTCCGTGCAGCACGGGAATGGCACGGGGCTGGCATTCGAGATGAGCAAGGGCCTCGCCGGAGGGCAAGACCGCAGCAGGGGGCTCGCGGAACCGAAGGTTGGGCACGCGAGCATCCCAAATCAGACGAAGGGCGCCTGATTTTTTTCTAAGAACATGTCACTTTCTTCGAGCGCATCGTCGCTGACCACCACAACGCCAGCAACCCAGAGTTCGGAAGCAAACTCTCCAAAAAGTCAAGGGTTGTCCCGCAGGACGGGATCAAGGAACAGGCTGCCACCAAAACTGCCACGACGAGCGGCAGCCTCATCCTCAGAAAGAAAGATTGAAAGATCTTCAAGCGCGGACTGCAGGGCAGGCGGCAAGCACTCACTGAGAGACTCGCCCAGACAGCCCCGCGGGAAGCGACGCGTTCCCTCGCTCGAAGTTCGCGCGAGCACCGACGGCCATCGCATCGTCCGCGTAGCCGGGCCGCAAACCCTGGAGCGACTGCCACGCTCCCAGGGCGCTCCCGCAATCAGGCGGGGGAGCCGCGACAGATCCATATTGTCGGGCAAGGTGCCGAACAGCCGAGACTTGAGCTGAAGTCAGCGAAGCAGGCGAGGTCGCAGGCGGCTGCGGGGCACCCAACTCATTAAGAGCGCTGATGCCCTCGAACAGCCACCCCCCCTGAGCCCGCCGACGCCGAAGTCGCCGTCGCTGACTCTGGGACAGGCCGAGCCCGCTGGCACCTCCCGCACAGACCTCCGACGCGGCGCCCAAGGAGATCGGTAGGATGTCGCGCTGCCTCATCAGCTGCGAAGCTGAAAACACCTCAGGGCGGCACCGCCTGCCCGCCCTGAACCCCTCACGAAAGCCCTCGAGGAGGCGGGGCGCTCCCCCTCGCGGCGGCGCAGGACAGGGGGAAGACGGGCCGTCAGGCCTCCTGGTTCTCCTTGATGGGGCCCCTGGGCTTCTCCCTATGGTCAGCCGCTGCAGGTCCCACCCCAACTCCCTTTGCCAGCAAAGCCTCCTCCCTCGACCGGCGGCGCACCTTGAGCGCGGCGGCCTGGGTGGCCAACTCCTTCTCCACGATGTCTTCCAGCTCGGGCACGATGATGACGTCGCTCCAACGATTCTTGACACCAAAGCACAAAGAACGCTCATTCAGCCAGTCGTCGCCGCTAGAGACGCCAATATCCACCTCACGAAGTAAGTCCTTGTCGGCGCTCTCCCACATCTGGCGCCGGCGGCTGTCCAGCTCGTGCGTCGCAGGATTGCCGATCTGCACCTGGTCCACCGCCCTCACCACCTCGATGAATGATGACAGCAGCGGGCGCTCGTCCACGCCCACGTCGATGGCCATCGAACCCATCACAGAGCGCCACCCGAAGTGCCGCTGAAGAAGCCGTGGTTCCCGTCGTGGATCTGCTCCGCCGTGAGGTGCGTCGACCGTGGGCCCTCGATCTCCCAGTCGCCCGTGACCCCGACAAGCTGCAGGCCCTGCAGGGCGCTCACCACGCTGCGCCGGGGGTGCCGCCGGCCATCCCGTATGGTGGCCAGAATGCGGGAGTCGTCACCTCCCACAGCACCAGGAGCCACGAGCAGGGTGCCCTCAAGGCCGCAGGACAGCACCGTGCCGCTCCGCCGCTTGAAGCGGCACTGGTCGTTGGCGCTGATCTCGACCGCCCCGAGAGCGACCGTGAGAGCGTCGTCCCGCTGCGCGATAACGGAGCCCTCCAGCTCAAACCATTTCTCCACCAGGAGAGCGGAGCCCTCCGCAGAGGTGAACGCGCCTGGGCCCCCGCCAGGGGCGGGGCCTGGCGCCGCCGGCGCGGTGGGCCGAAGGCCTCGCGCGAACGCCTCCACCGTCTTCATGTCGTACTGGCGGCTCGCGCCGAACTGGTAGTGATCGAACAAGAAGTGCGAACACCCACGACGAGCAACTGGCAACTGTCCGTTGGCCAAAACCCGCCGCAACCCATCAAAAATATCTAAGTCCCGCGAATCCGCGGCCCAATGAGAGCCGCCGACGTAGCCGGGCAACGCACGCTCATGCCATCCCGCTGCCGCCCCGCCCGCGCCCTGAAAGTAACAGACGAGGACCCACTCGACGAGGCAGGCTGCCTTGAATCCCGCGGGCGTCGCCATCCTCACACGTGAGTGTCAAGTCGGTGTCGTCGACCGATAAAGAGGAACTCGAAATCGTGCGCCCCAGACTGCGGCCGAACAACACTCCGAACACAAAGGCCGTGAACGAGCAAGTCGTCAGAAGCCCGAGTACGTGGAGAAGGCCAAACCCGTCGACGCTCTCGGTACGGCAGTGGCAATCGCACTGGCAGACACACTGGCCCGCACGGCCGACCAACTCCGCCAAGAGGTGGTACTCCCCGCTGGCGGTGGCCACTGGGGGCGGCGCCTCGCAGACGCACTCGACGGGGACGGGCCACAGGAGAGTGCGGAGAAAAGCAAGCTCGCGAAACACTGAGAAGCTGAGGAACAGAGCTTCCATAAAGTTCCTGTCCTGAACCAAAAAGCGCTATAGAGCGGAGAACGGATGACGAGGTCGGGTCATAACCGTGGGGCACAAAAATGATAATAATGGTAATGCCAATAATAATGAGAATAATAAGAAAAATATGAAGAGGAATCATACTACGACAAATGGATATAGAGGAGAAGGAAAAGATGGCAGAGGGAGGAAGAGGAAGGAGGAGGATGAAGAGAAGGAGGAGGAGGAGGAGGAGGAGGAGGAGGAGGAAGAAGAGGAGAGGGAGGAGCAGGAGGAGGAGGAGGAGGAGGGGCGGCCTTCTAAGGAGGCTGAGGGGCACTGGAAAGGAGGCATTGCGGCTCAAGTCCTCGCGCTGAGTTTCAAGACGACCCACTAGGGACAGCAATGAAAAGAGAACCCAACGCAAAAACGCAGCAATCGGACGTTGGCAATACTGGGTCCAATGGGACCTGGTTCAATATGTGTACCATTTGACACCCCCACCAAATTGAGCGGAACCGCCGCCAAACGAAGAAGCACAAGCTACGGCAGACCTGGTTCAGTGATCCATTCCATGTTTAAGTATGTTTTTGTCGTCGGGGCCCAATCACGAATCGGCTCCCCTTACTTGGGGTCCTGGTCAGGCCACACCCGAATCAGTGCCGAGGCTTCCCCACGGCGATGGAGGCTGCAGGAGGAACTGTGCAGCAGGGGGGAATAGACGGGCGGGGTGAGGCGGGGGGGAGAGGGGCAGGAGGAGGGACGAGGGAACAGAGGGACAGATGAAAAAAACCTGCGTACACATAAACTTTTGGCGCTCCGCGCAGATCTCTTAGACCTGCGCTGAACCCCCCCCCCCCCAAGAAATCCGCGCGTAACGCCAACAGTTTCTGTCTATGCCGTGTTTTCTGCTTCGAGGGGAGGTGGAGCAGCAGCAGAAGCAGGAGCTCGACAGAGGGCGGAGAGGCCTCCGACGACGCGGCCCCAAGAGGGCCGCCAGGAGAGGCTGGGAGGCAGCGGCAGGAGCGGCAGCACTGGTGGCGAGGCCGAGGCCCAGACCCCCCGACGTCATGATGTCTTCACCACGTCGGCTCCGGAGGTCTCGACCCCTTCCCCGGGACCGGCTGCTCATCGCTGAATCGTTCTGTTGACGGTCCCGAGGGCTGGGGTCGGGGCCTCCATGGAGGCCGAGGATGTGGAAAAGCCTCCCGTTCTGAGTTCTTGTTCCCTGCTGCAGAGGGGGGGGGGTCCCGCGGGGCTCCTCCACGCTGGGGGCGCCCTCCTCGCCCGCCGCCGCCAGCAGCCCGCCCGGCCCCCAGGGCGCCCCAGCCGCCGCGCGACGGGCTGCGCGCAGGGACGCCGGGCCCCGCGGTGGGCCGCACGGTGCGCGTGTGGAGAGCCTCCCGACCCAAGGGGGCGTCCAGCGGGCCTCGCTCGTCCGGGCGGGGAGGGGGGCTTTCGGGCGCGGCCTCGGGCCTCGCTCGTCCTGGGGGCAGGACCCGGGGCCAGGGGCCCTGCCCCCGGCCCGCCTGGCCCGAGCGCCACGGTCTCGGGATCAGCCCTGCCATAGATTGGGGGGGCGAAGGCCACGCGACCCCAAGAAGGCCCAGGCCCTCGAGCAGAAATGTTCGAATCGCATGAAAAGCATGTTGATGAAAGGTAGGGTTAGGTCGGGCGTGCCTTCCTACAGGCGGATTGTGGACGAAAAACTATTCAAACATTGCTTTCTTTTTGCGCAACTCCAAAAAACCTAACATGATCAAACATCATCCTCCCCATACTATGTGTTGACTATTTTTGAAGATTCCTCATGTAGAGGGACACGCCCGACTTACAGGTAGGGGCCAAGGACAAGGGGTGGGGCAGCAAGCCACTCCCAGATACCACAAGAACCCAGCTAAAGACGGGCCAGCCGGCGGGGAGGGTCAGGGGCCGGGGGCCCTGCCCCAGGTCATTGCATATACCGACGTTTGTTCGATCGCGATCGGTACGACGACCGGTCGGCACTCCGAAGCGGTCGCGAGGGATCGCCACCGAACTCGCGACCGATATCGGTCGCGAGGGATCGGTGGCGCGACCGATTTCGAAAAGCAAGTCGGTCGCGACCGATACCGAAGCTTGAAGCAGCATCGGTGGCGGCCGTTCTCGTCTGTCGCGACTGGGAAACTCCAGTACAGTGAAGGCCAGTCCACAAGAAACCTGCCACCAGAAACCCAACCCTCAGCCCCCCGGACGTCGATCGATCTTCGGTGTGGGAGCGTCACGCCCTCCACAGCACAACAATGGACACCCAAGAAACCCAGGGCACCCTGGAGGCAAGCGGGGTGCTTCTTGGCAGGGGCCTCCACCGTAGCCAATGCGCAGGGCACCGAGCGGCCCGGGCCCCCGAGGCGCCCTGCAGGCTATGCGAGGGCCGCGGAGGCCAGGCCAGGGGCTGGGGGTGGCGAGGCCAATGGGAGTGGAGGGGCGGTGGGGACCCCGGCCCGTGGCGACAGCAGTCACGACGGGAGGTGTCTCATGATTCATCATCGCGTGGCGAACAGGTCGCGGCGGAGGGTTTTCTCATTGTTCATCGGCCTCCTGGGGCCCTCGCCAGGCCCCAGGACCGTCCAAGAACGACTCAGGACGAGAAACTGGTCTGGTCCTGGGACCTGGAAATTTTCCCCTGGACCGACGCTTCATCCCGAGTCAGTGTTTGCCCGTTCTGGGGCCCAGGGAGGGCCCAGAGAGCCCGGGAACGGTAGAAAAAACCACAGCGCACGCTTCTCTCAGGACCCGCCTGCTTCATTCATGGCGAGAGTGGCGAGGCAGACGACTTGGGCAGGGACCGACCGTCCCGACATTCGTATAGACGAAATGTTCGTAGATCCTACAAATAATTTAATATGTTCTCATACCAAACGCAATGTTCTAAGGCCATGACCCGGATGAATTAAGACATCACAGTTTCAGCCAGATGTGCTGTAACCACAGTCCGTGCAAACCACGAGTGATTCTCAGAACAATCTCTGGTGGGCCTATAGGCGAGCCAGGACGCTTCGCCACTGCTCGAACGACGACGACGACGACGACGACGACGACGACGACGACGACGACGACGAGGGGGGCTCGGTGCCCGTGGGGGACCCTGGCGGAACGGCGCCCAGGCCTTGCGCATGGCGCCCGCCGCTCGCTTGGGCCCTCAGGACACGCTCCCCTCAGGACCCGTCTGCTTCCTTCGTGGCGCGGGTGTCGAGGCAGACGACGACGACGACGACGACGACGACGACGACGACGACGACGACGACGACGACGACGACGAGGACGACGACGACGACGACGACGACGACGACGACGACGACGACGACGACGACGACGGGCGCTCGGCGACCGCGGGGGGCCCTGGCGGAGCGGCGCCCGGGCCTCGCCGCATGGCGCCCGCCGCCAGCTCCGGCCATCCTGGCCGCGAAGGCCTCCAGGCTGCGCGGCCAGCGCTCCTCGGCCTCCTCCTCGTCGGACGACGAGGCGCCGCCGCCCGCGGGCGGGCCCGCCAGGGCGTGGAACCCCTGCGGCTGGTCCTTCGGGCCGTCGCCGACGTCTGGCGGCGACGATAGGGGCGAATAGCCCAGGGGCGGGCAGTACACGTATTCGCCCAGGAGCCTTTCCGAAGACAAATATCATCGGCGCACCAGAATACATGTATTGCTCTCCCCTGGGCCATTTTGCCCCTATCGTCGCCTCTGAGACGTCCGAGATCTCCGAGGATGTGATCTTTTCGACCCCGGCGCGTTTCTCCTGGACTGCGGCCTCTGGGGCCCGTCGTGGGGCCCCCTGGGGCCAGCAGGCACGGATCCGCGACGGCAAAACTGCCCCACGGGGAACGAGGGTCGGGACTTTTGGGACCGCGGATTGAACAAAATCAGATCGGAGGATGTCTGTGATGGATTGGGGATCCGTGGACCTGGCGCGTGGGCGCCAGATCCACTGACAGGGGAAAGCCCCACCAGAAGCATGGGGCCCATGCCGCCCGATCTGGCGAAAAGAGCGCGCCGATTCTGCAAGGGAAAAGGGGGCCCGTCGCCAACCCGCGCGCCTCGATCCCTGTTGTGATGGGCCGATCTTCCAACACCACTACCATATGTAGGCGAGGGAGGAGGAGGAGGCGGAGGAGGAGGAGGAGGCGGAGGAGAAGGAGGAGGAGGCTGAGGAGGATGAGGAGGACCTCCACATCTTCCCTTCTCCCCCGCCCTACCTGTGATAATTAGTGTTCCCATCAGGCTTGCGCTTCCTCCGCCCTGCCGGTCCAGCTGCTCCAACATCGCCTCCAGGGGCGGCGCGTCCTCCCCCTCGCCCTCGGCGAGGGCGGGCTGGCTCGCGGCCGCCCTGGCGCCGACGCGCTCCCGCGCGCTCCGCAGGGCGGCGGCCCACCACGGCTCCTCGAGCGCCTCCTCCAGCTCCTCTGGGGAAGCCAGAAGAGGAGGGAGGGGCAAGAGGAGGGAGCACACGAGAAAGGAAAGATGAGGGGGAGGGACCACCAGGGACGAGGGACGGAGGAGGAGCGACAGGAGAAGCCGGGGAAACCATAATTAAGGTAGTTACCGATACCGCTACTCTCCTCTCTCCGCAGACCTCTCCCAGGGTGCTGTCTGACCAAGATTTCGACGCGAATGTCCGGCGGTGGCGACAAGGGGCCTCCCAGGAGAGGCCCAAAAACGGGATCACGGGCGAAAGCTGGCGGCTAGACGAAAAAAACACGCCATAGGCATTAATTTTTGGCGCTCTGCGCGGATTTCTCTGGCCTGGACTCCCAGTCACCGGCGAGCGGAGCGCGCCAGGGGAGGCACCGGACGCGCCGTCGGGGGGGCCCAGAGCGGAGCCACGAACTCCGCGCGGAGCGCCAAAAGTTTATGTTTATGTATTTGTGTTTTCCCTCCTTCGAACGGTATGTGGACCCAGACACACGACGTCCTGATTTTTTCAGGACGGCGTTCAATCCCGACCCTTTTCCCTGGGACCCGTTTTTCGTCCCGAGACGTTGCTTGACGGTCCCGAGGTCCGGCGCGGGCCCCCAGGACCCCAGGGGCCGAAAACGGCGAAAAACCTGTCGCCCTGATTTTTGTCTTACGACGCGAGCATGTCTGGCCTCCTCCTCCTCCTCCTCCTCCTCCTCCTCCGCCTCCGCCTCCGCCTCCGCCTCCTCCGCCTCCTCCTCCTCCTCCTCCTCCTCCTTTTCCTCCTCCTCCTCATCATCATCATCATCATCAATTTCTCCTCGGAGCCTCGTCCACCCTGCGGCCGCAGCGGCCCTCGCCCTCGCCCGCGGCGCCGCCCCGCGGCGATCCGACGGCAGGGGCGGCGCGGCCGGGGCCGTTGGCCACCGCCGCCGCGCCCGCGCGGTCGGCGCCCGCCGGGCACGACGCCGGAGGCCGAAGGAGGCCGAAGGAGAGGGGGAGGAGGAGGAGGAGGAGGAGGAGGAGGAGGAGGGGGAGGAGGAGGAGGAGGAGGAGGAGGGAGGGAGGAGGGAGGGGGAGGAGGAGGAGGAGGAGGAGGTGGGAGGAGGAGGAGGAGGAGGAGGAGGGACGAGGAGGAGGAGGAGGAGGAGGAGGAGGAGGAGGAGGAGGAGGGGAGGAGGAGGAAGAGGAGGAGGAGGAGGAGGAGGAGGAACCCAGCGCAAGGGGGAAGGTCGTCAACGACATCGGCTAGAGACCCCGTGGCTTCCAGCCCTTATCGACGCCGCGCAGGCTGGGGAGATCAGCAGCGACGGCGGAGGAAGGAACACACGTGAAAGAATGATGAACAGAGACGGGCGGCGAGAGCGGCGGCGAGGCCAGCGCGGGGGAGAGGGGGGGAGGCGAGACAGCAGAGGGCAGCAGCAAAGAGGACTCCAGGGACGGGGCGGAAGGGGGAAACGACATGGGCGGCACCAGAGGAGGCAGCCGCAAGCGAGAGCAATGGCGCCTGCCCGTAGATGTCGAACAGGCGGATAGCCGTAGTTTCAATCAAGGAGGCACCAACATGCTGATAAGGGAGGGGCAGAGAAATGGGCGAAGGCACGATGGAACCAGTCGGGGAGACGGGCGAAACAGCTGGCTCGGAAGAGGGCAGCAGTAAAGATGGGACGGGCGCAGACAGCCTGGGGGAAAGACGCCCAGTACGGGGCGAAAGAGCGATGGGGCAGCAGGGCAACGCCGATCCAGGCGGGAGAGAAGGCAAGATGGGGACAGTCGAAAAGATATTGCGGCGAGGCAGAGCGGTGGGAGGAGAAGCGAGCGAGGAGCAAGCAGTGGCATCCGCAGAGCTCAGAGGGACGGACGAGGGGGGGAGGAACGGGCCAGCCCAACGGCTGGGACACACACGATGCGGGTGGTTGAGACAGGCCAGAGAGGGGGAGGCGACAGGAGGGCTCGCTGGTCGAAGGACTGGGAGGAGAAGGCAGGACACCGCAGGGAGGCATCAGGTCGCGCCACTGATGTCGGCAGGGCTGTCGTCGCAGAGAGCGTCATCGACGAAGACGGCGCAATTGATGTCCACCCGCAAGACGGCACAGCCGTTGCAGGATTCCGATCGGCAAGTGGCGACGGCGAGCCCGAACACGACATCGGGACTTGCGATCTAACGCCATCGGACACCAGTCCAATATCACGGCAAAGCATGGGTGGCGACGGCGAGCCCAAACACGACAAAGGGACTTGCGCTCTAACGCCATCAGCTCGGAGGTCATCTCCGATGGATCCCATGCGCGGCGACGTGATGCCCGAACACGACAACGGAACTTGCGCTTCAACGCCAGACCGACAACAGGCGACGGTGAGCCCGAACACGACAACGGGACTTGCGATCCAACGCCAAGCGGTGGCGACGGGGGCGGGGAAGAGCCTGTCGCAAACGTCACTGGCGAGGTCAGCGCCACCGGAGCGCCGCGCGAAATCGGGGCCGACAACGTCACTGGCGAGGGCGGCGTCACAGAAGCTCCGCTTGGAATCGAAGACGGCAACGCAATCGAATGCCCAGGGGCTGCCCACTGCGGCGTGCACGCGGACGCTGGCGAGGACGGCGACACCCATGCACAGCAGGAAATTGGAGCCGACAACGCCATAGGCGAGGACGGCGTCAAAGAAGCACAGCACGAAAGGGATGTCGGCGACGCCGCCGACGCAGAAGCAGCCCTCAGCGAAGCGCATGCGGACACAGGCGACGACGGCGTCATCCAAGCACAGCACGAACCTGAGGCCGACAACGTCATCGGCGAGGACGGCGCGATACCTGGAGGACATCGGCCACGGCGAGATTGGGTAAATGGAACCCTGGAAGACGGACGAGGGAAGAGAGCCCGCGACGGGGCGACGACCGCAAGGATCGGCGAGCCAGATGCGGCCGAAGGCGAGCGGCGGGGTGCCGACGAGGAGGAAGCCCGTGCCGTGCTCGCTGTGCCACTGTCAGAAATGGAGGCGGAGGATGCTGCCGACGAGGTTGAGGCGGCCCCGCACGGCGATGGGGGCGAGGGCGAACTCGAGCAAGACATCGCAGGAGTGAGACTCGGAGAGGAGGGCGGAGAGCTGCTGGAATCGTTAGGGCTCGACTGCGGAGGGCGGATGAGGTAGTCCCTGCGAGCGAACTGCTTTCTTTCGGTTGCCGGCGTGGTTTGAGGCGTGGCCGGCATTGCCCTCGCACCAGCAACTGCGCAGCTCCGGATTGACGCAGGGGAGAGCGGCCATGCGTCACTCAGACGGGCCCCATTGCACATATTGTAGGCGGTCGCGATCACGGAGTGGGATTGGCAGGACGGTCGGCACAGGCCCCATCTGGACGGGAAGTCGAGGGCGAAGGGTCGGGCCATGGGCACGCCGAAGAGCCGACCACAAGACAGGGCATCTGGCGCAGTGCTTGAGCGCGTCGCTCTTGCCCAGGCAGCCAAAGGTGCACGGACGCTTCCCACGCGGCGAGATGATGCGGGCGGATGTCATCCGGCCGTCGGTCCACGAGCGGATCACCGCCCACGCCCAATCACAAGGACACCTTCGAAGGACGGCCTGGCAAGCGCACCAATCCACGTAAAACGAGGAGCTGGCGTGCTGGCCACCGATCTTGGCAAGGCGCAGGGTGAACAAGGAGCGGAGAGGACGTGCCGCCAGCGAAGGCTCGCGCAAAGCGGCATGTGCAGCACGCTGAGGACGGGGGCGAGAGCGGCCACCGTGGTCCAGAGCAGCGAGGGCCGCCGCAAGTGGAAAGGATCCGACAGCGGCGAGCGGACAAGACGGGGGACGGCCAGCAGCAGCAGCCTCCAGGTTCTCGACGAACGCGGGCGCCTTCCAGAAGTTGGGACAGGGGAGGCCCGCGGCGAGCATGTCGAGAGTGGCCCATTCAGGGTGTTCATCAGCATGAGCACGGAGTCTAGCCAGCAAATGAGGCCAACATAGGAAGGTGAGCGTGGCGGCACGAGTGGTGGTGGCAGTCGTGAGGCCCCCCAGGCGGATGCAGCGCGGGCCGCCCCAGCGGTCGAGCTGTGACCAAGCGTCGAGGTGCAGCGCACCTAACGGGAGCCTGAACACCTGCGCGAGCACCGAGAGCTCTGGATGGAGGACGGATTTCGGCGGCCAGCAGAACTGTGCGACGTGCGAGAGTGTGGTGACCGCCCTCGTGTTGTGGAGGATGGCGGAGTGACTGGCAGGGGTAGTGCTGCGTCCAATTGCTTGAGCCCTCAAACGGAGCTTCGATAGAGGCGCGCCCCATGAAGTAGTTGGGGGAACCGCGGGGCCAAGCCAGAGGCCCAGATACAACAGCTGCGGGGTGATCTCGACCCCGATCCACTTAGGGGCCTCCCTCGATATAGCGTCCCGAAAATCCCTGGCCAGCGCGACGGAGAAGGGCCCAGACAGGGAAACAACCTTGCACTTCGCAGCTTCAGGTCCAAGTTGGCCATAACCGACGCGCAGGACATGACCTGGGAGACCTCAGAGAGGGCCTGGACGGATCTCAGGGCGCCACCGATGTCATCAGCACAAGCTCTGATAAGGCCTAACTGAGGGCCCTCCGCCTTCTCAGCCAGGTCTACGAGGAACGCGGCAGTGCCCAGGGCGCACAGAGTGCCTGATAGGGGGCAACCTTGAATGATACCGCTCTGGGTCCAGAACACGTGCTCGAGATGACCTTTGCGGAACGTGACCCCTTCGATCGACGAGTAGATGGGCGCGACGAGCTGCGCGAAGGGCCCAGGGGGGCCCATGACACTGAGGCAGCGCCGCAGAAAGTCCTGGTTGAGGGAGGGGAAGGCCTGGCCGAAATCGAGGGGGGAACAGGGCAGGGACGTCGCGGGAGGCGTGCGGCGTGACAGACAACATCCTGCTCGGGACGTCTAGCTCGAGAATCTTGACCCCGAAGTTCCGACCAGGAACAAATCCGCGCTGGCACGGCGGAGCCAGGGCCTGCAGAGCAGGACGGGTGGCATGGTTGACCACCGCGGAGATGACCTTGAGGTCGCAATTCCGAAGCCCCAAGACCCGAACTTTGTCAGGAGAACGGATGCACGCGCGGTCGGCGAGCTCGGCGCCCGCGGCATTCTTAGGGGGGGAGATCTGGGCCGTGCCCCCCGAACAAGCGAAGAGCCCCTGGCCCTTGAGGATCCACTCGAGAGCCTCCCAGAGAATATCCACGCTGCATGGAGAGGCCGCCCACGCTGCGCATGGAAGGGCGCCGGGACCAGGGGGGGTGGCGAGCCGCGCGAATAACTCTTCCGATCATTCCCTTTGACGGCGGTGGCAGCACGATATGAGGAGCAGCGGGAAGGGAGCGGCGGAGGCACCCATCAGCGGCAACAGCGCCCCACGACTTCTTGCGAAACACGGGCGCCCAACAAGCAGGCAGCTCACGAACGCGAGCCTCGAGGTCGGAGACGACCCTTCCGTCTTCCAAGGCGACGCCAGACAACGAGATGCGGCGATTCAGCGGGGACCACAAACGAGCCCTTCGTTCGAGCGCCCGAAATTGACAGCGAGTCTGAAATCGATCCCCCTTCTCGGCGTTGCGAAGCTTCAAGACTTTTCCAGGCGGTCTCGGCAGCCTCGCTCTGGACCTGGTCGATCCAAGCTTGAAACGACAGGGGGTGGCGAAGCACGACCCTCCCCGACGCAATGGGGATGAAGTCAGTCGCGAGCGGGTGGGAGTCCAAAATGCGGGCAGCAAGCGATCGGTCCTGGCGCCACACCACCCGAGCAAGCGACCGCGCAAGCTGGACAAGCGTAGCAGGATGATGAGGGCGGTGACGGAAGAGGGCACCCCTGGTCTCGGCTGCAGCAATCCTCAACAACTCTTTGAATTTCTCCAGCTTGACAAGGGGCGACATAGCTTCCCACTGCGCGGCACTGAACAGACCCTCAAGACGCCGCTGAGATTCAGGAGCTTCGAAAATGCGTTTCTGGATGGGACGGGTGCTCGGGGGGCGAGCAGCACGAGCGGACATAGTGAGGATAACCGCGGCATGGTCTGAGATCCTGCGCTCGGAGAGGGCCTCTGGCGTGCCAATCGCACAGACCTGCGAATGAACTTGACACAGCTGCCAACCCGAAAACGAGCAGCATATACGATCGATGGAAGAACACGAGCCTGATGCATTTTCGAAGTGCGCGGGATCCTCGCACACAATCTCGGTGAGGCGAGCGAGCGCCTCTCGCCAGCGAGGCTCCTGCCCGTGGTGTCGCCTGTCGCCGCGACGGACGGCTGCGGCAGGGGGCGCGAGCACCAGCGCGTCGTGCACGGCAAAATTGAAGTCGCCCAACACAAAGGTGGCGTACATGTACGGGTCCTCCTGCGCACGTAAACGTGAAGCCTTGATGGCCCCAACAGCGTGGGGAATGTCGGAATGGGAGACTTCTTGGTTAGAGATGTTGAATATATCCACCGTATGAGAGGCCGAAGAAATCGCGACTACGTGCGCACACCCAGGAATGAACACCCTCTGCGCTGTAGTAGGTAATACCCCATTGAGACCCAAGAGAGGAGGTACTAATATAGCCACACCGCCGCGGATATGGCCCGACTCTGGGTCCTGGTCGAAACTGGAGAAGATGGAGATGTCATTCGCGACGGTCGCAATGAGCGAGGCGAGCTGGTGGTGATCCTGGTAGATCTCCTGCAGTGCAATGATGGTGCACGTGGGTCGAATGCTGCTGAAGTATGCCTTCTTGATACGGGCCTTGTCACCACCAGCCTGAAGGAGGGCCCTAGCATTCCACGTCGCCAATCTCAAAGTAGGAATCTCGGCTGCGAGCGCACTGGGGGCAAGCACGGCGGCAGCGCTAAAGAGACCGATGTGACGGATCCGACGGATGGGTGATGTCACGGCATGCAGCGCGGAGGGCGTCCACGTCCATGCCGTGCATGGCGAAGACAGGGATGTCCCAGACGATCTTGGGCGGAGTGTCACCGTGCGCAACCTGAATATGCATAAACTTGTCCCAGCCGGCCGATAGGACGCCGCGCTCTTTGTCGGAAAAGGGCCGCCTTCCTGGGCACTGGAGCTCGACCGCCTGTCGAACCTTGCGGAGGGAGATCTCGAGCTTGATGCGCTTGGGGGATTTGTCAGGGCCCAGGTGGAGCCTGCACTTTTCGGCACCAGGAGGGGTGACCCAAAACTCCTTCCATCCTGACTGGTCACGGAGGCTCGAGATGGCAGAGCGAGCCTTCCGAGCTGCGGCACCAGAAGGACCTTTGAACTGAACCTCGAAACGGCGAGCTGGGGCGGCACCGCGCAGCACGATGGAGTAGTCCTCACTGGAGAAATTGAAGCCTTCGAGCCAGGGCTGGAGGGACGCGACGACACTGGCCTGGGTGGTGGGCTTCTGAGGGACAGCGACAACGATGGTGCAGTCCTCGGCGCGCTCGAAGGACGATGGGGGAGGCTGCCGCGCACGGGGGGCTGCGGCGGCGATGGCGTGCTGCTTGCGGAGCTCCGCGATCTGCTCGCGAAAGGCGTCGATGTCGGAACCGTGGCGATCGAGCCTGGTCTGAGCAGCAAGCAACTGGGCCGTGTGCTCGTCGATCTGGGCCTGGAAGCGCCGGCTGACCGCATCAAAACGAGGAGCGAGCGCGGACTGGACCTGCTGCTCGACAGCGGTGGCTTGCTTGGCAACCTCCGCCTGCATGGCCGAGAGCATGGTGAGGAGGGTGGTGTGGTTCGCGCCAACAGTCTTGGACACGGCACTGCTGACCTCAGCAGTGATGGTGCCGCGCATGAGCTGGAACTCCTCACGGCACACCTGCCTGAGGTATTCATCTGAGGTGAAGTCATCGTCGTCGTCCATGTCGGCGGGACCATCGGCACCAGAGTCGACAGGAACGTCAGCTGCAAGACGCTTGCGAGTACCAGACCTGAGAGAGCCCCTGCCCTTGCCCGCGGCGCGGCCGTCAGAGTCGATGGCCTCGGCGAGTACGCTGAGCTCCTGGGACGACATGGGAGCGCCATCGGCCATGGGACGAAGGAGGAGATGGATGTCCGCCAGCTGCTGAAAGCTGGATAGTCCCACGGGAGGGCTGCCTCACTCAAAACGGGCCTGTCCCGATGTTGAGCCAAAATGGTTTGAGCCAAAATGGCTACGGAGGAGGAGGAGGAGGACGAGGGGGAGGAGGAGGGAGAGGAGGAGGAGGAGGAAAGGGAGGAGGAGGAGGAGGAGAAGGAGGAGGAGGAGGGGGAGGAGGAGGAGGCCGAAGGATGAGGAGGAGGAGGAGGAGGAGGAGGAGGAGGAGGGAGGAGGCTGAAGGACCGAGCTTGGCGCCACGGTTCGAGGCTTGGCGATAGGCGAGTAGCTACACATGCAAATGACTATCAGCACCCCACCTGTACTGGATGCTTCCTGATTCCTACTGGGTCTCTGACGAAAGATCATAACAATAAATTGTTCCGTACTCTCGGCCTCTGGAGGCCCTTACCGGCCCTCGGGACCGTCAAGAAACGACTCGGGATGAAGAGCTGGTCCAGGGGAATGGGTCGAGACCTCTGAGAGTCGGCGTTATGAAGAGATCGTGACGTCGGGGGTTGGGGACCAAGCTTCGTGCCACGGGTCGAGGATTCGGGCCCGCAACAGGCAGGGTGGCGTCGGTGGTGCCACTCCTCCCCCCCCCGCCTTCAATCGGAGACCTGGAAAAAGAGAGCACCAGCACCAACACAGGGGCTTCTTGCCACCACCGGGGGAGGACGATCCTGGATGTTGGCGCTGGTGGTGATTTTTCGGCCACCCAGGAAGCCCGACTATTACCACCATCGCCGAGATTGGGAACATCTTCCCTCGGTGGAGGCACGCCGCCGATATTGGTGATGGTGCCAACCTCTAGGTCGGGCATGTCCCCCTACAGGCGTTTACTGTGTGAAAAATAAAAAATAGTCAATACATTCCCCCAAATGGTCAAACATACCAGAAGAAATCGTCCCCAGACTATGTTCTTATCATTTTTGAATATTCCTCATGTAGAAGGACATGCCCGACTTAAGACATTTACGACCATCGCCGAGATTGGGATCATCTTTACTCTGTTAAGGCACGCCGCCGATATTGGTGATGGTGTCAACCTCGAGGTCTCAAATTCAAGCCTCAGGTCGGGCATGTCCCCCTACAAGTTGGACGGAACATCAAACATACTCAAACATATGTATGTTAAACAAGGTCATCAACAAATACTCAAAAAATCGTTCCTAAACTAATTTTGAATATTCCTCCTGAAGCGTCGAAGCCCAAGGGGCGAAAAACGGCAGTCTCCGGCGCCGCGGGGCCTGCCCATGGAGGAAATAAGAGCAGAGCACTTCTCAAATCCTCCTCCTCCTCCTTCCCCTCCTCCTCCTCCTCCTCCTCCTCCTCCTCCCTCCTCCTCCCTCCTCCTCCTCCTCCTCCTCCTCCCCCTCCTCCTCCTCCTGCTCCTCCTCCTCCTCGTCCTCCTCCTCCTCCTCCTCCTCCTCCTCCTTCCCCTCGTCCTCCTCCTCCTTCCCCTCGTCCTCCTCCTCCTCCTCCTCCTATTCCTTCCTGGCGCCGCGGGTCGAGAGATCCGTGGCCTGCCCATGGAGGAAATCAGAGCAGAGCACTTCCCGAATCCACGTGTGGTGGGCTTGTTTTCCACCGCCACCACCACGAGTGGGAGGGGGAGGGGGTCTTCCTCCTCCTCCTCCTCCTCCTCCCCCTCCTCCTCCTCCTCCTCCTCCTCTTTCCCCCCTCCAACTTATGGTGGTGGTGGCGGAAAACAAGCCCTGCAACGTAACTAGATGTGGCCCGATCGTTCAAAGAGCGGCGGCTGCGGCAGAGTGCGGATCGCGAAGGTCCAAAGCAACCATCCTTCCGCCTCCAGGGATTGGCGGCGCGCACAAGAGGGGGGGGGAGGGGGGACGTCCTTCGAGGGGGGCAGGGGGATCCTTGAACGATCCCTCTCTTTGTGAAACGCTGAAATCACTGCTACATGCTACAATGCAAGGGGGGTTCTCAGCGGCGGGGCGCCTTAGAAGACAGGATGTCCTCTCAGAGGCGATGCGCCTGCTTAGAAGGCCGCACCCTCCGCCCGATCGTGCGCGCCGCCAAGAAGAGGGCTCGTCATGGCATCGGTGGCACAAAGTGCCCACGCCCGGCATGCTCTCGAACATCCACCCGCGCCCGTCTGCAAGCTCCAGAGCCGCTGGCCCCAGCATTGGGAGCCGCAGTGGCGCGGGCAATCACGAGATGAGCACGATGGACGACCGCAGCGAGAGCAGTGCAGAAAAAAATCCCAAGCGCATTGAATTCTCGAGGCGAGCACGCTGAGGAGGGTGACTAGTCTGAGGGAGTATCTGTGGAACAAATCATCCACACCCCCAGTGCGCCAGGGAAAAGACGCTCAACATGCCTCCGAGAGCCCTGTCCCTGGACGCGCAAGTCCCAAACTGGCGCTCTCGCGCGGGAGGTCCTCCAAAACAATCGCCACCGACTCTCGCACTGTAGAGGCCCCCACCATGCCACCGTTTCAGGGGACTGCGCCGGACGCGCTGGGAGAGTCTCGAACCCGCGCCTTCGCGTCAGAGGCAAGAGAACCCAGATTAGAATCGATAAGTCGGATCGGCGATCGAAATGAATCGGATCGGCGGGAATCGGCTGCCGAGTCGGAAAAAGTCGAATCGGCGGAAATCGGCAGGCAAGAGGGCTCCAATGCGAAATCGAAGGCCAAATCGGAATCCGAAGCCGAATCGAATCGAAATCGGAAGCCACCGAAATCGTATCGAATCGAATCGGAGAATCGAAATGAGCCCCGGAAAGGCCCCAAACCACAGGCCTCCAAGGCCTTCAAGGACCCTTTCCGGAATCCCGAACCTGCGTTTTCGCGTGGGGGGTCCCAGTACTCTGGCCTGGCGGCAGGCGCTCGCAGCAGAGCCCCCCCGCGACACCCACACAGGCCACTTCAGGCGCACGCGCCAGACTCGCCTGAAGGCGCTGGAGGAGAACTCCATGCATCACCACACGGGAGTTACGAGAGAAGCCATAGCGACCTTACGTCGCGGCTCCACTCGGGCCGCCAGCGCGGCACACCGCGTGGAAAAAAGAGCGCTCACGCGCGACCGTACGCGGGAAACTTGCGACCCAATTTTCGACCGTCGTTCACCTGAAGGAATGGTGGCCAGTACTACTTCGCTTACGCACCGTCCTCAAGGCCTCACAACTTTGGCGAAGAAGAACCTGTTCAATGACAGACTCATCGTGCTGATAGTCATCCTCATCGTCGTTATTGCCCTCATCGTTATCCTCACCGTCTCTGCGTCCGTCATCGTCATGCGGGCGCGAAGGCAAAACCGCACTCCTCTTTTCGACATGCAAGACCTCCATATGAACCGCAGAGCAATCGGCTAGTCATTATCGGGTTGCGCGAGAAGGAGACGCTGCGCGAGCATACGATTGCTGACACCGCGACGGCAACGGCAGCGAAGACAACGCGAAGTGCAGCAACGACGAGGCTGAGCACGGCGACGGCGAGGGTGAGGACGAGGCCGGCGCGCTGGCGGCGGCGCAAAAACTGGCGGCCGGCGAGGCCGAGGAAAGCGGCGGCCCCAGACCCCCAACGTCATGATTTTTTCGCGGGGACCGTCTTGCCATCCTGAGCCGTTGGGTCGACGGGCCCGAGGCCGAGAGCAGCATGGAAAAGCCTCTCCTTGCAGACGGGTTGTTGACCCAAGGAACCCTAGGTAAGGAACGAGGCCCCTTCTCTCCAAAAGTCAAGCTTCGATGCCCCCCTCGAAAACCCAGCGCCCCGATTGTATGATCTTGCCATTGCCTGAGGTGCTCTGGGGCGGCGGCGGCGAGGCCGAGGCGGTCCCCGGCAGCCTCGACCCGTTCCCCGGGACCCGTG
>CAUYUJ010001558.1:1396424-1475596 GCA_963575745.1 Prorocentrum cordatum | reverse complement strand
CTCCCCCCACCTGGTCTCTCAGCTGGACCCCCTCCTGGCCTGGCATCCCCAGGCCTCTGAACTCTGTTCTTGGGACCCCCAACCCCGCGGTTTCTCGCCGAAAATCAACCGATACCCTCCACCATGCCCCTCACCTGGACCCTCCCTGGCCTGCACCCTCCCTCGACACCCCCAAGCCTTTGGGCTCTGTTCTTGCGACCCGCGACCCCACGATTTCTCGCCCAAACTCACTCATACCCCCCACCTGGCCACCACCCCCTCCGCGACACCCCCAGGCCTCTGGGCTCTGTTCTTGGGACCCTCGACCCAACGATTTCTCGCGCTAAAAAAACGACCCACCACCCCCCCTTGGGCCACAACGCTCCCCTCGACGACCCCCCATGGCCATCTGGCTTCCGTTGCCCTCCCCCCCCTCCCACCCGCCCTTAGCTTCGGGGCCCCTCCCCTACGATTTTTCTCGCCTAAAAAAAAAAGGGCACCCACACCCGACCCCGCGACTTCTCGCCCCCACCTGGCCACAGAACCCACCCGCCCCGCCCCCACCCCTTCCCCCCAACGACACCCGCCAGGCCTTTTGGGCCTGGTTCTTGTGGGACGCCCCGACCCCACGATTTTCTCGCCCGAAAATCGACGCAATATCCCATGCCCCCCCCCCCGCCTCCCCTCCACGTAACCCCTCTCGACACCCCCAAGCCTTTGGGCTCTGTTCTTGGCACCCACGACCCCGCGATTTCCCACCCAAAAACGACTCGCATTCCCCACCTGGCCACGACTGGCACGTGCGTCCATCGTCCCTCTTGTCGGCTGTGGCAACAGCTATCCAGTCTTACGCACTTTCGTCACTGACTTATGGCTCCGTTCAGCGACTTCCCTCCTTTTGCGCTCTTGGCCAGCACAGCACACGTTGCACCTTTGCTTCCCATCCGCCTTCTGCGTCGTTCGCCCGGCCAACCAGCTGCTGTATTCTTCTCTGCCAAAAGCGCCTTCAACGCATTTCCACTTCCCGCGCTGCAGCTTCGCGTCGTCGACGCATCGATTGCACTTGCGGTGATGATCTGCCCTGCCGGCCCACATCTTTTCAGAGAAGCGCTCTTCCTGTTGCGCCTTCTCGCACACTACACAAGTTCTCACGTCCTCCCTCCTTGCAGCGACGCACTGCTTGCACTTACGATGCAGATCAGCCACGCCGCCCCACATCCGATGTGAAAAACACTCATGCCGCTGCGCCACCTTGCACACCACACAAGTTTTCATGTCCTTCCTCGCCGACTTGTCCCGCCCTGCAGCGACGCACTGGTTGCATTTACGATGCAGGTCAGCCACGCCGTCCCACATCCGATCTGAAAAACAATCTTGCCGCTGCGCCACATTGCACACCACACAGGTTTTCATGTCCTTCCTCGCCGACTTGTCCCGCACTGACGCTGCAGCGTTGACGCATTGCGTACATTGCATCGACGCTTTCGGCGAGTGAGTCAACATGTACTCTGAAAACTCGAGCGAAAACTCGGTCCTCCTTTTTGGAATGCCGCAGTTGGAACACACGCGCTTTTTTGCCTCTTTGGCACGGGCCTTCTCTTCCTCTCTCTGCAACTTCTTACAAGCCTTGCATGTGGGTTCCTCGTTGATAATAATATCCGCTTTGGCAAATTGATCTAGTAACTTCTCCTCGCCGCAGCGCGAACACTTCAGGTGCCTCTTCGCCTCTTCGCAGTCCCGGCACATTCCCCCATTGCATCGGGCGTTCCCTGCCTTCTCCCATTGCAAATCCACGAACGCATCCTCGTACTTCCGCTTCTCGCATACGTAACACTTTCGCCTTTCGGGACAGTCCACGCAACGCCGTGACGTCAGCTTGGAGCTGCGGTGCTGCGACGTGTGGAAAGCATCCTGACCCTTCCACAGATAGCACTCCATACACTGCCACGGCGTGCCAATGCTCTTTTTGCCTTCCAAGCACAACTTGCACACGAGGAGACCGTCGTCCCGGCTCCACTGCCCGAGAGCGAACTGGTTCTTGTACTTCACCGCCGAGCACAGTGCGCACTTCCCTGCAGGCATGAACTCCTTCTCGATTGCATCCCAATCGATGGGATCTCCCCGCAACGACTGTAAGAGCAATCTGGGACCCTTCCGCTCTTTCTGAGTGTACGGCGCGCGGTCGAAAGGCCGAAATATCAGCATGTCTTCGCGGCGCCGCACGCGCGTCAGAGCAACATAACTCGACAACGGCGACGTGCCCCCGCCAATCCTCAGATCCACGATGACACCTTGTTTGAAAGTCTGGCCCTGAGCTGAGTGGGCTGTCACTCCAAACGCTGGGGCCAAAGGAAACTGCCGCCGCTTCACTTTCAGACGCGGATACGGCCGGCCTTTGTCCACGAACCAGTCTTTTCTCTGCGGGCTCACTGGGTACAGGCCCGGCGTTCGGAGCCCCGGGATCGTCCACTTGCATGGGATTGCGTTCCCTGCATCATCGAGACCCTCGTCGAAAAGGACGAATATCACTTTCGGCGTCTTCTGCAAGATGGTCTCCCCTCCTCGGGACACGCGACCCGCTCCTTCCTCGCCATCGCACTCCCATGAGTGCACGGTCCCAACGCGTCCGCGGAGCAGATACTTGTCCTCGCTGCGATCTATGTGATCTGTGAGGGCCACGGGCATCCCCTCCGCGATGGGCAAAAACCCGTACAGGTCCCCGCTCTCCTTGTCGTGGCGCTGCAGCCAGGCCATTTTTTGGCTCGGCAAATCCGGCCGCTCGCGCAGCGCGTCGGGCGTGGGGGTGTCGCGCGCAGGGATGTACACCATCGGCTTCTCGTGCAGTCGGGCATACTGCGACGCTCGGAGCTTGTTCACCTCATACTTCACGTCGTTGTTTGGGAACACTCCTGGAGCACACCGAAACTTCGCAGAGTGCACGCGCGGGTCATCTGGACCTGCGATGACGAGACGGCGCCGTTCGCGCTCACGCCTGCACTCCCCACATTCCTGCCTGCGGATGTCTTTCAGGGTCACTGATCGCTGACGGCGTGCTCCGACGGCTGCCTCCTCCGAGACCCCTGCGCCGACACTCAAAGCCTGACATCTCGAGTTCCCACATCCCACCTGACCATGGAGCCAACTCCCCGGGACTCCAGTATCACGCCCGTGCAAAAAGGCATGCGTGTCTGCCGTAAGCGCTCCTCTGCGGAACTCCTCTTGCACGGATTTCAGCCAGGCGTCGTCGCAGCGCTCACACTCCACTAGCTCTGTTACTCCCTGCGCGCCCTCTTGACCACCACCCCACAGGAGAGCTTGCCCATGTAGCACTGGCGGGAGCGAGGTATACTTCCGAGCCTCCGCGATGCGCTCTGTTGGCACGTCTGCAAGGAACCCTCCGTCCGGAGGTGCCAGCTGCCAAAAATCTCCGCTCAGCACGACGTTCAAGCCGCCGAAGGGCCGCGGCACTCCGTCTTCCCCGCGCTTCTGGGTGCCCACGTCCCGAATGACGCTGCGAAGCTTCTGGTCTACTTCGGCGAGCAGCCGGGCGCTGACCATGCTGATCTCGTCGATGAACAACCACCTCCACTGCAGGACTCGCTTCGCTGTGTCGTACTGAAGTTTCACATCTTCACCTTTGTCGTCGCCGCGTTTCACGGCGGGAATACCGCATGCGTGATGCATGGTGTCTCCACCGAGCAGCTGCGCCATAACTGCCTGAAAGGCCGTGATATGAAAATGGACGCCAATCGTCCATTTCATGATGTCTTCGAACAGCTCCTTCCGCAGAATGCGCAGCACGTGCGATTTCCCTGTGCCGGGCCCTCCGTGCATGCACCAACGCAGCGGGTCACCCATGCCCGCGCCCCCTCGTGCCTCCCCGCCCAGCTCTTGCATCGCCCTCTCTGCTACCTGCTTCACCATTTCGAACTGCTTCGCGTTGACAACGCGCCGGCCTGTGTCTTTGTCAGTCCTCAACTCCAGCTTCCTGAGCCACTCGGCCACCTGGCCTGATGTCACCCCTGCCTGCGCCTGCACCATCCCACTTCTTTCTTCCGCCGCCACTCTGTCGGCCATTGACTTCTCCTTGTTGCGCGACGCCCTTGCTGCGGCCCGCACGCCTTCCAGATCGCAGATGACCGCTCTCGGCCACGCGCTCCGGACCTCACTGAGCGGCTTTTCACTCGGGCGCTGACCCCACACTTCCTGTGCCACGGCCATGCCTGCTTTCGAGTTTGCGTCATGGGAACATTTACCCAGTCCACCCTCCGGCCTACCGTCTTCTTCTCCACTACTGCTGTCACCGTCTCCATCTTCTCGCTTCCGACCACCGACGCGTGACTTCAGAGCCTCGTCCAGCTGGCCGAATCCAACCTCCAATTCTTCGTCGCTCACGTCCTCATCACTCCGCGCGTCCTCGTGCTCCGCATCCCTCGGGCGCAAGCGATACACGCTGAGGAAATTGCCCACGTACCGCGCAGCCTCTTCCGACTGCACGCCGCCGTCCAACCACGACACCATGGCGTCCACCCACGTTTTCGCGCCCCGGCGCAGTCCGCCTGCAAACACAACGTGGTAGTCTGCCTCTGACTGTCGCAGCGTCCATGGATGGAAGTAGGACATGACTATCCGCGCGGATCGCTCAGCTTCCCCATTTCGGCTACGAGGCACCGGAGCCCCGAAAAATGTTGGCGCCAAAGGCCTCTTGTTTCTGACCAGAACCCACGTGTGCCGCAGATGACGGCATCCGTCCGCGTCTGGAAAGGCAACCCAATCTTTTCCTGTGTCGCCCTTGACCATGTAGTCAACCCCAGGCACAAGCTCTTCCGCCTGCTCCTGCTTCCGACCCCACTCCTTCACTTTCTGCTCCCCTTCCGCTGTCAAGATCGCGTGGTGCCTGTCCCGATCGGCTTTCGCGTCCCTTATACTGGTAGGGTACGCCACGAGCACGGGCCTCCAATACGTAGCAAATTCGTACGGCGACAAGTGCCACAGGCCCTCCCGCCTCGGGCGATGTCCGCACAACATGGCCACATCCCTGATAGTGACTTTCCGGCGCCACGGGTTTCGCATATCCACCTCCGCAAACTGCGCTTTGCGCCCTCCTGTTGTGCCATCGGACAGCCTCTCAACCGTCTCGACGTACTCGCGCCCGTAGAAACACGTCGTCTCACAAGTCTTGATCGACTCTGCCGACGTCACATCGTTATCCTTGGCATACGCTCGAAGATTCGCACACTCCACCTGGCCGCGAACGATGCCCTTACCGTAGGCGTCGCTCATGATGCGCGTCGTCATCCGCTTGCCGACATAGTTCGCATTCTCCCCGCGAAGCTGTCGGCTGAGCTTCTCGATGCCTTTGGAGCACTCGCGGACTTCATGGAACGCCATGGGCTGCCGCTTCGTGCAGTAATCGCACGCATACCCTGCCTGGGCGTCCTGAGCCATCTGGACCACCTTGATGATGGCTGCGTCGGTATGCTTCTCCGAACACCCTTTGCCGCACGTGCAGCTCTCGCTTGTGATCGGCAACCTGTACGGCAGCTGCACGTCCGAATTGAAACGTTGCGCGGCAAGCATGCATGGGTGTGTCCCATTCAGACTCTCATGGTTCATGGGCCCATGCAAACTCCCGACGCGGTTCCGCCTCCCTGCCTTCGGCATATCCAGCTGCGTCGCCAGCCCTGGGCAGATCACAACCGGATGGTCGATGAGCTGCGCCGTTCGCGGGAAATCGGCCTTACAGAGCTTCGGGTTGTCCTTCCGACGACACGCTGGCAAGGGCACCCTCTCCCCCGTCTCTGGGTTCTCAAGATGCACGTGGTGCTGCTTCCGCTCTTGAAGGTACTGCACGTCCCCGTCGAGGTACCTGCTCTCCCAAGCGCGCGCTTCCTCCGCCTCTTCCAGCTGCGTCGCTCCCTGCCCCGCCCTGCGAGTCTGATACGTCGGACGGCACACCAGCCCAAACTCATTTTTGCATTCTGGCCACGCGGCTTCTGCTCCCGCCAGATTCCTATTCAGACCGTCTGGGGTCACGCGCGCGGAGTACTCCTGCCGGCAAACCCGGCGCTTGTACTCCAACGACTCCTTCACGAACGCCCGCCCCCATCCGTCCGCATTGTTCCGGACGAGTTCGAAGATTTTGTCCAGCGGCGTGTGCTGGTGCAGACACTGTACGAACACCTGACAGTGCGCGTGGAGCGCGCCCGTCGACTTTTGCGCTTCGATGGAGACATAGCAAGCGCCCACCCTGCCGAACACCCCGCCTTCCGGCGAGGCGTTGCTGCCGAACAAATCCTGGCACGGCGACATTCGCTCGCCATGGTTGCATCCCGGGCAGTTCGGACAGCTGCGCAATCCGAAAAGATGCCGCATCGTCGCGTCCACAATCACACGGAAACCTTCCACGCTCGCCATCGGATCCCGCGCGAGTATCTTCCTGCGCTCCGCCCACGCAGGCACTTGCGACATGATCGCCGCCAGCGGTAGTTCCAGGCGCACATCGTCAGTCTCTGGAGCGACCTGCGGCCACTCTCGACTACCAGCTGCCCGTGACGCTGCCGCATCGCTCACCGCATTGTGGACGGGGTCACGACGTCGCGTGCGCGACAACCGTACCATGAGGAGACTGTGCCCTTCGTCCGGAGAAAAAGTCACAAAGATCGGTACGCCGTACCGAACGCGGAGAGCGTTGGTTTCGAACCGCATGACCCGTCGTGTCTCTTGCGTCCCTGGTAACCGCCGAGACGTGTGCTCGATGTTCGCGAGCAACCTGTGGGCCGCTCTGCCGAGTCCCGGGACGTAGCGCACTTTCGTCATGTCTCCCATCACTTTCTGCTTCTTACCGTTCACGTCCTGGTATTTTCCCGCCAATGCACGGTAGATCTGCTTCGCCCCTTCGCTGATCTCCTCGGGTGTGATTTGCGCATCCACGTCCTTCGGGTTCGCGGATACGTACGTAAACCACGTCCTGCTCAGGTTCACCGCTGAACGAAATACCAAGTTCCACGACACGAACCCGAAATGTCAATCGCGCGACAACTGGCTCTCTACGCGACGACTCATGATGCGAACCCACAGCGGCAACTCCACCCGCGGGGCCTCTTCCGAACGCCGATACCGCGGACGCTTCAAGAAGGCCGGCATGTCGGGCATGCCTGTACAATACTTGAAAATGAACGCAAACGCTACGCCGAAATACCACGGTTCGAATTGATCCATCATTGTGTTCCCTGTACATACCCGCAAACGATCCACTCGTTCGTTCCTCTCCAGCGCCTCTGTCAACAATCTCGCCTCTCCCCTCTCCTTCGCCGGCGCGAAGTCGGGCTCCGTTTCTCGCCCGCCTTCGCGCGGGCGCTTCGCTCGGGTACCTTCATGCTCCGACTCACTCTCGCTGTGATCTGTGCGCTCGCTGGTTCCATCGTGTTCGCATTCTGGCGACACCCTCTGTACAAAACTTCGTAAGGCTTCCACACGCTGGGCATTGATATCCCCGTCATCGAAGCTGCTCTTCTCCAGAACCACGGCGTTGCCTTTCGTCGTTTCCAAGATCTCCGCCGCTTCCTGCAACCCATCCGGGCGCGGAACTGGCGTCGCCGCCTTCTGCATCTGAATCCTGTCCAGCTCGTTGTCCAAAGGCACCAAACGCATGATCTCGGGCGGCACCTCACCATCAGGCAGCTCCGCAGCTTTTTTTCGCACCTCTTCCATGCAAACGTGCTGATACGCTCGGTGCCCACGCTTCTTCGCCCCCTCGATCAGCTTTACGACCACATCCCGACGGACGACTGCCTGATGTATGAACTTCGCCATGCTCGCTGCCGTATCGTCGTCTCCTCCGGACTTCAATATCACCGACACTATGTCGGCCAGTTCTTTGCCTGTCCGCGGCGCCGACGGCGGCCTTGCTTTCGACGCCCCTTCCTCCAAGGCGGTCAGCTGCGCGAGCATGTCCGTCCACGGCATCGGGAAGGACGTCGCGTTCCCGCGAGCAGCCATACGACGCGTGTTGTTCCCCGCCTCCATGTCAAAAGATCGTTCGTTGCGATACCGCTTCTCCAGGGTGAAACATACCATCGAGGTCACGCACACGGACGCACAAATCATCTCGAGCAGCGTTACGTTTCCTGCGAATAGCTCTTCCGGTGAGTAGAACGTCATCATGTCATTAGCGAGAGCTGCAGGGGGCACCGCCGCCTCGCCTCTCGGGCCAGACATACCCGTTCGGCATTCCTCGCACAGCGGCGCCTCGCAACGATCGCATACCTCGTTCCCTTCGTGCCACGATTCCGTGCTGCAGCGCAGATCTTCGGGGCAACACAACACCTTCATGTGTCCATCGCCCGACGCGACCGTTGCTTGCCAATCTTCAAAGTCCTCCGCGTAATCCCGCAGATGCACGTCGCTTCCGACCTGACCGTATCGACCCACATAGCTGTCCACGGACACGTGCTTTCTGACAAACGAGCCAGGCAGTCCGAAGACGCCATCCGAATCCGGCGACACCTTCTGCCAAGTGATTGGATTCCCACGGCGCCCTTCCACGTGAGGAAATTTCCGCGCACACAGCATACATATCAGAGAACAAACTGACTCGTCTCCCAGCGCCTCCGCATATGCACGGAGACATCGCCGGTCAATGGCAAGTGCGGCGAGAGGAGCTCCTTGACGGACCTTCCATGCCACGACCTCGTTGTACGCGGACAAGTAACGCAACTCTTCGCTCTTCTCTTGCGAAACTGCGATATCCTCGAGCTGCGCCCGATGCTCCTGCAGCAGGTGCGCGCACAGATCTGCGTCCGAATCTCCATACCAGAGGCAAGGCGTCCAGTCGCCCCCCCCCACCAACGTTTCAAGGCGCAGCGTTTCCTCGGCAATTCTACTGCTCCTACCGATGTCGAGACTCCGCCACATGAGGCAGCCCCATTCGCCGAGACAGCGGGCAACGTGGGTGCGCCCTTCAAGTGCTCTGTCGCAACTCTCTCCAAATCCTCCTCCCTTTTCCGTCGCGGGTCGTCCGACACTTTTGCAGCGCGGACCCGATGCACGTGTCCAGGCGCGTCTGCATGGCCCTCGCCGTCACCCGCTGGGGTAGCGCCGGTGCTCGACGTGGTGTGCGCTGGCACCGCTGCACCGCCTGTGTCGGTTGGGCCGCCGGCCCCTGCTCCCCCAAAAACGACCGATACCCCCCACCTCGCCCCCCACCTCGCCTCCACCCCCCCTCGACATCCCCAGGCTCCTGGGCTCTGTTCTTGAGACCCCCGACCCCACGATTTCTCGCCCAAAAGCGACCAATACCCCCCACATCGCCCCCCACCTCGCCTCCACCCCCCCCTCGACATCCCCAGGCCTCTGGGCTCTGTGCTTGGGACCTCCGTCCCCGCGATGTCTCGCCCCAAAACGACCGATATCCCCCACCTCGCCCCCTACCTCGCCTCCACCCCCCCTCGACATCCCCCAGCCTCTGGGCTCTGTTTTTGGAACCCCGGACCCCGCGATTTCTCGCCCACAAACAACCGATACCCTCTACCTCGCACCCCACCTCGCCTCCACCCCCCTCGACATCCCCAGGCCTCTGGGCTCTGTTCTTGGGGCCCCCGTCCCCGCGATTTCTCGCTCAAAAACAACCGATACCTCCCACCTCGCTTCCCACCTCGCCTCCACCTCCCCTCGACATCCCCAGGCCTCTGGGCTCTGTTCCCGGGACCCCCGACTCTACAATTTCTAACCCCAACACGACCGATACCCCCCCACCTCGCCCCCCACCTCGCGTCCACCCCACCCGCCCCTCGACCTCCCCAAGCCTGTGGGCTCTGTTCTTGGGGCCCCCGACTCCATGATTTTTCGCCCAAAAACCACCGACGCTCCCCATCTCGCCCCCCGCCTCGCCTCCACCCCCCCTTGACATCTCCAGGCCTCTGGGCTCTGTTCTCGGGGCCCCCGACCTTGCGATTTCTCGCCCAAAAAACGACCGATGCCTCCCACCTCGTTCCCCACCTCGCCTCCCCCCCCCCCCCCCCCATCTCCCTCGTACAAACTCCTCCCCCCCCCAGAGCCTCTGCTCTGTTCTATGAGAGACCCCCGAACCCGCGTATCTCTCGCCATAAACGAACGATACCCCCCCACGCACGCCCCTCACCTCGCTCCTCCCCCCTCGACATCCCCAGCCACTGGCTCTGTCTTTACACCCCCGACCCCACGATTCTCGCCAAAATAAACGCTCCGATACCCCCACCACGCCCCCCGCCTCGCCCCACCCCCCCCTCGACATCCCCAGGCCTCTGGGCTCTGTTCTTGGGACCCCCGACCCCTCGATTTCTCGCCCAAAATCGACCGATACCCCCCACCTCGCCCCCCACCTCGCCTCCACCCCCCCTCGACATCCCCAGGCCTCTGGGCTCTGTTCTTCGAACCCCCGACCCCGCGATTTCTCGCCCAAAAACCGATACCCCCTCACCTCGCCCCCCACCTGGCCTCCACCCCCCCTCGACATCCCCAAGCTTCTCGGCTCTGTTCTTGGGATCCCCGACCCCTGCGATTTCTCGCCCAAAACAAACCGATACCCTCCACCTCGCCCCTCGCCTCGTCTCCACCCCCCCTCGACATCCCCCGGCCTCTGAGCTCTGTTCTTTCGACCCCCGACCCCGCGATTTCTCGCCCAACAACGACCGATACCTCCCACCTCGCCCCACCTCGCACCTCCACCCCTCCCCCGCCCCCTCGACATCCCAGGCCTCTGGCATCCTGTTCTGAACCCCGGACTCCACGTTTCTCGCCCAAAACGGCCGATACCCCTTCACCTTCGGCCTCCACACCTCGCCTCCCCCCCCCCCCTCCCCCTCCCCTCGACATCCCCAAGCCTTCTGCTACTGTTCGAGAACCTTCGACCCCGCGATTTCTCGCCCAAAACAGACGCGAATAACTCCCCCCACGCCCCCCAAACCTCGCCCCCCCCCTACCCCCTTGACCATCCCAGCCTCTGGGGGCTTCTATTCTTTGGACCCCCGACCCCCGATTCCCGCCCCAAAACAACCGATACCTCGCCAAACCAACGCTACGCCCCCCACAACCTCGCCTCCCCCCACCACCCCCCTCGACATCCCCCGGCCTCTGAGCTCTGTTCTTGCGACCCCCGACCCCACGATTTCTCGCCCAACAGCGACCGATACCTCCCACCTCGTTCCCCCACCTGGCTTCCCCCCCCCCCTCGACATCCCCAGGCCTCTGGGCTCTGTTCTTGGGACCCCCGACCCCACGATTTCTCGCCCAAAAACGAGCCCGGAGCCCCCCACCTTCGCGCCCCACCGCCCCCCCCCCCGACCGACCCAGGCGTCCGGGTCTGTCTTGAGACCCCGAATACACCCAAACGATTTCTGGACCAAAAGCAGCCGATACCCCCCACTTTCGCCCCCCACCTGGCCTCCCCCCCCACCCCCCTCGACATCCCCAAGCTTCTCGGCTCTGTTCTTGGGATCCCCGACCCCTACGATTTCTCGGCTCTGTTCTTGGGATCCCCGACCCCTACGATTTCTCAAAAACACCCGACGCCCTCCTCCCCGCCGCTCACCTCGACCCCACGATTTCTCGCCCAAAATCGACCCATATCCCCCCCCTCCCCTCCCCC
Source organism: Prorocentrum cordatum (assembly GCA_963575745.1). Lineage (NCBI taxonomy): Eukaryota > Dinophyceae > Prorocentrales > Prorocentraceae > Prorocentrum > Prorocentrum cordatum. The sequence continues at coordinate 1,463,991 of CAUYUJ010001558.1, read as the reverse complement.
CACCTGGTCTCTCAGCTGGACCCCCTCCTGGCCTGGCATCCCCAGGCCTCTGAACTCTGTTCTTGGGACCCCCGACCCCGCGGTTTCTCGCCGAAAATCAACCGATACCCTCCACCATGCCCCTCACCTGGACCCTCCCTGGCCTGCACCCTCCCTCGACACCCCCAAGCCTTTGGGCTCTGTTCTTGCGACCCGCGACCCCACGATTTCTCGCCCAAACTCACTCATACCCCCCACCTGGCCACCACCCCCTCCGCGACACCCCCAGGCCTCTGGGCTCTGTTCTTGGGACCCTCGACCCAACGATTTCTCGCTCTAAAACGACCCACACCCCCCACTTGGCCACAACCTCCCCTCGAGACCCCCAGGCCTCTGGGCTCCGTTCTTGGGACCCCCGACCCTACGATTTCTCGCTAAAAACGACCCACACCCACCCACCTCGCCCCCACCTAGCCAACCACCCACCCGCCCCCCCCCCCTTCCCACGACACCCCCAGGCCTTTGGGCTCTGTTCTTGGGACCCCCGACCCCACGATTTCTCGCCCAAAATCGACCAATATCCCTCCCCCCCCCCGCCTCCCCTCCACCCCCTCTCGACACCCCCAAGCCTTTGGGCTCTGTTCTTGGCACCCACGACCCCACGATTTCTCACCCAAAAACGACTCACATTCCCCACCTGGCCACGACTGGCACGTGCGTCCATCGTCCCTCTTGTCGGCTGTGGCAACAGCTATCCAGTCTTACGCACTTTCGTCACTGACTTATGGCTCCGTTCAGCGACTTCCCTCCTTTTGCGCTCTTGGCCAGCACAGCACACGTTGCACCTTTGCTTCCCATCCGCCTTCTGCGTCGTTCGCCCGGCCAACCAGCTGCTGTATTCTTCTCTGCCAAAAGCGCCTTTGCATTCAACGCATTTCCACTTCCCGCGCTGCAGCTTCGCGTCGTCGATGCATCGATTGCACTTGCGGTGATGATCTGCCCTGCCGGCCCACATCTTTTCAGAGAAACACTCTTTCTGTTGCGCCTTCTCGCACACTACACAAGTTCTCACGTCCTCCCTCCTTGCAGCGACGCACTGCTTGCACTTACGATGCAGATCAGCCGCGCCGCCCCACATCCAATGTGAAAAGCACTCATGCCGCTGCGCCACCTTGCACACCACACAAGTTTTCATGTCCTTCCTCGCCGACTTGTCCCGCCCTGCAGCGGCGCACTGGTTGCACTTACGATGCAGGTCAGCCACGCCGTCCCACATCCGATCTGAAAAACAATCTTGCCGCTGCGCCACATTGCACACCACACAGGTTTTCATGTCCTTCCTCGCCGACTTGTCCCGCACTGACGCTGCAGCGTTGACGCATTGCGTACATTGCATCGACGCTTTCGGCGAGTGAGTCAGCATGTACTCTGAAAACTCGGTCCTCCTTTTTGGAATGCCGCAGTTGGAACACACACGCTCTTTTGCCTCTTTGGCACGGGCCTTCTCTTCCTCTCTCTGCAACTTCTTACAAGCCTTGCATGTGGGGTCTTCGTTGATAATAATATCCGCTTTGGCAAATTGATCTAGTAACTTCTCCTCGCCGCAGCGCGAACACTTCAGGTGCCTCTTCGCCTCTTCGCAGTCCCGGCACATTCCCCCTTTGCATCGGGCGTTCCCTGCCTTCTCCCATTGCAAATCCACGAACGCATCCTCGTACTTCCGCTTCTCGCATACGTAACACTTTCGCCTTTCGGGACAGTCCACGCAACGCCGTGACGTCAGCTTGGAGCTGTGGTGCTGCGACGTGTGGAAAGCATCCTGACCCTTCCACAGATAGCACTCCATACACTGCCACGGCGTGCCAATGCTCTTTTTGCCTTCCAAGCACAACTTGCACACGCGGAGACCGTCGTCCCGGCTCCACTGCCCGAGAGCGAACTGGTTCTTGTACTTCACCGCCGAGCACAGTGCGCACTTCCCTGCAGGCATGAACTCCTTCTCGATTGCATCCCAATCCATGGGATCTCCCCGCAAAGACTGTAAGAGCAATCCGGGACCCTTCCGCTCTTTCTGAGTGTACGGCGCGCGGTCGAAAGGCCGAAATATCAGCATGTCTTCGCGGCGCCGCACGCGCGTCAGAGCAACATAACTCGACAGCGGCGACGTGCCCCCGCCAATCTTCAGATCCACGATGACACCTTGCTTGAAAGTCTGGCCCTGAGCTGCGTGGGCTGTCACTCCAAACGCTGGGGCCAAAGGAAACTGCCGCCGCTTCACTTTAAGACGCGGATACGGCCGGCCTTTGTCCACGAACCAGTCTTTTCTCTGCGGGCTCACTGGGTACAGCCCCGGCGTTCGGAGCCCCGGGATCGTCCACTTGCATGGGATTGCGTTCCCTGCACCATCCAGACCCTCGTCGAAATGGACGAATATCACTTTCGGCGTCTTCTGCAAGATGGTTTCCCCTCCTCGGGACACGCGACCCGTTCCTTCCTCGCCATCGCACACCCATGAGTGCACGGTCCCAACGCGTCCGCGGAGCAGATACTTGTCCTCGCTGCGATCTATGTGATCTGTGAGGGCCACGGGCATCCCCTCCGCGATGGGCAAAAACCCGTACAGGTCCCCGCTCTCCTTGTCGTGGCGCTGCAGCCAGGCCATTTTTTGGCTCGGCAAATCCGGCCGCTCGCGCAGCGCGTCGGGCGTGGGGGTGTCGCGTGCAGGGATGTACACCATCGGCTTCTCGTGCAGTCGGGCATACTGCGACGCTCGGAGCTTGTTCACCTCATACTTCACGTCGTTGTTTGGGAACACTCCTGGAGCACACCGAAACTTCGCAGAGTGCACGCGCGGGTCATCTGGACCTGCGATGACGAGACGGCGCCGTTCGCGCTCACGCCTGCACTCCCCGCATTCCTGCCTGCGGATGTCTTTCAGGGTCACTGATCGCTGACGGCGTGCTCCGACGGCTGCCTCCTCCGAGACCCCTGCGCCGACACTCAAAGCCTGACATCTCGAGTTCCCACATCCCACCTGACCATGGAGCCAACTCCCCGGGACTCCAGTATCACACCCGTGCAAAAAGGCATGCGTGTCTGCCGTAAGCGCTCCTCTGCGGAACTCCTCTTGCACGGATTTCAGCCAGGCGTCGTCGCAGCGCTCACACTCCACTAGCTCTGTTACTCCCTGCACGCCCTCTTGACCACCACCCCACAGGAGAGCTTGCCCATGTAGCACTGGCGGGAGCGAGGTATACTTTCGTGCCTCCGCGATGCGCTCTGTTGGCACGTCTGCAAGGAACCCTCCGTCCGGAGGTGCCAGCTGCCAAAAATCTCCGCTCAACACGACGTTCAAGCCGCCGAAGGGCCGCGGCACTCCGTCTTCCCCGCGCTTCTGGGTGCCCACGTCCCGAATGACGCTGCGAAGCTTCTGGTCTACTTCGGCGAGCAGCCGAGCGCTGACCATGCTGATCTCGTCGATGAACAACCACCTCCACTGCAGGACTCGCTTCGCTGTGTCGTACTGAAGTTTCACATCTTCACCTTTGTCGTCGCCGCGTTTCACGGCGGGAATACCGCATGCATGATGTATGGTGTCTCCACCGAGCAGCTGCGCCATAACTGCCTGAAAGGCCGTGATCTGAAAATGGACGCCAATCGTCCAGTTCATGATGTCTTCGAACAGCTCCTTCCGCAGAATGCGCAGCACGTGCGATTTCCCTGTGCCGGGCCCTCCGTGCATGCACCAACGCAGCGGATCACCCATGCCCGCGCCCCCTCGCGCCTCCCCGTCCAGCTCTTGCATCACCCTCTTTGCTACCTGCTTCACCATTTCGAACTGCTTCGCGTTGACAACGCGCCGGCCTGTGTCTTTGTCAGTCCTCAACTCCAGCTTCCTGAGCCACTCGGCCACCTGGCCTGATGTCACCCCCGCCTGCGCCTGCACCATCCCACTTCTTTCTTCCGCCGCCACTCTGTCGGCCAGTGACTTCTCCTTGTTGCGCGACGCCCTTGCTGCGGCCCGCGCGCCTTCCAGATCGCAGTTGACCGCTCTCGGCCACGCGCTACGGACCTCACTGAGCGGCTTTTCACTCGGGCGCTGACCCCACACTTCCTGTGCCACGGCCATGCCTGCTTTCGAGTTTGCGTAATGGGAACATCCACCCAGTCCACCCTCCGGCCCACCGTCTTCTTCTCCACTACTGCTGTCACCGTCTCCATCTTCTCGCTTCCGACCACCGACGCGTGACTTCAGAGCTTCGTCCAGCTGGCCGAATCCAACCTCCAATTCTTCGTCGCTCACGTCCTCATCACTCCGCGCGCCCTCGTGCTCCGCATCCCTCGGGCGCAAGCGATACACGCTGAGGAAATTGCCCACGTACCGCGCAGCCTCTTCCGACTGCACGCCGCCGTCCAACCACGACACCATGGCGTCCACCCACGTTTTCGCGCCCCGGCGCAGTCCGCCTGCAAACACAACGTGGTCGTCTGCCTCTGACTGTCGCAGCGTCCATGGATGGAAGTAGGACATGACTATCCGCGCGGATCGCTCAGCTTCCCCATTTCGGCTACGAGGCACCGGAGCCCCGAAAAATGTTGGCGCCAAAGGCCTCTTGTTTCTGATCAGAACCCACGTGTGCCGCAGATGACGGCATCCGTCCGTGTCTGGAAAGGCAACCCAATCTTTTCCTGCGTCGCCCTTCACCATGTAGTCAACCCCAGGCACAAGCTCTTCCGCCTGCTCCTGCTTCCGACCCCACTCCTTCACTTTCTGCTCCCCTTCCGCTGTCAAGAACGCGTGATGCCTGTCCCGATCGGCTTTCGCGTCTTTTATACTGGTAGGGAACGCCACGAGCACGGGCCTCCAATACGTAGCAAATTCGTACGGCGACAAGTGCCACAGGCCCTCCCGCCTCGGGCGATGTCCGTACAACATGGCCACATCCCTGATAGTGACTTTCCGGCGCCACGGGATTCGCATATCCACCTCCGCAAACTGCGCTTTGCGCCCTCCTGTTGTGCCATCGGACAGCCTCTCAACCGTCTCGACGTACTCGCGCCCGTAGAAACACGTCGTCTCACAAGTCTTGATGGACTCTGCCGACGTCACATCGTTATCCTTGGCGTACGCTCGAAGATTCGCACACTCCACCTGGCCGCGAACGATGCCCTTACCGTAGGCGTCGCTCATGATGCGCGTCGTCATCCGCTTGCCGACATAGTTCGCATTCTCCCCGCGAAGCTGTCGGCTGAGCTTCTCGATGCCTTTGGAGCACTCGCGGACTTCATGGAACGCCATGGGCTGCCGCTTCGTGCAGTAATCGCACGCATACCCTGCCTGGGCGTCCTGAGCCATCTGGACCACCTTGATAATGGCTGCGTCGGTATGCTTCTCCGAACACCCTTTGCCGCACGTGCAGCTCTCGCTTGTGATCGGCAACCTGTACGGCAGCTGCACGTCCGAATTGAAACGTTGCGCGGCAAGCATGCATGGGTGTGTCCCATTCAGACTCTCATGGTTCATGGGCCCATGCAAACTCCCTACGCGGTTCCGCCTCCCTGCCTTCGGCATATCCAGCTGCGTCGCCAGCCCTGGGCAGATCACAACCGGATGGTTGATGAGCTGCGCCGTTCGCGGGAAATCGGCCTTACAGAGCTTCGGGTTGTCTTTCCGACGACAAGCTGGCAAGGGCACCCTCTCCCCCGTCTCTGGGTTCTCAAGATGCACGCGGTGCTGCTTCCGCTCTTGAAGGTACTGCACGTCCCCGTCGAGGTACCTGCTCTCCCAAGCGCGCGCTTCCTCCGCCTCTTCCAGCTGCGTCACTCCCTGCCCCGCCCTGCGAGTCTGATACGTCGGACGGCACACCAGCCCAAACTCATTTTTGTATTCTGGCCACGCGGCTTCTGCTCCCGCCAGATTCCTATTCAGTCCGTCTGGGGTCACGCGCGCGGAGTACTCCTGCCGGCAAACCCGGCGCTTGTACTCCAACGACTCCTTCACGAACGCCCGCCCCCATCCGTCCGCATTGTTCCGGACGAGTTCGAAGATTTTGTCCAGCGGCGTGTGCTGGTGCAGACACTGTACGAACACCTGACAGTGCGCGTGGAGCGCGCCCGTCGACTTTTGCGCTTCGATGGAGACATAGCAAGCGTCCACCCTGCCGAACACCCCGCCTTCCGGCGAGGCGTTGCTGCCGAACAAATCCTGGCACGGCGACATTCGCTCGCCATGGTTGCATCCCGGGCAGTTCGGACAGCTGCGCAATCCGAGAAGATGCCGCATCGTCGCGTCCACAATCACACGGAAACCTTCCACGCTCGCCATCGGATCCCGCGCGAGTATCTTCCTGCGCTCCGCCCACGCAGGCACTTGCGACATGATCGCCGCCAGCGGTAATTCCAGGCGCACATCGTCAGTCTCTGGAGCGACCTGCGGCCACTCTCGACTACCAGCTGCCCGTGACGCTGCCGCATCGCTCACCGCATTGTGGACGGGGTCACGACGTCGCGTGCGCGACAACCGTACCATGAGGAGACTGTGGCCTTCGTCCGGAGAAAAAGTTACAAAGATCGGTACGCCGTACCGAACGCGGAGAGCGTTGGTTTCGAACCGCATGACCCGTCGTGTCTCTTGCGTCCCTGGTAACCGCCGAGACGTGTGCTCGATGTTCGCGAGCAACTTGTGGGCCGCTCTGCCGAGTCCAGGGACGTAGCGCACTTTCGTCATGTCTCCCATCACTTTCTGCTTCTTACCGTTCACGTCCTGGTATTTTCCCGCCAATGCACGGTAGATCTGCTTCGCCCCTTCGCTGATCTCCTCGGGTGTGATTTGCGCATCCACGTCCTTCGGGTTCGCGGATACGTACGTAAACCACGTCCTGCTCAGATTCACCGCTGAACGAAATACCAAGTTCCACGACACGAACCCGAAATGCCAATCGCGCGACAACTGGCTCTCTACGCGACGACTCATGATGCGAACCCACAGCGGCAACTCCACCCGCGGGGCCTCTTCCGAACGCCGATACCGCGGACGCTTCAAGAAGGCCGGCATGTCGGGCATGCCTGTACAATACTTGAAAATGAACGCAAACGCTACGCCGAAATACCACGGTTCGAATTGATCCATCATTGTGTTCCCTGTGCATACCCGCAAACGATCCACTCGTTCGTTCCTCTCCAGCGCCTCTGTCAACAATCTCGCCTCTCCCCTCTCCTTCGCCGGCGCGAAGTCGGGCTCCGTTTCTCGCCCGCCTTCGCGCGGGCGCTTCGCTCGGGTACCTTCATGCTCCGACTCACTCTCGCTGTGATCTGTGCGCTCGCTGGTTCCATCGTGTTCGCATTCTGGCGACACCCTCTGTACAAAACTTCGTAAGGCTTCCACACGCTGGGCATTGATATCCCCGTCATCGAAGCTGCTCTTCTCCAGAACCACGGCGTTGCCTTTGGTCGTTTCCAAGATCTCCGCCGCTTCCTGCAACCCATCCGGGCGCGGAACTGGCGTCGCCGCCTTCTGAATCTGAATCTTGTCCAGCTCGTTGTCCAAAGGCACCAAACGCATGATCTCAGGTGGCACCTCACCATCAGGCAGCTCCGCAGCTTTTTTTCGCACCTCTTCCATGCAAACGTGCTGATACGCTCGGTGCCCACGCATCTTCGCCCCCTCGATCAGCTTGACGACCACATCCCGACGGACGACTGCCTGATGTATGAACTTCGCCATGCTCGCTGCCGTATCGTCGTCTCCTCCGGACTTCAATATCACCGACACTATGTCGGCCAATTCTTTGCCTGTCCGCGGCACCGACGGCGGCCTTGCCTTCGACGCCCCTTCCTCCAATGCGGTCAGCTGCGCGAGCATGTCCGTCCACGGCATCGGGAAGGACGTCGCGTTCCCGCGAGCAGCCATACGACGCGTGTTGTTCCCCGCCTCCATGTCAAAAGACCGTTCGTTGCGATACCGCTTCTCCAGGGTGAAACATACCATCGAGGTCACGCACACGGACGCACAAATCATCTCGAGCAGCGTTACGTTTCCTGCGAATAGCTCATCCGGTGAGTAGAACGTCATCATGTCATTAGCGAGAGCTGCAGGGGGCACCGCCGCCTCGCCTCTCGGGCCAGACATACCCGTTCGGCATTCCTCGCACAGCGGCGCCTCGCAACGATCGCATACCTCCTTCCCTTCGTGCCACGATGCCGTGCTGCAGCGCAGATCTTCGGGGCAACACAACACCTTCATGTGTCCATCGCCCGACGCGATCGTTGCTTGCCAATCTTCAAAGTCCTCCGCGTAATCCCGCAGATGCACGTCGCTTCCGACTTGACCGTATCGACCCACATAGCTGTCCACGGACAAGTGCTTTCTGACAAACGAGCCAGGCAGTCCGAAGACGCCATCCGAATCCGGCGACACTTTCTGCCAAGTGATTGGATTCCCACGGCGCCCTTCCACGTGAGGAAATTTCCGCGCACACAGCATACATATCAGAGAACAAACTGACTCGTCTCCCAGCGCCTCCGCATATGCACGGAGACATCGCCGGTCAATGGCAAGTGCGGCGAGAGGGGCTCTTTGACGGACCTTCCATGCCACGACCTCGCTGTACGCGGACAAGTAACGCAACTCTTCGCTCTTCTATTCCTCGGCAGACACGCAAACCAGCGAAGCTGCGATATCCTCGAGCTGCGCCCGATGCTCCTGCAGCAGGTGCGCGCACAGATCTGCATCCGAATCTCCATGCCAGAGGCAAGGCGTCCAGTCGCCCCCCCACCAACGTTTCAAGGCGCAGTGTTTCCTCGGCAATTCTACTGCTCCTACCGATGTCGAGACTCCGCCACATAAGGCAGCCCCATTCGCCGAGACAGCGGGCAACGTGGGTGCGCCCTTCAAGTGCTCTGTCGCAACTCTCTCCAAATCCTCCTCCCTTCTCCGTCGCGGGTCGTCCGACACTTTTGCAGCGCGGACCCGATACACGTGTCCAGGCGCGTCTGCATGGCCCTCGCCGTCGACTTGGCGCGACACCCCCACCCCGCCCTGGGATCCTGTTATTGAACCACCCCAACCGTCAATTCCTCGCCCGAAACCGCCCCGCCGTCGACCTGGAACCTCTGTTCTTGGGCCACCCCACCTGACAGCTTCTCGCCCGAAACCGCCCCGCCGTCGACCTGGTCCGACACCCCCACCTCGCCCTCGGACCTCTGTTCATGGGCCACCCCGCCCGACAATTTCTCTCCCGAAACCGCCCCGCCGTCGACCTGGTCCGACACCCTTCACCCCGCCCTGGGACCTCTGTTCTTGAGCCGCCCCACCCGACAATTTCTCGCCCGAAACCGCCCCGCCGTCGACCTGGTCCGACACCCCCACCCCGCTCTGGGACCTCTGTTCTGGAGCCACCCCAACCGTCAATTTCTCGCCTGAAGCCGGCCCGCTGTCGACCTGGTCCGACACCCCCACCTCGCCCTGGGACCTTTGTTCTTGGGCCACCCCACCTGACAATTTCTCGCCCGAAACCGACCCGCCGTACCTGGTCCGACACCCCCACGTCGCCCTGGGACCTCTGCTCTTGGCCACCCCACCCTATGCTATGCTGCGCTATGCTATGCTATGCTTTGCTATGCTGTGCTGCGCTATGCTGTGCTACGCTCTGCTATGCTATGCTGCGCTGTGCTATGCTAAAGCTCGGCGAAACTAAGATGAAGGTAAGCTAAGCTACGATAAACCTGAGCTGAGATGGAACTAAGCTAAGCTAAGATGAAATAAGCTAAGCTAAGATGAGATAAGCAACGCTAACCTAAGGGGACGTCACTGGGGGAACCACGGGGCGGATGCCGGGGAAACCGCCCGGGGCGATTTACACTGCCCGGCCCTTGAAGAGAACAGGGTAAGAACCCTTCTAGGCAGAGCCTAGGTAGGGAATACCTTCATTATCCAACCTGACAGGGTCAGGAAATGTCCGCCCCGACGTGCTGCGAGGATGTTTCAGGCGATATTGGAGAGGCCACCTCCGGTCAGGGCGTCTCCAAATCCACAGTTGCGAGAGTGGTTCAGGCTAAACTGGCCGGTCAACGTGTTGCGTGGCCTCTCGGGGCATCTCCGACCTCAGAAGCGCGAGGGACTCTCGGGCGAAACACACAGGACCACATCAGGACAGGGCATGTGGGAGCTAAGCGTTGCAAGTTGCCAGGATGTCGCAGGTCAAACTGGCCTGACAACCTGTTGCGTGGCATCTCGAAGTTCGGATCATCATCATCAGCAGCACCATCATCAGCATCACCATCAACACCATCAACACCATCATCACCATCATCCTCATCATCATCAGCATCATCATCATGCTAATAATAATAATAATCCTTATCATAATCATCACCATCATCATGACCACCACTACAGCTACCACCACCACCATCATCAGCATCAGGAGCATCATCATCATCAGCATCAGCATCAGTATCATCATCATCATCCACCATCACCATCACCATCATAATCACCATCATCACCAGCATCATCACCATCATGTTTTTCTTCATCATCCCCATCATCATCATCATCATCATCATCATCATCATCATCATCATCATGATCATCATCATAATCATCATCATCATAATCAGCATCACCATCACCATCACCATCATCAGCATCATCAGCATCATCATCGTCGTCGACGCCGTCGTCGTCGGTAGCGTCGTCGTCATTATCATCATCATCATCATCATCATCAACATCATCATCATCATCATCATCATCATCATCATCATCAGCATCATCATCATCATCATCATCATCGTCATGATCATCATGGGAGCCGCTCGAGAAACGGAAGGCCAAAAAGCCAAGGAGGAGGAGGAGGAGGAGGAAGCGACGGGAAAGAGAACGAGGAGGGGCCGAAAAGTCGCGGAAGAAGAGGATAAGGCCCCGCAAAAGCCCAACCAGGCCTCCAAATTCTCGGAAAAGAACCCAAGATCTACCAAAGACGGCCCAACATACCCTCTGGACACCAGGAACCTGAAGTCGCCAGACAACTGGAGCGAACCCCGACAGGGCATCTCAGGACCGTCGCCCCGACAAAAAACACAAACGCCTAACCTAAACGAACGCAGGAAAGTTCCCTAGCCATGAATTCAACTGTGCGGGGAACCTCCTTTGGGGTCGGCGGCAGAGGCGGCAGCCTTTAGATAAACAACTGGAATCTAGACTCTAAACTGAAATGCTCGTTGAATTGCTGCGTTGAGCATCCGCACATGAAACTTCATTTCGAACATGTCAATCAATTCGTTTCTAGATTTCTGATTTTTTTGTCCAGTCGGAGAGGAAGCGAGTGACGGAGCCCTGCTGGCAACGCGCGTTCGCGCAGCTGCCAGCGCACTGCCAAGGTGTGTTAGGGCCCCGGAAAAATCTTTTTCTCCTTAGCGAGATGCTTGAGTCCATCAGCTGGCCAGACGCCACGCTGATTAGCAATTTAATGCACGGTTTTCCTCTTGTCGGCTTGCTCCCAGCGAGTGGGATGCGCGTTCCGACAGGGAACGCAGCGCCGGAGGTAACCAAAGCTGCCCTATTGGCCACTGCGAGCGTTCAGAACAAACGCATTTTGCGGCGATCGTCTTTGCCACTCGGGATGGACAGATCTGTCTGCGAAGTTTTTGCTTCTGCATGCGACCGGGAGGTCGCGGACGGCAAGGCTAGAATGCGTCCGTTGAACATAGAAACTTGTGTTTTAACCACGAGATTCCCAATCGTGCAAGGCTGGAAGACCGTAGGCTGGGAAATGTTTCCCAAAGTTAGATGCATCGATGATTTTTCTGCGTCGCGTATCAATGAAGGCACGCAAGTATCCGAGAAGATGCTTCCCGAAACGCTAGACTCACTTGTAGCGCTGGTGTTGAAGCTCACAAAATCAAGAACAATGCGCATTCGTTGGCGCAAAGATGATTTTGTGCAAGCCTTCAAGACACTACCAATATGCAGCTCTCACCTTCCATTGGCAGTTGTCGTGTGGCAGGAGGCGTTGGCTAAAGACCAGTGTCTCCAGCTCCTGGCAATGCCCTTTGGCTCCGTGTCCGCCTGGGAGCGGTTCGGTTTGGCAATTCAGGGCGTGCTTGCGCAGATTTTCCTAGCGCTGTACCTTCGCTTCGTCGACGATTTGTTTTCGGGCGACGCGATGGAAGAGCAAATAGATGTTGGCGGAAACCCTCTGACGGGCCCTGCTGGCACTGCCAAGCTGGCCAGGTACGTAATTTCAGATCTTCTCGGCTGGGATTTGGATGCCGCCAAGGCTGTCACAGAACAGCCATCGGCCACCATTCTCGGCGTCGGCGTTCGTTTTGATGACGCCCTGCAAGAAATAGTTTTTGACGTGGGTCCGGAGAAGCTCGAGTTGTGGAGCTCCCAAATCGTCAGGGCCCTCAGAGCGGGCGCGTTGCCGCCGGCAGAAGCGCAGAAGCTGGCCTTGCGTTTGAGTTGGGGTGCCAGCTCAGTTTTTGGCAAGGGGGCGCGTGCTCCGCTAGCAGCTTTGTTGTTTCATGGCGCAGGCCGCACCAGCCGTCTCACTGCGAGGACGAGGCTCGCGCTCATATGGCGGCGTAAGTTTTTGCAATCGCCACCCTCGCGGCGTGTGCCGCTGCAACTCCGCGAGCGCCAGCGGTGCATTTTGTACAGCGACGCAACCGGCACTGGCATGATGGCGTGGGTGCTGCACGCTCCTTTCGCCAAAGTCTGGGCCGCCACCAGGGTGCCCGACAGCGCTCGCCAGAGGTTGCTCGCGGAAGTCCGATTGGAATTGTCTGATTGGCAATCTGTGGCTTCTCGTCGCCGACAAGGCGCATTTCCTGCATCTTTGGTATGTGCCTTCGCATTTGAATCTCGCAGATGCCCCCACACGGCCGTCTGAGAAGGCAGAGCAAATTGCCGAGCTGCAGGCGCGAAATTTTCAACGCGTTGAGTGGCTGTTTCCGCCGGATGCACCCTGGGGCGGCTGAGAAAAAAGTGAAACAATAACATGTGCACAGGTTCTGATTGGAGGAAGAATGCCATGCGCCAGTCTTGCCTTCTCCGTAGTATCGGCTCAATGCTTAGTTTTGTAAACGAGAGCCGAAGCAAGCGTCTGCGTGCTGAAGGTGCCCCGCCAGGGCAGCCGAGCGATGTGAACTCGGTTTTCGCTCGCGTGCTGCAGGGCGTGGCTGGCGTGAATATGGTTGATATCTCTGGTCTTTGCGAAGCTCTGGAGAACGGTGGCTTCCAGCATTTGTCTGATTTGGGCGGTTTGGAAGCAAATGAATTGGTAGATCTCGTCCCTGCGTTTTCTGGACAGAATGTTGCGCTCGTCAAAGCCTTCTTGGCGCAGTGTCAGCGCCAGGCCGACCGGGAGTTAGCGGCCGCGGCGTGCCGACAGGCAACGCTCACCGAGGCTGCCTCGTCGCGCCGTGCTCGCGTTGTTCCCGAACCTCCTGTGCTAGCAGCCGCGCTGGCGGCCGCCGCCCGCTGCAATTGCTATCCAGGGGCGGAGCCAATTGGCAGGCCCCGTGAAGAAGTCAAACGTGCACGTCGCGATGTTCCTGGCGGAGATCATCTCCATCTCCACACTCTGTGGGTCGAGTTCGCTGCCTGGCGAAAAAGTGCTCCACAATGCGTTTCCGCCGTCCGCTTGTGGGGCGAAGCTGCCAGGGCCATTTCGGCGCCCAGCTGGCCACCGTCCGGATCTGTTCATGCCTTTGTGGGGTTATGCCGTAATGGGAACAGTTTGCAAAAATATGTTTCTCATGTTCGCAGTGTGCTCTACCTATTGCAGGCCCCTCTCGGTGTTCTCGACGACACAGAAAGGCTGCCCAGGGGTGCCGAGAAAATTACCCGAGACGTATTCAGGAGAGTGAAGATCCGGGCGACGGCGGAAGAAACAAAACTCATCCGCAAGTGGTGCGCTGAAGCTGGATATCCGCTGTTGGCGGCGTCGTGGGTGATCGCTCGCCAATTTTGTTTGCGTTACTCTGAGTTGCTGCTCCTCGGGTCAAATGTTGTGACATTCCGCTTCGGCGGCGATGAACGCAAAACCTGTGTCATTCGTTTCGCGCGTCGCAAATGTTACAACGAACCGTGTGAGACAACCAGACGTTGTATTTGTCAGCTGCAAGGGCGCTCCTTGTGTGGCGTCTGCGAATTATTCTCTGTAGGAGCAGCAGTGTCGGTCCCCTTCGCAAGCGTGCAATATGCCGACGCTCTTGCTGTTCTCAAACTTGCAGCAGCCGCTTTGCAGTTGCGGAGTGCTGCGGCCTGGGGCACGCACGCTTTCAGGCGAGGCTTTGCCGACGAGGCGCTCCAACAAGGAGGGCCCGCAGCTTTGTTTTTCAGTGGTGGTTGGAAGGGCGTGGCGGCTTTCGGTTACGTCAGCGCCCAAAGTCGCGGTGCTTTGTCGGCGGCCGAATGGCTAGTTGACCACTCCGACTCAAGTGACGGCGAGCAAGCCTGACTGTGGCATCGTGTGCGTGGGGTTGTAAAACCAATAGGAACAGGAAGCGGTCCTCACGATGTACCCCTGTCAGGCGCTGCCGCGCAGTCCGTCGCCTTCTGGTGCATTGGGAGCCCAAGGGGCGGTATCCCAGAAGGCTCCTGCCAGCCAGGCAGCGCCGTTCACACGCCCTATGCTGGCGCAAGGACGCCGGCCATTCTACAGTGGGCCTGGCTACCGCAATGGTTTTCATGATTCATAAACTCGTTTATGCTGCAGGAAAACCGTGAGGAGCAGCCCCACGTGTGTTTGCCTCCACTCCTCAATTCCTGCACGCTCAATGCCTGCGCAGCGGGCTGCGGTGTCGGCGGCCGGCGGTTTCTGCGCGAAGCGGCGGAAGTATGCTCACCTTGCTCTGTTCGTGTGTACTCTGGTGCGGTCTCGCATGGCGGTTCGCCCGCGCTGCTCGGGTCTCGTCTGCTGGGCCGATCGTGTCTCGCAGTTCTTCTGTTGCTGCTCCCGTGCGCTGGCTCCTTGAAGCCAGATCGAGAATGCTCGCTGATACGAGCAGCGGCAAAACAAAACTCGCTGACAGCGGCTGCACAAACAAGACAGGCTCCCTGATAGGAGCGGCGCGTCCGAAGCTCCCTGAAAGGAGCTGCGCCTGCGTGCTCCCTGATAGGAGCCAGCGGCGCCTAGCGCTCCCTGAAGGGAGCTGCGCCTGCGTTCTCCCCGACAGGAGCGGCGCCCTAAAGCTCCCTTGCGCGTGTTCCCTGACAGGAGCAGCGGCCGAAAACTCCTTGACGGGAGCGGCGCCTCAAAGCTCCCTGATAGGAGCGGCGCTTCAAAGCTCCCTGACAGGAGCGGCCCCCCAGAACAGAAGTTCGCCGAAGGGGGCGGCGCCAAATGCTCCCTGAAAGGAGCTGCGCCTGTGCGCTCCTCGACGGGAGCGCTGCCCACCAGAGCTCCTTCCTGTGCTCCCTGACAGGAGCAGCACCCCCAGGCTCCCTGGAAGGAGCTGCGCTTGTGTGCTCCCAGACAGGAGCGGCCCCCCCAAAGCTCTATAGCAGGAGTCGCGCCTGCGTGCCTCCTGGGGCGGTTTCGTGGCGCTGCGCCGGCGCGCTCCCCAGCAACAGCCTGGCGGCTGTTTGCCAACTTTCTGCCCGCCCTCATGCCACCCTATGGCCCGCGCCGGCGTCCTGCCCTGGCTGGGAGCCCAAGGGGCGGTATCCCAGAAGGCTCCTGCCAGCCAGGCAGCGCCGTTCACACGCCCTATGCTGGCGCAAGGACGCCGGCCATTCTACAGTGGGCCTGGCTACCGCAATGGTTTTCTGTGGATGTCGAGGATCTGCTCCGCTCTGCCAGCTGGGTTTGGGGATGGGGCGGCGGTTTGAAAGGTGTAACAGCAACAGCAGCGGGCTTGGAAGGGCTCTTTGGAGCTGTCGTCTGCAGCTCTGCTCTGCTGCACGCATTCCGGCACAATTCCAGGAATCTCGCCACAAAAGCGGGAGAGCAGCACGCCAATAACGCCCAGACAATTTGGCAATCCTCCGTGCCCAAACCAGCGAAATCCAAAGGGTCCTGAGCGTCCAGATTACCCAGTCCGCTGCACAGCACGTCCAATGATAGAGCAGGGGGGTGCACGCTCGCAGCTTGCCGGATCAAATCGGCCAGTGCGCGTGGCAAACTCGGACAGTCATGGCCCGGCCCAGGGCGACCTTCGGCATGAGAGTGGGCGGCTGCTGCCCGGGCGCGGCTCTCAGCAATCAAATTGAGCATCTAAGCCAACCCGGCTACGGAATGCGCATCGGAGCAGACGATCGCCCTATTTTAGGCCACTAACGAAGAATTTTAACCGAATCAGCCCCGGCTCACCAAACGTCTCGCCTCAAAGGGGAACCTGGGCACCAGGGCGCCCGAACGTGGAAAACGACAGAATCGGCAACTAGCGCAACCAAGCGCGGGAAATGGCCGACCAAGCGACCGAGACACCTAAACGCCCAAATTGGCAACGGTAGCAGGAAAACGATGCCGAGGACTCGCTCCGCTCCAAAATGCGCAATCCTGACGCGAATCTGGGCCTGAGCACGGCAAGCTCCTCAGCGCTGGGAGCAGCCAACGCATGATAGCCATGCAGACGCAGACGATTGGACGATCAGGCCCTTTTCCGTTCGGACACTACGTCTCTCACCGAGGCCACGGGGCGTCAGGCGGCGAGCACCACGGAACACAGGTGAACCCTGCGGCCTGCGGCGCCTCCAGCGCCGCGGCTTTCTCGAGGGGCCGAGTCGGCGCGTCCGCCAAGTTCAAATGGGACGGCACGTAAAAACTGCAAAACAGCATGCCAGCGCGGGCGACCCGTAGCCAAAGGTCCCCGACGAGGTCATTCCAGTCTGACTGCCTGGAAAACCCGCGGAACAGGGTGTCAAGGGCGGTCTGGTTGTCCACGAAGAGGACGACTTCCAGCTCGCCCAAATCCTGCTCGAGGAGCCAATGCAGAACGCATATGGCTGCGAGAAGCTCCCAGGTGGCAACCTGGTTCTTGCGGAACCGCGCCCACTGCCAAACTCCAGCAACGCCGACCTGGGAGGCAAATCACCCACGCCACGTTGCCATTGCCTGTTGCATCGGAATACGCTATACAGCGCTGCCGCGCAGACGGCATCGCGGCGTGCACCGTGCGCCGGGGCACGACGGCCAAAAACCGCAGCCACCATTGGAGAGACCTGCGCAGTCCTCCAGTCTCGCTGCGCAGAACCCGAGCCGCACTGCGCCATCCTTCTGGTCGAGCGCAACGCTGACACCAAGAACCTGTGCCGACGTAGCATCGGACACACGCTCCCAGCCAAGCAGACTGGTCACAACCTCCCGCGTCACTTCTGTGGCGTCAGCGGGGGTTGCGAAGAAAGGTGCGCCTGGCAATTGAACGTCCGATCCACACAAATCGTCCACGTAGCGTAGGAACACCACATGGAAAAGCTGAGCAAGAACTGCTCGCACTGCAGCAGCAAAACGCTCCCAATTGTACACTGATGCCACCGCCCCAAATGGGCACGCCAGGAGCTGAAGGCACTGGTCCCGCGCCACGGCCGAATCCCAAGCCACCACAGCAAACTGCAGGTGGGAACTGGCGATTGGCAACGTCTTAAAAACGTGAGCGAAATCCTCCTTGCGAACGGAAGCTCCGCCACCTCCCGCCAGGAGCACGACGCACAAAGCGGCCACAAACTGGTCCAAAGTGTCGTGACGAACCTCCTCGCCCACTGACACGGCTGCATTAATACCAGACGACGTGAAGTCATCTATGCAGCCGACCTTTCGCGAATTATCTGTCCAGCCCTCGTCGGCCGGGAAGCGAGGCGTTTAAATACAAGTGTCGCGCAGAGGACGCCACCTCGCGTGGCCCTCGCTCGCCTCCCTTTCGCACTTTTCCTCAAAAACCAGGCGCACGGACGGCTCCAGATCGGCCGGCCGCCGAGCGCGACGAATGGCTCCAGCGTTCAAAACTGTTGCCTGCGCACGCAGGCTCGCCACCGTCTCAGTGCACGTGTTAAAAGGTTTGCGCGGTAGCACTCCGCTCCGGGGGATCTCCCCTAGCAGAGGGAAACCATTGTGAAGGTCAACTAACAACCGAGCGTCCGGCCAATTAATCGCACGCAACATCTCGCCAAACACAAGCAGATTTTTCTTCGGACCCAGCACGCTCCGAACGTGCGCTGGCAACGTTGCCAATTTGCACGCCCAGATGGGGTCCAGCACTCGCTTGCGCTCGCGCCAGTGCTGCAAGCTCTTAAACCGGGCTTCTGCCAAAGAGTGCCCGTCTAACGCCAGAACTTGGTCGAGGCACGAGGCGACCGGTTCCGCAAGACGGTAGCGCAAGGGCCCAGCCTAAATTGGCAAAGGTGTCGAGGTCTCTAGCAGCTGAACTAAAATTGAAACTATTCACACGATCCTGCATCTCGGCAAAACCAGAAACACCAGGATATTCAAGCTCCCACACAGACGGCGAAGGCTGCTCGGCCTGCCCGTCGCCAGCCCCGCGTCTCAGTTCCCCTTCGAAGTGGTCAGAGCGGGAGCTGTCTGGGGAGCTGCTGTCGGGCAGTGGCCTTCGCTTTTTCTTGTGCTGAAAACAGTAACAGTGCCACAGAGAGGTGCCCTGCTGCGTGGTTGCGCCGCTCTTGGGGTCACGCCACCAAGCCCGCGACTGCAACCACGCGACCACCGAGAACACACACCTCCACCGAGGGCGGGGGGGCGGGGAAAACGGAACATCATTTTTGGCAGCCCGGCCCAAGGGAAAGCAGGCCCTCGCCTCTGCGGTGCCCCGAAGCACCTCGGAACACGTTCTCGGGCCCCGGGGCCCCGTCACGGCTCGGCGCCGGCGCCTTCGCGCCAGCAAGGGGCAAAAGGAAAGCGCTGCCTGGCCGGAGCCTCCTGGGCCCTGTCCTGAGGTCCCCTGCCAGGACGTGGCGCCGGCGAAAGCCACGAGGGTGGTATGTGGGTGGGCAAAACCGCCGCCAGGCGGCTGCTGCCCGCCCTGCGGGCGCCGTCCCACTCGGAGAGCGCTCGGTCACCAGAGAGCCTGAGAAGGCGGCCCCTGCCGACAAGCTCTCAGGCACGTGCCTGCGAGGGAGCGGGCAGTGCCACAGCGCACCAGGCCGTCGCTCGTGCTTTGGCCTGGCTTGGCCCTGCTCCCCGCAGAGACCGAGAGCGCCTCCTGTGGGGCGACCAGAACGGCTGACCCAAGAGACTAGCACCGAGAATACTTCCGCCTCCGAAAACGCAAGCCGGCCCGCCAGGAACCGCTTGCCCGCGAAGCAGGCGCAGAGGCGTGTGAGCGGGAGCAGAGGAGGTGAGGCGAGCACGCTTGGGCCTGCTCCACATGATTTTCCTGTGCCGGAAACGAGTTTACGCTTCATGAAAATCATTTTTGGCAGCCCGGCCCAAGGGAAAGCAGGCCCTCGCCTCTGCGGTGCCCCGAAGCACCTCGGAACACGTTCTCGGGCCCCGGGGCCCCGTCACGGCTCGGCGCCGGCGCCTTCGCGCCAGCAAGGGGCAAAAGGAAAGCGCTGCCTGGCCGGAGCCTCCTGGACCCTGTCCTGAGGTTCCCAATGCACCAGGAGGCGGCGGACCGCGCAGCAGCGCCTGAGGAGAGGACATCGTGATGTGTTTTCCCTTGCCCCAATGCAAACGATGCGAACTCAGTCCTGCTCGCCGTCGCTGGAGTCAGAATGTTCTACTAGCCATTCAGCGGCCGTGAGAGCCCCTCGGCTCTGGGCGCTAGCATAGCCGAAAGCAGCCACGCCTTTCCATCCACCGCTAAAGAACAATGCTGTTCTCATTTAAATTTGGCAGACTGGCCAACTCGTCCAGAGCAGAAGGCATCGGAGTTGGCCATGCTGGTCTCTCGCGGCTTCGCTCGCCTCGAGTGGGCTTGGCCGGCAGTGGATTTCTGGCAGCAGAGGCGGTGACGGGCATGCATTCGCGAGGAAGGAAAAAAGTGCGCAGTTGTTGCTTCGTCAGCGTTTCTTGCCGCGCGCGGCGGCGCACGGCCTCCCACGCAGTCATCCGTAGTCAGCTTGGCCCAACATGGCACTTGAGTTCATCAACCGCAAACGCGCGCGGTGGGCTTTGGGCGATGGCGCTTCGGACCCTGGGCCGCCAGAAGAAGCATGCTCCCATGAGGTGGTGCCTCCTGCTCTTGCACAGTGGTTCACGGGGGTGCTTCGGCGCACGCCGCCGCGTTACCACCCGGCATCGCCTGACAATGTGTTGCGCGCTCTCGCCAGTGGCGGGGCCGTGGCCAGAGATGACTTCAACGACATGAGTGTGCAGGAGCTCCGGGACGTCTGGCCGTGCCTCCGAGAGCTGGCCAGTGAATTCTTGGCCATTTTCCCTTCCGGGAGGCGCTCTCCTGTGGCGCCGCCGGCAGGGCCCTCCCAGGGCAGCTGCGGCCCGAGCGGTGAGGTCGCATCGCCTTTGGTGGAAAGCGCCACGCCCGCAGGGCCAGAAGGGGGCGAAGCTGAAGCTGCCCTTGCTGCTCTTGGCTTCCTGGCCGCAGCTCGCTTTCGGAGGACTTTACTGGAACCCAAGGACTTGGCCGACGCAGTGCAAACGCTGGGCCGCGTTACGCCTGAAGAGCTCCAAGTGGCGTGGGCTCGGCGTCACGGAGGCGCAGGGGGCAACCCGAGAGAGCGTGCTTTGCAACTGGTGGGCAATGTCTGAGTTCGCAGCGACGCAGGAGCTTTTGAGACGAGAGCTCTGCGGGTGGCATCGGAGTGCTTACAAGTATGCGTCCGCAGTGCGGCTTTGGGGCCAGGTAGCCAAGGGCCTGGGAGTGCCGCCGTGGCCGCCGACAGACAGCGTGCTGGGGGCCTTTGCTTTCGCAGTGCAGAACGGCAACACGCTGATGACGTACTGCACACAGGTCCGGGCGGCCCAGCGGCTGGTCCGGGCCCCTCTGGGGTGTTTGGAAGACACCTCAAGTCTGGCACGGGGGGCCGCCAAAACGGTGCCCGGCACGAGCCGCTTTCGAGCGCGGGCCAGTGCGCACGACACCCGCAGCGTTGCCGGCCACGTGCGGGAGGTGCTCCGGGACCCTCTGGTGGCGGATTCCTTCGTGGTCGCCAGACACTTCTGTCTCCGTTTCGCGTCGGAGGTGGTGCCTCTGGAGCACGACGGGCCGCGCTCCAGGGTTGTGCTCTCGGTCGACGGGGGCTTGCCCAAGGCGTGCATCTACTTGCACAAGCGCAAGATGCACACAGAGACAGTGGTGGTGACGAGGCGGTGCATCTGCGTTCTCCAGTCGCGGCAGCTGTGCCGGGTGTGCGTCCTGCAGCGCCGGGCTGGGCGGGGGCGCCTCTTCCCTGGCCTGTCCTACAGGGCAGCTCTGGCCACGCTGAAAGCGTCGGCGCTGGCGCTCGGCTTCGAGCGCGCGGCCGAGTGGGGCACGCATGCCTTCCGCAGAGGCTGGGCGGACGAGTGTTTAGCGGCGGGCGGCGTGCCGGCGCTCTTCCACAGTGGAGGCTGGCGTGGCGTCGCTGCGTTCGGCTACGCCTCTGCCGCCTCCAGAGACGCCATGACTGCTGCGGAGTGGCCAGTGGAGTTTTCGGACTCGTCTGCGTCCGATGGCGCGCCGTGAGCGGTGGAGACTGTGAAAAAGTATCGTCGGGTCTATGCCATCATCAGTGCTGCTGTGCTCTCGTCGTCAGCAGTGGGTTTGGGGTCCGGGTCGCCGAGAGCCCCAGCATTGGGTCTCGAGGGCTCCTTGGGTCTCTCGTGCTCCCCTGCCCGGCTGCACGCTGTGTGTCGCCCAACGGTCCGTGCGAGCGCACAGGACCATCCCAGAGGAGAGCGGCCGCACGAGAATCTTCATCATCCCTAAGCTTTGGTTCTGGGGAGGAAGATTCTCACAGGCCGCTTCTGTCCCCATTCGGGGATTCGGTGATTCGGTTGCCTTTCGGCGTCTCCGCTCCCCTTGCCGCCCGGGCCCGAGGCGGGGTAGCAAATATCGGCCAGTGCTCCCGTGGGAGCCGCGTGGCTACGCTGCAGGCCAGCGGCTGTGCAGTGTGGCCTGGGCGCGCGCGGCCTCGTCGGGGCGACGCTCTGGCGGGCTGGCGCGCCCTCCTGCGGGCCGCGGGCGCTGCTCGCCTGGGGCGTTGCTTTCGCCGGCGCGGCCGGCTTTCCCGCCCGCCCTCCCTGGGGTGTCTTGTGTGCTTGCCGGGCTGGGTCTCGAGGGCTCCTTGGGTCTCTCGTGCTCCCCTGCCCGGCTGCGCGCTGTGTGTCGCCCAACGGTCCGTGCGAGCGCACAGGGCCATCCCAGAGGAGAGCGGCCGCACGAGAATCTTCGTTGGAGGGCTTCGTTTGCGAACCCTCTCCTGAACGCATGCGTGCCCCAAGCAGGCGCGCTACGCAGATGCAGGGCGTTCGCTGCCAGCTTTAGCACAGCGAGAGCGTCGGCGTATTGGATTCCTGAAAAAGGAACAGCGCTTGTTTCTCCTAAGGAGAACAGTGTGCAAGCACCGCACAGGAGCCGACCCTGCTGGTGGCAGATGCAACGCCTCGTCGTCTCGCAGGGTTCATTGTACGACTTCCGGTGAGCAAAACGGATGATGCACGTTTTACGGCCCTCGCCGGTAAAACGACATGCGACCGCGTGGGTCCCCAGATTTAGTACTTCAGAATATCTCAAGCAAAAATGGCGGGCAATCGCCCACGAGGCCGCTAGTGTCGGATATCCGGCTTCCGAGCACCACTTACGGATGCGTCTGGTCTCCTCAGCTGTGGCACGGATTTTCTCTCTTCTGAATTCATACTTCGTTATCTTTTCGGCGCCCCTCGACAATCTATGCGTATCTGCGAGGACGCCCAGCGGAGCCTGCACCAAGTGTAATACACTGCGCACGTGCGACACGTATCTCTGCAAGGTGTGGCCGTTGCGAAACAAACCAACGAAAATGTCAAGGATCAGTTCTGTTGGTGGCCACCCAGGCGCCCCGACAGCAGTGGCAGCGTCGCCCCACAGGCGTACTGCGGAAGCATACTGGGAGGCGCTTTTCCTCCAGCTGGCAAATTCCACCCACAAGGTGTGCAAGCTCAGATGGTCGCCGCCGCTGGCTTCGCGACGAGCCCGCTTGATCTCGTCCCGTGGCCTGCCAGTGGGCTCCGCTCCCGGATAGCAGCTGCAATTGGCAGCAGCTGCCACGGCGGCTGCGAGCACTGCAGGCGCAGGAGCGGCCCGCGCCCGCCGCGCCTCTCCAAGCACTAGAAAAGCAGCGCGGGCCTTCTCTTCGGCGGGGGCGTCCAATCGCTTCGCAGTGGGCGTCTGGTCGCCAGCATAACCAGCGCCTGCGCCGCCCGAGGCGGAGCCCGCCTGCGCAGCGACGCCCGCTGCCAGAGATGCCGGGCGCTGGGGCCCCGTTCGCCCGCCAGGCGTGTGCGCTTGAGCTGCCTGCTCGCGCCTGGCGCTGCTCTGGCAGTGCGACAAGAAGGCTTTGACGAAGCTGCTGTTGCAAGCGGCGAATGCCGGCACGAGCTCTGCGAAGTCGTCGGCTCCAATGTCGCTCAGATCCGACATGTGTTTGAAGCCCGATTCTGTCAACGCAGCGATCAAGTCCGTGACGTGGTGCCCTGGCTCTGCCTGCGCCGCGACGCCGCGGACGACGGCCGCCAGAGGGGACGCTTCCACCTCGACGCGGACTTCCGCGACCTCATCGCTGGCAGCTGGCGGATGCGAGTACTTAGCGGCACGGCTTTTGTCGATGAATCTCAAAGCCATGCTGGGCCAGAGCTCCGGAACAGAAGACACAGAGAATGTGCGCACAAGTAGCTGCGTGGACAACCGATTCTCACGTGATATGACCTCAACACAGGATTACGATGATGTTTTTCCCCTTTGCCGCTCACTGTCTCCGAATCACCAGGGCGCGTCGGCTGGGAAGGACCACGGCATTTCTTGAAACCCGTCGGCGGCTAACTTGCGCAGCTGCTCTGACTTGGCTTCTGGCCGGGTCGGAGCGTCGGCCAAATTTAAATGCGATGGCACGTGCCAAAGGTGCAAATAATGACCACGCTGCGCGACTGCAAACCAAAGCTCGCCTATGAGCTCGTTCCAATCAAATTGCCTGGAACAGCCGCGTAAAAGTGCACCCAGCGCGCTTGTGTTATCCACGAAGGCGAGGATTTCAAACTCGCCAGGCAAATAACTCAGCAAAAACTTAAGCGCGCAGAAAGCCGCCATGAACTCCCAAGTGCCGACTTGATTCTTCCGATGAAGCACCCACTGCCTCGCCTTTGCTGGGACATCAGCAGCAGCCCAAGCCTTTAAACAGGGAGTTTGGATGACCCATGCCATCCGTCCCTGGCCTGTGGCGTCGGTGTAAAGGATGCGACGCTTCTTCTGGCGACGCATCACCGGGGCGCTCCTCGATGGCGGTTCCTGTAAGAACCGCAGCCACCAACGCAGACACAATGTGGTGCGCTGGGACAGCCGGCTCTGGTTGCCTGAGCCGTGGTGGTAAATGGCAGCAAGGTAGACGCGCGCGCCTCGGCCGAAGACGGCGGTCGCACCCCAGCTCAATTTGCCTGCTAATTTGAAAGCTCGCGCAGGCGAGAGCGATCTTCGCCGCAGAGCCTCTCGAATTTCTGCGGTCCATTTTTCCAACCTCTCTGCTTCGAGAGAAAACTGGATCAGCTGGTTGTGGTCGTCAAATTCTACGCAGACTCCGAGGATTACGGTCTTAGTGGCCTCCGTGACGGCTTTGCCGGCGTCGAGATCCCAGCCCAGCAGTTCTGACACGACTGCTCTTGCCAGGCGCGCAGAGCCGGCGGGGCCGATTAAGCAGTCACTGCCAATATCGCGCCCCTCCAGGGCCGAATCGCCGGCGAACATATCGTCGACAAAACGCAAATATAACAAGTGAAACAGAGCTGCCAAAATGCCTTGAATGGCGAGACCGAAACGATCCCAACCGGACACTGATGCGGAAGAGCCAAATGGTAGGCACAGCAACTGTAACGCCTTACCGTCTGCCACTGCTTCTGGCCAAGCTGTCACTGCTAGCGGCAAGTGGCCGCTGCAAATCGGCAGTGTCTTAAAAGCATGCCGGAAGTCATCTTTCCTCCACCTCATGGCAATGTGTTGCTTGCCTGCTGCTGTGTGGCGCACTAATGCCACCAAAGTGTCCAGCGTGTCTGGACATGTTCTTTCACTATGTACAACCGCGCCATTCACCGCAGACGCAGTGAAATCGTCTATGCAGCGAATTTTTGGCATTCCGTCTCTCTCCCCCTGCACGATAGGGAAGCGAGCTGTTAAAACACAAGAATTTACGTCTAGGTTACGGAAGCGGGCCTTGCCATCTTCGACCTCTTTTGAGCAGGCCGATAAAAATTGAGTCCTAACCCTCGTATCGCCGCCCTTTTCCGCGGCGATTCTACCGAGAGTCGCCTCATTCCGCTCGCGCGGATGTGCTAAAAGCGACCGCAAAGTCTCGGCTGGTTCCGGAAACGTGGCAGCGGGCGCATGGATGCCACTAGCAGGCAAGCGCCCCACCAAAGGGAAGCCATGGCGGAGGTTGTGAAACAAGGTATTATCTGGCCATGCTATAGCCTCGAGCATCTCTTTCAGCAGCAGAAAAGGTTCTTCTCCGGACCCAGCACTGACTGACAGTGAGCTGGCAAACTTCTAAAGATAGTCTGCCACTGTGGGTCCGTCACTAGCTTCCGATGCTTCCAAAAAGCAAGAGCAGACTGGCGAGCGGTTTGCAGCTCGGCAACCGACATTGAAACCGATCTCGCAAAATGGCCGTTTAAAAATGTTGGCACGCGCGGGCTATCGTCGGCTTCTGGCAAGCCGCTGGCCCAGCGCAAGTGGTCGCTCGGACCCAGGCTATGCAAATCCTCGCGGGCGCTAAATGCAGAGAAAGCTGCCTGGACAGCTTCGAGTGGAGAATTTGCTGACTCACTTGACCTTGAACTGGTACCTGGAAGCGGCGACGCCTCCGTGTCGTCTGATGCTTCCTCCGAGATATCACTCCCGGCGCCCTCGACTAGTGGTGCTTGGCCCACTCACCACTTGTTTCCCCAACTGTTGTACTGCTGATTGCCGGAGCGGGGGCTGCGAGACCTGTGCTGATAATCGGTGCCCGCCGTGCCCTTGGGGCGCTTGGCCGGCGACCGGACAGGCCGGTTGTCAGCCTCTGTGCCGTCGGAGCTCTTCTTGCTCCCCTTGCCGCCCTTGTCGGCGACGCCCTTGGCGCAGCCTTTGGGCTGACCCTTCGACTGCTGCCCCTTAGCTGTCACAGCCCGGCCAGCCTCCGTGAAGCTTTTGTTTACTTTGTCTTTGGCGTCAGCTAGGTTTTCACGATCGATCTTGGCGAAGTAAGGCGCCAAATCTACGACGTCTTCCTCCAGAGCCCTGGCCATGGCCCTCCTCTGGAGAACATCGTATTGATAAGCTGTCCTGACTCCACCGTGTTCCTCGGCGATTCGCACGATGTTGTGGGCGTACGCAAGGAAGTCAGCCATGCTGCATGCCTTGGTGAGGATTACCTTGAATCCCCACTCGTGCAGGTGGCCCATGAACGTGGCAAAGCCAGCGTAGTCGACTTTGTCCATCCACGCCATGTTCCGCTTGGCGGCAGCGCTCTGCTTCACCCGCTCCTCGTAAGAGCCGTCCCCCACGACAGCGTCGATCATAGGAGTCCGGCTCCAAGTTGGGCGGTGGTGATCGCGCAGATCCTCGCCCTCAGCGGACCCGACCCACGGCCTGCCTTTGTCGTGCGCGATCTTCCCCGCCGCCTCGAACTTCGCGAGGACCTCCTCTGACGGGAGTGCATCTTTGGCGAAATGCTGCATGCCCAGCTCGAGTTTCCGGTCCTGCAACTTGAAACTGAATCCTTTCGGCTTCCCTTTCTGCAGCGCCTGCGACTGAAGTTCCGCAAATTGCTTCACTGCTTCAGCCATGCCCGAAAGCTCTTTGTTGTTGTGGGCCACCTCTGGTGGCACCGATGGTCCTGGCGAGGCTTTCTTCGCGCGCGCCCCCTGCGCCTTGAGCGCCAAGACACTGTGCCGGCGAGACTTTCCAGCTCTTCCACGGGTCGTCCTGTTCGGTGGCATACGGGGTGGCGTGAACGGGAATGCTCGCCTTGATCATGTCCCGCATGTGAGGGTCTTCGAAGTCGGCTGGCGCGATGCTGCCTCCCGTCTCGGCCAGCAGCCGCGCGACAGACGCGTAGTGGAAGAGATCGTGCTTCTTGGCGGGGTCGACGTCGACATTGATGACGAAGTCCACCCACTCACGCACCTGATCTGCACCTGCGCCGTTGAAGGCTCCACTGGCGGCGGTAGCGATCATCGCCGTGACGTCACTCGGAGAGAAAGACATCTTCCCTCGGACGACGCGTAGAATCAGATTGCTCTGCGTGCTAGGACACAAATCTGCAATTCAGACACCCTGTCCGAGCCATCACGGTTACAGTGGACAGCTGAAGGATCTCCCGCCGCAGGTGGATACCTGGCCTTTCTTCCGACGAGACAAAGAGGAGAGTGGCCTCAGGCATGGTGAGAGCAACCGAATTTCCGATTCCTCAAACATGCAGGCAGGCAGCTCCTCCAAAGATGCCTTCAACCAAGATTTCCCTTCGCAAAATCAGTTCTGACGCAGCCTGCTGCCGCCGCCAAAACACGCGACAGCAACCTGTGAGAGGCTGGGCAAGGTCTGAGCTGTGAGAGGGCAGATTGCCTGAGGCGTGCTCGTCTGAGCTAGTGCGGCACAACGCACGAGACAAGAGACGACAACCTGCTCAGGCGCGGTCTGCACTGCGGGGCACAACGTAGCCAGCGCTGATTGCGATGCTTATCCCCCTCCGCAGCCTGAGTGCACTACCCAGGCCTCCAGAGGGCGTCATAAGCGCGCCTGCCGAGCGCTGCGTGCGATGCTGCCCCGGTGGAGAACCTGCCTTGCCGCGCTGGCTCCCTGCAGCTTGACGGCGCTGGGCTGCCGTCAGAGAAAAGATTCCCCTGACGCCACCACGCCGCCGACGCGATTCAACTTTGTCGCCGCCGCCGCCAGAGGACACAGAGCACATTTGAATGATGAGATGGATGAGTGAGCGCCCATCTTTGGGGCGAGCGCGTCCGCCTGGACGCGGCGCGAAGGGGCTTACGCTCGCCCTTCGCGATAGAACGCTGTCCGTCGCCGCGGAGCGGGCGAATCCGTCTCCAAACGGTGTCTTTCCTGGTGGGTGGTCTGGGTGACCCCATCCTTTATGTGGGGCGCGCCGTCTTGGCGGGCAACGCCGTCAAGGCGACTCGCTAGAGGGCGTGCGCAGCTCGACTGCGCGCTATTGCAACGACGCGAATGTCAGCTTCGCCTCGGAGCTTTGGCAACAGGAAACGCAGCCAAGGAACTGCTTGCTGAGGCGCTTCCGACCCACGCTTCTTTGGCACCCATTTTGGGGCCGAAAATCTTCCCAAATCCGATGGGCCGAGTGCCCATGGGAAATCCGTCCAGTTGCAATCTCAGCCGCCGTATTTTCAGCAGCCACACCAGAATTTAACTCTGAGCTCGCTGGTGAAAGGGCGTCAGCATGGATATTCCGATTACGCGCCGTTTGGGACGCAGGCCCCCCGGGGTCGGTCGAGGACGGGCGTGCTGCACAAATGCAAAGCACCCCGCCCCCGTTGTGTGCAGGTGGGGGATTAGCAAATGCTCCCCCATCAAGGACTAGCTTCTGCCGCCTGCACACATCCGACCCCGAGTGCCCCAGAGTGTGTCCGTAGCCCCTGTTTCTGGCTCGCGCGGTCGAGACGGCCAGGTCGCTGCATTTTGGCGCGCCTGGGCAGCATAATGCAGAAAGGAACTAAGAATGCGATATTCTGGCGCGCGAACGCCCAGGAGCACTTTGTCGCACTCAGGTTGCAAATCTGGGTGCGCAAGGGCACCAGAAAGCAAAAGGGGGGCTCACAATGCAATTTCGCGCGGACGCCCACGAGCGCTAATGTGCGCTGAGCTTGCGAATCTGGGCACGCCAGCGCAGTAGAACGCAGAAAGGCGTTCAGAATTCCATTTTGGGCGCGCGAACGCTGAGGAGCGCTTTGCTGCGCTTTGCTGCGCTGAGATTGCGAGTCTGGGCCCGCCTGCGCTCCAGAACGCAGAAGAGACACAGAGTGCAAATCTGGGCGCGCGGACGCCACAAGCGCTCAGATTGGTGCGCCTGGAATCAAAACCCAGAAAGGCGCTCAGGATGCAATTTTTGGGCGCGCGAACACCCAGGAGCGCTGAGTCACGCGCAGATTGCGAGCCCGGGCGCGCCTGGGCACCAGAACGCAGAGAGGAGCTCAGCATGCAATTCTGGGCGCGCGGATGCCCAGAAGCCTTCAGACTGCGAGTGGCGCCTGGTCACCAGAACGTAAAAAGGAGCTCAGAATGCAATTCTGGGCGCGCGGACGCCCAACAACGCAAAGTCACGCTCAGATTGCGAGCCCCGGTGCGCCTGGGTACCAGGCCGCCGAAAGGCTCAGAATGCAATTCTGGGCATGCGGACGCCCTCAGACTGCGAATCCTGGTGTGCCTGGCCACCAGAACGCAGAAAGGAGCTCAGAATGCAATTCTGTGGGCGCGGGCGCCCAGGAGCGCGAAGTCGCGCGCAGACTGCAAAACTGGGTGCGCCTGGGCAACAGCACGCCGACATGAGCACAGAAAGCAATTTTGGGCGCACGGGGGCAGCAACGACGCACTCTACATTTCAACACAGGCGGCAAGGACCAGCGAGAGAGTAGCCCTCACGGCGGGGTGCGAGAATGGCGCTCAGCGGCACCAGAAATGCACTGAGGACCGCACCCACTGGAAACCAACAAGGAGCCTGCGCCCCGGGACGCCCGGTCCTCTGGCGAAGAAGGCCAGAGAGCGTAGCTCGACAGGCCTGGGTTTGCCGCTCGCGAGGAGGCAGGGAACCTCCACGTCGCACGAGGTAAAGCCCGCGAGAAGGCAGCGACCCCAAAGTGACTTCTGGGTGCCCGCGAGAGGGCTTTGCCCGCGAGAAGGCAGCGAGGTAACCTGCACGCAGCATGCCGCACGGAACCCGGCAGAGCCTGGGAGACGTGCGGCCTGAGTTTGCCCGCGAGAAGGCAGGGGCTCTGGGTGTGCCCGCGAGAAGGCAGGGACCCTGGGTTTGCCCGCGAGAAGGCAGGGGCCTTGAACTTGCCCGCGAAGGCGGAACCAGAGAATGAGAAACACGGTGGCCTGAGTTTGCCCGCGAGCAGGCAGGGGCTCTGGGTATGCCCGCGAGAAGGCAGGGACCCTGGGTTTGCCCGCGAGAAGGCAGGGACCCTGAACTTGCCCGCGAAGGCGGAACTGCCAGGCGGCTGCTGCCCGCCCTGCGGGCGCCGTCCCACTCGGAGAGCGCTCGGTCACCAGAGAGCCTGAGAAGGCGGCCCCTGCCGACAAGCTCTCAGGCACGTGCCTGCGAGGGAGCGGGCAGTGCCACAGCGCACCAGGCCGTCGCTCGCGCTTTGGCCTGGCTTGGCCCTGCTCCCCGCAGAGACCGAGAGCGCCTCCTGTGGGGCGACCAGAACGGCTGACCCAAGAGACTAGCACCGAGAATACTTCCGCCTCCGAAAACGCAAGCCGGCCCGCCAGGAACCGCTTGCCCGCGAAGCAGGCGCAGAGGCGTGTGAGCGGGAGCAGAGGAGGTGAGGCGAGCACGCTTGGGCCTGCTCCACATGATTTTCCTGTGCCGGAAACGAGTTTACGCTTCATGAAAAACGGAAACGGCCCGCGCGGGCACAGCCGCACGCAGCCCACCACCACCTGCGGGCAACAGGACTGCGCGGAGCAAGAAACTCCCAGGCCACACAGGGCCGCCAACAGCAACGCCGCCACGGCAACCTGGCCGAGAGCGCCGCCGCCACACAGGGCAGCTAGGCCCAGGACGCACGACAGACACGACCAACAAGACAGACGACAGCGACCGACGGACGGCAGAGCAGCAGCAGCAACAGCCGCAGCAGCAGCAGCACGCCGCACCAGGCGGCCAGTCCGCAGCCCCCCTGGGAGGCAACCAAGACGTGAGCACGCAGACCGGGCAGCTCCAGCCCTTTCGTCAATTTTCCCACCCATGAAAGTGTACACACTTTAAGGGTTGAGCGTCCAGCCGCGCTGCTGCCAGCCGTCCTGCTGGCCCCAGCCGCCTTGCTTGCGAGGCCAGGGGCTGCGCGAGCGGGGCGGCACCGCCGGGGGCAACGACCGCGGGGCCTGCGCCTGAGACGCCCCAGCGCCTGTCGAAGCAGAGCCGTCAGTCTTGCCGGGCGCCTTGCCCCTGCCACCGCCCCCGACCTCGCCGCCTGCCTTGCCGCTCGCCCCCTTTGCGGCCTCGCTGCCCTCGCTGTGACCTTGTCTTTCGCTTCGTTGGCGAGGTCGCGGTCCACCTTGGTAAAGTAAACCTTCCAGTCTGGATCGCCGCCTTCCAGGGCCCTCGCCATGGCCTTCCGCGCGAGGATGTCGTACTGGTATGCAGTCCTTGCGCCCCCGTGCTCTTCGGCCACCTTCGCAACCAACATTGTGTATCCCAGCACCTCGAGCGGGGTGGCAGTCTTCATCAAGGTGAGCTTGACGCCCCAGTCCAGCAAATGCGCCTGGAACGTTGCGTATCCAGGGTAATCGATCTCTGCCGCCGCCCGTGAACGCTTGAAATCGGTCATGTGGCGCTGGCGCTCTGGCACGGAGCCCTCGCCGATGGGCACCTCGACTGCCGGGACGCGGGGCCAAGCAGGGCGGAAATTCCGCTGAAGATCCTCTCCATCAGCACTGCCGACGAAGAGGCGACCTTTCTCCTTGGCGACGCGGCCTGCGGCCTCGAAGCCGGCGAGGTTCTCCTCCGAAGGCAGGGCTTCCTTCGGGAATGCGTCCATGCCAAGCTCGGAAAGCCTCTCCGACAGCTTGAACGACAGAGCCTTCACAGACCGCTTCTGGCTCGCAGCCTGTGCTTCGAGGTACTCTCTCATGGTCGTGGCGAGCGTGACTTCAGCTGTCGGCGCTGGCGGCTCGAGCTTTGCGCACTTGTCCTGCACGCGAAGGGCGAAGGCAATCTGGGAAGGCTGCACCTTCCACTCCCTGAAGAGCTGGCTCTCGCCCTCGTGGTCGTAAGGCGTTTCCCCTGGCTTGATAGCCGCCGTAATCATGTCTCGCATCACCGGGCCTGCCAGGTCGAGTGGGTCGCAAGCGCCCATGCTCTCTGCCAAGAGACGACCTACAGACAAGTACCAAAACAAATCATGGCGCGCCCTTGGGGTTGGGTCCACACTCAGCAGAAAGGAGCACCACTCCTCAGCCGCCTGCTTGCTGGCGCCGTGGAGGGCCCCCGCCGGGAGCGCCTGCGCAAATGCACAGACCTCTGACTGCTCGAAAGCCATAGCGGACAGCTCCTACCTGCGCGGAAAGCTGTTCGCAAGGGGGGCATTTGCAAGTCAACCCGACGGCCAGCACTGAGCCATCATGGCAACAGAGGAACCTGCACAATAGCCTTGCCAGCGCGCACACGACCCAGAGATGATGACATGGTGATGCAGGAGAGCGCCAGAATTTGGCGATGTTTGCCGCACGGGGGCTTCCGCACATCCCGCGCTACGTAGCCCAGCGCCGATGGCGCCCGTAGCACACGCTGTGCTAGCAGCCTTCCGGCGCTCAAACCTGCAAACCGCGCTCCCGCGCTGTCTGTGGGCCGAGCCTGCGTCCCTGGGCGCGCCCGCGGGCGGCAGCCAACGGGTGCGAACCCACTGGCCACCCACGAGCCGCAGCCCAAGCACAGCAAGCGCCCCTTGGCGCACAAACCTGCCCACGCGATCCCGCGCCACTTTGGGCGCGCAGGCGGCCTCCCGGCACGCAAACCTGCGACCCTGGGCTGCTGCAGCTTCCCAGCACGCAGATCCGCAGCCCTGAACCACGCAAAGCAAAAAAACGAGAAACGACCAGGAGCTACGCCAGCGCTCCAACGCGGGCAAGCCCCCGGCCCCAGCCGTGCAGACGGCCTCCTGGCACATAAAAAACTTGCACCTTGCGCCTCGGCGCAAACCTGGGCCCGCAGGCGGCCTCCCGGCACGCGCACCTGCGACCCCGGGCTGCGGGCGGCCTCCCGGCGCGCAGGCCCGCAGCCCCTGAACCAAGCAAAACCGAGGGCGAGAAACGACCAGGACCTCCGCCAGCGCTCCAGGCGAGCCCCGGCCCCAGCCGTGCAGACTGCCTTCCGGCACATAAGCCTGCACATTGCGCCTCGGCGCAAACCTGGGCCCGCAGGCGGCCTCCCGGCACGCAAACCTGCGACCCTGGGCTGCGGGCGGCCTCCCGGCGCGCAGGCCCGCAGCCCCTGAACCAAGCAAAACCGAAAACGAGAAACGACCAGGAGCTCCGCCAGCGCTCCAGCGCAGGCGAGCCCCAGCCCCAGCCGCGCAGACTGCCTTCCGGCACATTTGCCTGCACATTGCGCCTCGGCACAAACCTGGGCCCGCAGGCGGCCTCCCGGCACGCAAACCTGAGACCCTGGGCTGCGGGCGGCCTCCCGGCTCGCAGACCCGCAGCCCCTGAACCAAGCAAAACCGAAAACGAGAAACGACCAGGAGCTCCGCCAGCGCTACGGTGCCGGCACGAGGCGTGCGCAGCAGAGCAGCCAGCAGTGGCCGCGGTTTGTCCCTTGGCGGCGCCGCTGCACAGATGGCGGCCAGAATCAACCAACCTTGCCAACCAGCGAAGGGAATAGCGACAGCACCGCCACCGCCCAGAGTGCCAAGGCACCGGCGGATAACCACCAACTCAGCCGAGCAACCGAGCAGCGAGGTTGGAGGAGAAGGACCGCCTGCCGTCCAGCAGTAACCAGGCCATAAGAATTCCCCTGCCATAGCGGAGAAGCGGAGAGGGGCGAAAGCCAAGAAGCCCACAAGGGCCTGCCCTGAGATTTTCCTGCCCCGCAAACCGCTGCGCGGTTTGCGGGCTATCAAAATTTTTTATATCAGCTACGCGGTGGTTTTGATGCAAAAAACGCAGGTTTACAAGACCCGAAGCGCTTTGCAAATCTGCTTGGCCCAAAATTTTGGTCGCCCCTAAATCACGAGGCACGAGTGGTTTGGGGGGCAGTGAAATTTGAGGAGTAGGGTTCTTGTCCACTCTTAGCCTCTTGGCTTCCTGGCCTCCTAGCTTCGTGCGTTTGGCTCATGGCCGGTAGCTTCCTACGGAGGCTGCGGAGTTGGAGGGGAAGTTTTGCTCACGCCTGGCCCGTTCAGGGTGCGGTTCCCTCTCTGCCCGTCTGTCCGTGTCCGTGCGTCCGTGTCCGTCTGTCGTTGGTCACCAGGGGCCTTGTGGACCCTGCGTCAGCACGCGGACGCAGCAGCGCCTGCGGGGTCAGGGGGTGCGCGTGCGCATCGCTTCTCGTGGGGCTGCCGCTGCCGCGGTGCAGGCTGCTCTCGGGTTGGGTTGCTTTCGCAACCCAAGCGCGCAAGCTGGTGGTTCCAGGTGCGCCCTTGGCTGGGTTTCGCCAGTGCATTTCGTGGCGCCTGGCGGCTCCGCTGCCAGCTGGTGCGCCCTTAGCAATGCTGCGCGGCTCCATTCACGGCAAACCCTTGCTAACGCTGTGTTCCGCTGGTGCGCCCTTGCTAGCGCTGGGCGGCTCCAGTCACCACAAACCCTTGCTAACGCTGGGTTCCGCTGGTGCACCCTTGCTAACGCTGGGCGGCTCCAGTCACCACAAACCCTTGCTAACGCTGGGTTCCGCTGGTGCGCCCTTGCTAACGCTGGGCGGCTCCAGTCACCGCAGACCCTTGCTAACGCTGGGTTCCGCTGGTGCGCCCTGGCTAACGCTGGGCGGCTCCAGTCACCACATGCCCTTGCTAACGCTGGGTTCCGCTGGTGCGCCCTTGCTAACGCTGGGCGGCTCCAGTCACCACAAACCCTTGCTAACGCTGGGTTCCGCTGGTGCGCCCTGGCTAACGCTGGGCGGCTCCAGGACCAACAACCCTTGCTAATGCTGGGTTCCGCTGGTGCGCCCTTGCTAACGCGGGGCTGCTCCAGTCACCACAAACCCTTGCTAACGCTGGGTTCTGCTGGTGCGCCCTTGCAAACGCTGGGCGGCTTCTGTTGCAAAAGCCCTGGCTAACGCTGGGTTCCGCTGGGGCGCCCTTGCTAACGCTGGGCTGCTCCAGTCAGCGCTAACGCTGTGGTCCGCTGGTGCGCCCTTGCTAACGCTGGCGGTTTCCGGCGCCAAAAACTCTCGCAAACGCTGGGCTCTCCTGGAGCGCTCTTGCTAACGCTTCCAGGCGCCAAACACCCTTGCTAGCGCTGGGTTCCCCAGCCCATGCTGGGCGGCTCAGTCACCGTACCCTTGCTGACGCTGGGTTCCGCTGGTGCGCCCTTGCTGACGCTGGGCGGCTCCGTGCTGCCAACGCTGATGAGCCCTAGCTAACGCTGGGCGGCCCGAGTTTGCAAAGGCCCTTGCTGACGCTGGTTCGGCAGGTGTGCTCTGGAACGTTGGGCGGTTTCAGTCCTCCCAGTTGCTAACGCTGGGTTCGGCTGGCGCGCCATTGCTCGCGCTCGGCTGCTCAGGCCGTTGCTATCGCTGAGGGGGTGCAGTTGCTCATTCCAGGTTTTCCTGGCGTGCCGGTAACCAAACTCAACGACCGTCAACGTTGGTTGACGCTGGGCGTTTCCAGCTACCGCGGCTTCGCCGGCGCCTTTGGGTGCAACTTGGTGAAGGTGTGTCTGCTTGCGCTGGTTTGCTGCTCCTCGTCGCAGATTTTGCTGGGTCTGCCCGTTTCTCGTCCCGCGTTTTGCTCGGCGGTCTTGTGTGGCTAGTGTGCTGTCCGTAGCCTCCACGGTTCGAGTCAGTCTTTGTTGCTCACCAGCTAACTCATCTGCAGATTCCTGCTTCGTTGTCCGCAACACCATGGCGCAGGTTTCGTTCACAGACGTTGAGATCAAGGCTGATCTCGAGGGTTTGCCTGCCGCAGCGTTCTCCGGGGCGCTCGCCGCAGACAGGCTGAACTGGGTGCGGTTCGCACTGAGCGTCGACGAAGGTCCACGCGCCAAACACGACTTGCGTTTCTACACCAGCGTAGCCGCAGCTCTCGCCAACCTCGTGCGCAGCACCCACCCGAGTGATTACAGTGACGTGGTGATCCGCGGCATGATCACGCAGGGCATTAAGCCCAACGACTTCCCCTTCAGCGCTGAGGATTACCCGGAGGCTTGGAAGCTTCTGAAATTCTCCCCGGCGCAGCTCGTGTACGCTTTGCGCGTCCAGGGCAAGTGCGTGGCCCAGGCAGGCACCGCTGGCAGCAGCGGCGCAGGACCAAGCAGCAGTGACGTGGCCCCTGCTGCGACGGCTAGTGATGCCTTCGCAGAGGTGATGCGCGACTTTGTCAAGCAAGCTGGCTCGCAGCCGAAGAAGGGCCTGTCCTTCAGCCTGGCGGACAGGATCCGCGAGGTCGGGCTCCACGAGTTTCCCCCAGAGGCTTTGCCGTCAGAGGAGCTCGCGGGCAAGTGGGAGGCGGCCGGCCGCGCCGCTGCCGACCGGGACAGGCACTTCGTGGGCAGCGCTGATGGCGACGACCTCCAAGCAGCCCACCGACCCCAGTGGAGCCGCACCCCAGAGATCGACGTCGTCGCTGCAGGAGGCACCTGGGAGGATCGGATGCGCGCGTCTCTTGAGATGCGCCGCGCCCGGACGCTCGAGGATCGGGTGCACTACGTTGGCTTCGCGACGTTCCTGGGCCACGTCATGACGTGGGGGCTCAAGATCTGCATCATGAAGGTTTGTTCTGTCTCCGAGGTGCTGGGTTACGTGTTCCTGCTTACGCGGGTTGCCGAGGAGTTCGGGGGCGTGCACACCGCCTATTTCTACGATTGGATGGTGCGGCGTGAGATGGCACGCTCCTTGGAGAGGGGCGAGCAGATTGCGCACTTTTTCCAGAGGTTGGACCGTGAGATCGTCCGGGACGCTCGGGACAAGGCCCAGACGGCGATCGGCCGCGCGGGGAAGGCCGCAGGCAAAGGTCCAGCGCAGCCGGCGCAGGCAAAGGGCAGCTCTGGCAAGGGCAATGGCAAGTGTGCTGGTGGGCCCAAGGGGGCGCGCCCTGCACCTGTGTCGCCAGTCCTGCGGCGCAGATCGCGCAGCCGCGCCCAGGCAGACCGCAACAAAAAAGAGAGTCAGTGGAGCAAAGGCCAGAGCTGGCAGCATGGCAAAAGCTGGTCGAGCCGGTGAAACCAGGCGTCCGAAGATGCGTCCGCCAGTGATGCTGATAGTACCCCTACAAGTGTTTTAAAGGACCAGGAGTCCCTGGAGCATTCGCTCGGCGGGTTTGCTGCCTTGAGCGAAGCCGTGGACTCCTTGCTAGCCAATCCTGTTTTGCTAGGCTCCATGGACCCTTGGAGTCACCTGGAATGGGCTCTTTCTTTGCCTGTACACGAAGGGCTCCCGCCAGTGCCAGCAGTAATAGCTGAGGCACTGAGGGGGGCGGAATCCCTGTCAGATTCCGAGCTTCACGCGCATCGGGCGGCGAGGCTCCAGCACTGGGCCGCGCGAAAGCGCGAAACAGATTCAGCCTGGAGATGTGCGTTTGCGCTTTTGCCCGAGCATTGTCAGCTTGTCCTCGGGCCTGAGAAGAATCTCATTCTTCTTGCGGAAATGATTGAGGCAATTGACTGGCCAGACTGCCGCCTGGTGGAAGATCTCAAACGAGGCTTTCCCTTGCTTGGCCAGTTGCCTCGGAGCGGCATTTTGCCGCCCGTCGCGTACCCTGCAGTGTCAGAAACTGCAGAATCTCTCGCCGAGCGTTGTTTGGAGAACAACGCCAACACTTTAGAGCGAGTGCGCCGACCGTCGGCCGCGCAGCCTGCAGTCTGGAACGCATTTGTGGCGAAATGCGTGCAAGAGGTAGCCGAAAAGAAGGCATGGTGGACAGAGCTGCGTCCCGCCGCCTCCGTGATCTCTGCCCGATTCCCTGCCCTGGAGGGGTGGAAGGAAGCAGGCGGCGAGTTCATCCCCAAGGTCCGCTTGATTGATGATTTCTCAGGGTCTCTCGTCAATTCAGCAACGGCAATTGGGGAACCCATGCCGGTCGACACTTTGGACACTCTGCTCGCTGTTGCGCGGTCTGTCGCTGGCGATGCGCCGCGCGACTGCGCTGTGTGCTTCCGGAAGGAGGATTTTAAAGGGGCCTTCAAATCCCTGCCGCTGCGGGCGGAACACCTGCCTTTCGCTGTCATTTCCTGGCGCACTGCAGCCGAGCAGGCCAAAGGTCTGCAGTTGATTTGCTGCCCTTTTGGGTCGAGCGCTTCTGTCCACAGCTGGCATAGGCTTGGTTCGTTCTTCCAGGCGTTGCTTGCGCGAGATCTGTTTGTGGCATATCCCCGGTTCGTGGGCGATCTGTTCTCTGCCGATAGGTGCCTGGGCGCAGCAAGCGCGCTGACAGGGCCAGTAGGGACAGCGCATTGCGCAGAGCAACTGCTGGGCTTGACAGGCTGGGTGCTTGAGCCTTCGAAGCGCGTGAGAGGCGCCACGAGCACCACCATTCTGGGAGTGGACGTTTCTGCGCGCTCAGGCGAAATCATCTTCCAGATTGGGCCAGCTAAACAGCAGAAGTGGCTCGAGACCATTCAGGAGGCTCTCCAGAGTGACGCCCTCCGTCCAGCCGAAGCGAAGCGGTTGGCCGGCCGCCTGAATTGGGCTGGCAGCGCTGTTTTTGGAAAGGGGGCCAGGGCGTATCTCGCAGCGCTTCACTGGCCACTGCTCGTTTGACGGCGCGCGTCCGGACGGCGCTCCGCTGGTGGTCCGCGTTTTTAGCAGAGGCGCCGACAAGGCGGATTCAGCTTGCGCCGCGCGCCGTTGAGCGGTGCATTGTGTATACAGATGCTGCGGGAGATGGAGGAATAGCATTCGCACTGGTGCACCCGAGTTTCCGATTATGGAGCGCCGCCTCGGTGCCGCAGGAGGCTTGGCAGTGGGCGCATCCACGGCGCACCCAGATTGTGCTGTGGGAGCTGCTTGCCGCAGCGTGCGCAGTCCGATGTTTAATCGAGCGCGGACTGGCTAACTGCGAAATACTTCTTTTCGTGGATTGCAATCCGGCGTTGCACGTGCTTGTGCGCGGAGCGAGCAGACAAACGGATCTCAATGCTTTGGTCACTGGTTCCTGGTTCCAGGTCGCCAGGGCCGGCATCTCTTTGCACGCGTTCCGTGTTCCAAGTAAGCTGAACCTCGCCGATGGGCCCACCAGGTGGGACACCTGGGACGCAGCTGTGGCCGCATTTGGCGCCCGGAGCTTTGAGCGGATTGCCTGGTTATGGCCGGCAGCACTGCCTTGGGGCGCGGAGTGACTGTACCCGACCGTGGAAAAAGAACTTTCGCTGTCAGGTGTGGCGTCGTCACCATCGTGCGGCACAAACCCTCATCTCTGCGTGCCACTTTGACAGGTCTCTTGTCGGAGCGCCGTGTCCTGTTTGTTTTTGGCGCCCTGGGCGCCTCCATTCGGACCCATGAGGTTCGGCCCTGGTTCCTGCAGTTTGTGGCCGAGGTTGTTTCCGCAGGGCCTCGGACTCCGAAAATTGTTCTGTGTGCCCGTCAGCTGGTCTGTGGCCAATGTGTGCTCGCGAGGCTGTGGTCAGTGTTACGCCTGTTCGGCGTCATTCGTCGTCCAGTGCGCGCTTCCGTCCGTAGCCGATTGGAGCAAATGTTGCATTTCATTGGCCAGAGTAGGGCACGGCAGGACGAGCTGGCTCGAGATGATGGTCGTTTGGTGCGTCCCAGGCTGAGCGATGCGCGTGGCCACGTGGAACCGGCTGGCAGTTCCACGCTTGGCGTTTTGTTGCGAAGAGCGGCGAGCATTTCAGGTCTCACAGTCGACGTGCGAAGAATTGAATCGGATCTGGCCGTCGGGGGAGCAGTAGATCATTCGGATTTCCTTGGCATTTCGGCGGCAGAGGCGCAGGACATCTGGTCTGCGCTCAGAGGCGTACCTTTGCCGTTCGCGGAGGCGCTGACGGAGCTGTGCGCGTCAGCATGCGCTTCTGCAGAACCTGAGGGCGCAGTGCGCGGTGCTGTGGCCGCGCTACTCCCCGACGCCCAGATACTCCCCGAACCGCCTGTGCCTGCCCTTGCGTCAGGGACAAACTCTCGGGCAATGGCAGCGCGCGCGGCTCTCAGGCTTTGCGCTGTGGCCCGCGCGTCTGGGGAAATGCCAGGTCCTGCAACACTCGCAGATGCCATTTTGGTTTTGGCCAAAATTGACGGGGATGTGTTTCCGCTGCCCTCTTCTTCGCCAAGGCAAGAGCTGACTCGCAGCCGCCATATTGTCGACTTGGAGGCCATGAGTGAGCAGGCTGTGTGGCTCGAATTTTGCGGGTGGCGCGCCAGTGCGCGAGGCTACTCTTCTGCAATGCGGTTGTACGGCCAGGTGGCTTTGCACTCGGCATCTGCTCCTTGGCCGCCGACGACGCCCGTGGTTGACGCATATATCAGCTTATTTCGGAGTGCAGGGACCTTGGCGCGATATTTGTCCCACCTCCGCACTGTGCTGCATTGGATGCGTTTCCCTTTGGGCGCCCTGGCAGATGCGGCCCGGGTCGTCCGTGGCGCTGAAAAGGCAGGCCGGTCGTTCAGACGGCCTCGCGTTCGTGCCACCGCTGCTGAGACCAAAGCGCTGTCCACGTGGTGCTCGGCGTTCGGCCTGCCCGACGTTGGGGCGTCCTGGGTCGTGGCGCGTCATTTCTGTTTACGGTATGGCGAGGTTCTCCAGATTGGATCGGCAACAGCGCCAGTCTGCCTCGCCGCGGCGGCTGGTACGCGCAAGGAGGTGTCCATCACTTTCACCAACAGGAAATGCTACAGCGAGCCCGTGCAAGTGGTTCGGAGGTGCATATGCGCCCTCCAGGGTAAAGCGCTTTGTGGGGTATGTGTGCTTGTTTCTCGCCACAGCTGTCATTCCGGAGCGCTGTTTCCTGGCCTGACATATTCGGAAAGCCTTGCCACGCTGAAGGTGGCGGCTCAGGCGTGCGGCATAGAAAACGCCATGTTCTGGGGAACGCATGCTTTTCGCCGAGGTTGGGCGACGGATTGTTTGCAGGCGAACGGCCCCACTGCCCTGTTTTATTCTGGTGGGTGGCGCGGGCTCACCGCGTTCGCGTACGCCTCAGCCAGGGCGCGGGGGAACGTGGCGGCAGCAGAGTTCTTAGTTGAACACTCAGATTCGTCGGACGCTGCTGAGTAAAAATGCTCCTGCTTGCATGGGGGGGCACAGGTACCAGTAGCAAACCGCTTCGCGCAGCTGTCCGGACCCACCTGGGTGCAGTGGGTGCCCTGGAGGTTTCCCAGGGCGGCCCCAGCCAGCTGCACGTATGTGTGTTGCCCATTGCACGTGTGGGAACGCGTGAATGTACATGCGAGGAATAATTTTAGTCGCCCCTAAATCACGAGGCACGAGTGGTTTGGGGGGCAGTGAAATTTGAGGAGTAGGATTCTTGTCCACTCTTAGCCTCTTGGCTTCCTGGCCTCCTAGCTTCGTGCGTTTGGCTCATGGCCGGTAGCTTCCTACGGAGGCTGCGGAGTTGGAGGGGAAGTTCTTGCTCACGCCTGGCCCGTTCAGGGTGCGGTTTCCCTCTCTGCCCGTCTGTCCGTGTCCGTCCGTCCGTGTCCGTCTGTCGTTGGTCACCAGGGGCCTTGTGGACCCTGCGTCAGCACGCGGACGCAGCAGCGCCTGCGGGGTCAGGGGGTGCGCGTGCGCATCGCTTCTCGTGGGGCTGCCGCTGCCGCGGTGCAGGCTGCTCTCGGGTTGGGTTGCTTTCCCCGCCCACCCGCTCCCTCGCGTTCCGCTGGTTGGGTGCCCTGGAGGTTTCCCAGGGCGGCCCCAGCCAGCTGCACGTATGTGTGTTGCCCATTGCACGTGTGGGAACGCGTGAATGCACATGCGAGGAATAATTTTACCTCCCCTCCTGGAGCGCCCGACGCGCGGCATCGCCCGCCAGGTCCTGCGCGAGGTGCCGCAGGGTGTTGTTTTCGTGCCTGGGCCGCCCGAGGACCGCCTGCGCCTTGTCGGTGTACGCCTTGAGCTGGTCCGTGCGCTTGGTGGCCGAGAGCTTCCCGATGTCCCCGAGGGTGGAGCGGTGGAGGTCCAGGCGCCACTGCAGCTGTCTCGGATCCTTGCCGCTGGCCTCGAGCGCGAGGAGGGCCGTGAGGTTGGCGTGGTGCGTGGCCCAGGCGTCGGCCTCGGGGTGGCGAAGGTGGGCTCGCCCAGGATTGGCCGCCGTTTGCCTTCAGGTGACGCCGAAACCCCGGGCGCGACCCTGTCGCGCAGACCAGTTCGCCGCGTCAATGCCCTCATGCGCGAGGATGGCCGCCTCCACCTGCGCGACCCAGGCGCCGTAGAGCTCGGCGAGACGCTCGGCCTCGGCCACCCTCGGGTCGAGGAAGGGGTGCTGCAGGAGGGCGGGGTTAACCTGGCCTGCTCGGGACCGGTAGGCCGCTGCACTGCGCCAGGTGGCGGAGGGGACCTTGAAGGGGGCGCTCGGGGCTGCGTCACCCCGCCCGCCCCCCCTCTGGAGGCCGCCGGCCGCGCAGCTGCTGGGGGCGCCGCCGGGGGCGGCCCGGAGGACTCGCCCGCCTCCCTCGCGGGGCCCGTCCGCGACGCTGGAGGCGGCCCGGGAGGTTCCGGCGGCGGCCCCGGCGGCCCCCACGATTGGGTGACACCAGGTGTCACCCAGGCGGTCGGTGGTGACACCAGGTGTCACCTCCCTTCGGCTGCTGTCAGAGGCGGCCCCGGGGGCCCTGGCGGCGACCCCGGAGGCCCTGGCGGCGGCCCCGGAGGCGGCCCGGGGGGCTCCGGCGGCGGTCCAGGGGACCCGTCCGCCCCCCTTGCGGGGGCCGCTGGCCGCGGCCGGAGAACGGCGGGCCCCTTGACAGCCCTGGCGGCGGCCCGGCCGCGGCCGGACGCCAACCCAGCGGCTTCGGCAGTGCCCCCAGCGCTGCCGCCGCGCCAAGACGCAGCCCCACGGGCGGCCTCCAGCGCCAGCAGCGGCGTCGCGGGCGGCCCCCGCGAGGGAAGCGGGCGAGCCCTCCGGGCCGCCCCCGGCGGCGCCCCGAGCAGCAGCAGCGTGGCCAGCGGCGCCCGAGGGGGGATCAGGCGAGCCCCGCGGGCCGCCCCCAGCGCTCCTGGCAGCGTCGCAAGCGGCCCCCCCGAGGGGGCTGGGCAGGCCCCCCGGGCCGTCCGAGGGGGCGCCGATTTGCAGCCAACACGGCCGCCCGCTTGGCTGATAATCCCGCGGGCCGCCGGGGCCCGCCGCCGCCGCCGCCAGGGGGCGCCGATTTGCAGCCAACACGGCCGTCTTCTTGGCTGAAAATCCCGCGGGTCGCCAGGGCCCGCCGCCGCCGCTGCCAGGGGGCACCGATTTGCAGCCAACGCGGCCGTCCTCTTGGCTGATGGCCCCCTGGCCCACTGGGGCCTGTGAGTGGACTGAAGAACTGGCTGGCCTGCCCGTGTAGTTGCAGCCAGCCTGGGATGTCGCAGAGCTCGGCCCCTCTCCACCAGCGAGGGCGCCCCTTTCATCGGGCGGGCCGACCTGGAAATGAACTGAAAAACAGGGTGGCCTGCCCGTGTAGCTGCAGCCCCCATGGGATGTCGTCGAGCTCGGCCCCTCTCCACCTGCGAGGGCGCCCCTTTCGTCAGGCGGGCCGACCTGTGAATGAACTGAACCCAGCGCGTCACACCAGTGGTCGGCAGGAGGCCCTTCCTCTGGCCCAGCGGGCGGCGAAGTTTCCAGAGCATCGTGGAATTCGTCGCCAAGGTCGTCGAAGGGGTCCCATACGCCGCTGAGGGTGGAGAGCCCTGGCGGTCCAGAGTGCGGCGGGGC
This sequence comes from Prorocentrum cordatum, assembly GCA_963575745.1. Taxonomy (NCBI): domain Eukaryota; class Dinophyceae; order Prorocentrales; family Prorocentraceae; genus Prorocentrum; species Prorocentrum cordatum. The sequence goes on along the minus strand of CAUYUJ010001558.1, from coordinate 1,420,182 downwards.
GATTCGGCAAGATGCCTCCGCGGCGCCGCCTGTCACTTGGCACGGCTGGCAATCGAAGAAAATCAGAGGGTCTCCCTCGGGCGCCGGTGCCGCCTGCAGGACCTCGCAGGGCGGGGCCGCCAGGGCCGCGGCGGGGGCCTGTCCCGACCCTCCGCGAGCGCCGCGGGCGCCGGCGAGGTCGCCCGTGCGCGGCGGATCCTCGCTGCTGGCCCGACAGACGGCCAGGTGGGCGTCGAGGAAATCCAGCCGAGCTCCGACGGGAGCATGGCCGCCCTCTTCGCCAGGGCTGCCTGGCGCTGCCTGGTCCGCTTGCTGTCAGGCCGCGCCTCGGCCTTGGGGCGCTGGGCCGCGGGCGGGCTGCGAGGGGCGTCCAGCGCCTGGTACCACCATCGCTGGCGGGCGCCTCGCAGCGTGAGCTGGAGCCCGCAATGGGTGGCCCACGGCACCTGCAGGTAGGCCTCCAGCTTGAAGAGGTGCGCGTACCCTTCCTTGGCAACGCCGAAGTCGAGGAGGCGGCCTTGGCCCTTATCGCAGGTGGCGGCCACGTCGGGCAGGACGAGCTCCCCGCCGAGCTTGCCGATCCACTGCGACTGGGTGAGCTGCTGCGGGTCGTGGTTCCAGTCGCCGACCACAATCCACGGGGCGCGCTGCACCGCCAGGAAAGCCCCGAGGGCGACGAGCGTAGCCTTGTTGCGCTTGCCGAAGCCCAACGCAGGGTGGAGGTAGAGCACCGCGACCACGATGTTGCCCGCAGCGGTGTGCAGGACCATGGGCGCGAACCCGCGCAGCGCGTCGCCCTTGGGGTCGCGCCAGTGGTCGAAGGTGGTGGCCTGGAGGTGGGCGCGGACCGCCATCACCTCGCCACCCGTGACGCCGCCCTTGCCCGTGGAGACACCCGGGGAGTACGTCGCCTTCCAGCCGTCCTTGCGGAAGGCCGCGATGATGGCCATGGCGTGGCTCTCGGAGCGGCGCAGCTCCACGAACCCGACACCGTCGAACCGCTTGGCGCGGTCCGACTGGAGGAAGCCCTGCGCCTGCGGACCCCACTCCGTGATGTTGCCGTAAAGGATGCTGATGTCCGAGCTGCTGCTAGGTACGCTGCGGGACTCCGCCCCCATGTCCAGGCAGGCCAGCAGCAGGAGGAGGCGGCACAGCGTCCAAAGGCTGGCCGGAAGCCGCCTGCCGCCCCATGGCCTCACGCCCCTGGGCTTCGGCGTGCTCGCCCGCAGCTCGGATGGCCTCCTTGGCCTGCTGCTGCTCGTCGGCGTCGTCCACCCTGGCGCGCTTGGCTGCAAGAGTGGCCGCCTGGTGAGCTTCGGCGCGTTCCGCGCTTCCTCGTCGCCCTCGGGGACCTGCTGGCCGAGGGATTGGAGGAAGGCTCGGCTGGTGGCTGCCGTGTCCCAGACCGTGGTGGTGGGGACCTGGGCGACCGCGGGCTGCGGGGCCTCGAGGGGCGCCGGTGGGGCGCGGTCGCGTGCCGCCTTGGCCTCCGAGATCTTCTGGAGGAGGCGGTCCTTGGCCTCTTGGAACTCCTGGCTGATCTCCAGCGCATCAGCCCCGTCGAGGCCCTCGTCGTAGAGGTGGTCCTCGAGCTTCGCGACGACGTTCTCGAGGACGGGGATGACCTCCGGCTCCTTCCCGCCCTGGAGCCGCTGCTTGCCGAGGTCGCCGAGGAGAGCGCGCGCCGCGGTGAGGTCCTTGTCGTGCTTGGCCTGCTGCTCCTGCTGCAGGGCCAGCTTGACCTCGAGCCGCTCGATGTCGGCCTTGGTGGTCGCGATGTCCTTGGCGACCGTGGCCGCGAGGCCCTCCAGGCGCTTGATGTCGCGGTTGCAGGCGGCGTAGCGCTTCCCGATGGGGAGGGTCTCCTGGCGCTTCGCCCGGAGGGCGTCGAGCTCGGTCTTCCAGCGGAGCACGTTGTCCTTCTCCGTGTCGCCCATGTGCTCGCCCGCCTGGACAAGGGCCGTGAGCCGCTTGATGCGTGCGAGATCCTCCGCAGTATCGCCTTGGGGCTCGGGCGGAGACGGGGCGGCCGCGGTGTCGCCGACACCAGCACGCGCGGCGCCTTCACGGCGTGCCTGCTCGAGCTCCTTGCGGTGCTTGGCCTCGAGCTGCTGGCGGATCTTCTTCTCCATGGTCTCGTACTGCCAGGGAGCGAAATCCCCGGTGGGCTCGGACTGCGACAACTTGGGGCTGCGGTTGCGGGGGGCCGCGGGGCTGCCGCCCCCGCTGGGCGCGACTTCCCCGAACGAGATGCCCTTGTGGAGCTTGCAGCCGGCGCATGCGAGGCTCCAGCCGCTGTTGCGGAACCGCGTGCCCTTGCTGGTCTTGCAGGACTTGCACAGCCAGGGCTCGCGTTCCGTGGCCGCCCGAGCTGTCGGACGGGGCGAAGCTGCCTGGGCCGCTGCAGCAGCCCTCCCCCTCTCTGGGGCCATGCCGTCGCGCGCGGGCCCGCAAAACTGTCGGGCTGAACAGCCCTAGCGCTCGCTCGGGAGACAGAGCGATCCCAGTCTGGCCTGGAGGCTGAGCGCCCCCCAAGCATCGCATCTTGAGCCAAAATGGCTACGGAGGAGGAGGAGGAGGAGGAGGAGGAGGAGGAGGAGGAGGAGGAGGAGGAGGAAAGGAGGAGGAGGAGGAGGAGGAGGAGGAGGAGGGCAGCGTAAAGGACGAGGCTGCCCGGACTGGCGCGGGGCGGCACCGGCCTGCCGCGCGTTCGGGGGGCCCCGGGAGGGCGTGGACCTCGGAGGCTGCGGGGGCCCGCTCTCGGCGAAGATGCGCACGGACCTGGTGCTCTCTTTCTCTTTCTCTCTCTCTCTCTGTCTGTCTCTCCTCTCTTCTTTTCCCCCTGCTCTATCTATGCTCTTGTCCTTCTCTCTGTGTTTCCTCTCTCTCTTTCTCTCTCTGACTGGCCACGTCCCCGCCCCCAGACATGGTAGGTTGCGAGGGGGGGGTGCATTGAAATAGCGACAGCTGTGTGCCGAGGGGGGGACAAGGACGTGCGAGGGCGAGGCCGTGGCCCTAGGGAATGCCGGAATGCCCCTCGGGCCGTACGCGATACGAGAGGAGCTGAAGGAGGCGAAGAGGACCACGGGGAGGAGGTGGCCTGCGAAGCCGTTCACGTTCATGGTATCGGTCACATCATAGGCGTGCGAACGCTGGATATGCTCCTGCATGTGGAGCTCGCTGACGATCAACGTCGAATGGTTAACGGAGCCATCAGCATCGCTGCGGCCGCACCCCGTGATGGAAGGGGCCGTGGCAGATGAATGCGGCGCAATCCAGGCGGATTGCATCACGGGAATTTCTGAGCTTATGAATGAAGCTGGTCGGCCACCAAAATGCTAGCAGCATGCTTGCGCATTCTCGAATCCCTCGCAGACGGGCGGACACTTGAATGACGAACGGCGTCAGCGATACAATGCATCGTCGTAGCTGCCCCGATACGCAACACGCAACACGCAGCCTATTGATGCGGAGCTCAGCACATACACTGAAAACGTAGGTCTGACGCGATGCGTTCGCCAGCACGTGGGCCAATACGCTGAGCCAACTCGCAACGTATTGACACGGACGTTTTGAGCACGGCACGTGCTGCGTATCAAAACGGGCGTATCGAGGCAACTAAGTGCATAGTGCAATCGACGGCAGGTGAGCAGCCTGCAGCCAGTGGGAGCGGGCACGGCAGGCGGGCCAGCTTTAACTTGGTTCCATCCCTTGCACGACCGCCCCCGTGGCATATCGGTCTACCTACCAGATTTCCCCAACCCAACCCGAAGACCCGAATTTGACCCGAATTTCGGGTTGGGGGGGGTACGGTTCCCATGTGTTTTGTCAATGTTCCCCGACACCCCCTCACTGGAAATGGAGGGAAAATTAAGGCCTTCGGGATGGGTTGGGGTCGTTTGGTGGGTGGTGAATCTCGCTCTACTAAAATGCCATATTTGTGCAGCCTGTCCTCCTCCAGCGAGGTCGTATCGGTCACAGTGCCTGGTACCACCTCGGATGGTCTTGTGGCACTTCGGGCACCGAAGAGGTTCGGCGAGCTCGCCAACCTGCGTGAGGACGCCTCGGCTCACATCTTGCGCAGAGTCGCATACGACAGATTTCGTATACATTTGTACTTCTGAGTACGTGTGTATGTATCATTCGAGGCTCGTACGGTCGTACAAGTAAGCAATGCACTGTGCACTGTGTACCTGTACATGTGCATGTGTGCACATGGCGGTGTATACACATATGGCTAGACATTCGATACATCTCTCTCTCTATATATATATGAATATAGGTGTGTACGTACTCGTATCGGTGTATGCGCAAATGGCCATGCACATCTCTAAACATGTATAAGCATATGCGTATGTGTGTACTTGCGTATGTGTATTAGAGAAGGATGGAAGGGGAGGGGAATGATGATTCGAATATGTCTGGGAGGCAGGGCGGGAGAGATAAAGAGAGAGAGAGAGAGAAATATACATCAATAAAGAAAGACAGCGAAACATAAGGACAACTCATGTTTTCGGGAACGCATATCGGCGGCCCAAGGAGCGGACACCCCTAGAAAACTACACTCGGTCGCCATCCCCCCCCACATGTCTTCTCGCCTTTCCCTCCCTATCACATGGCGGCGCGCCTGTGGCAGGTCAGGCAGGCGGTTTTCTAAGGAGACCCTCTGTTCCCCTTCTGCGCGCCGCCGACTCCATCCCACGTACTCAGACTTCCAGTTCGCACTGCGCGAAATTCCATTACCTACGCGCTCTTGCGCGGCCCCGAAGAAAAGGGCAACTCTCCAGCCCTGAACGCGAACAGTGATCATCTTCGCGCACCCCGCAGGAGGCCTAAATCAACTGTTCCTCTCCGCCTCCCTCCGCCGAGCGGGTCGCCAACGCCGCTTCCCGCCATCGGCAACGCTGTCCGCCATGAAGCTCGCCACGCCGCCTTCACCAGCGGCCGGGAACGCCGCATGGGCAGCGCGCTGGCGGAGGCGCGCTGGCCCCTTCGAGCCGAGGCAGCTCTGGATGTTGCTTCCTGCTGGCGATGGAGGTTGCGATCCCGCCCCTGTTACGCTCCAGCTCCTGACTCCTCATGCCATGTCGGGGGCCCCATAAATTGTGATGCCATGTTGGGGGCCCCCGTAAATTGTGATGACGAACCAGAAACCCTCGAAAACTCACCGCGCGGTCCGTCATTGCACGGTCTTGGAACCTTGGGATCCCCAATCGCACGATACATCCTCGGAAAACAACCCAAAACCGTGCGGTCAAGCCGAATCCCCATTGACTCACCACACGGTGTGGCCACCACACGGCCTGGTAGCCCTTAGTCGTCCTCCTCTCCTTCTTTTTCTTCTCCTCCTCCTTTTCCTCCTTCTCCTCCTTTTCCTCCTCCTCATCGCCATCCTCCTCCTCACGGTCCTCCTGATTTCTCCGCCTCCGGCTCTGACACCAAGGGCGCCTTGAGCTCACAATGGCTTCAGAAACCTCGCATGGATATCGGGATTACCGGGGCGATTTGGAGAAGGAAATCCGCACCGTGCCTCTGGGCACGGAGTGGGCGTACCCTCATGTCCTTTGCCTGATCCTCTGAGACTCAATCCTCGCTCCTTGATGCAATGACCACCCACCCCCTACAATAATCCGGACCGCGGCGCTACCCAAAGGGGTCGAGGCCTTTCGGGCCATGCGGGTCAACTCCTAATGATCGAGGTTGCCACTCGAAACGATGGCGCAGCTCGCGGCCCCATCGATCTCTCCGAGGGCCAATCTCGGGGGCCATCGGGAAACCTTGGCTCAGGCGAACGAGCCGCCGTCGCCCCCGAGCCAGCTCCAACCACAGCATAGGAGAAGTGGAAGGAGAAAACGAGCAGGAGCAAAGCGGGATGGATAGGGCAGGAGGGTCTGCGCCTGGGGCGAACCCGTCGGACCCATCAGTGAGGGGATTCTAGCGATGAGATGGGCCAGGCGAAGTATGAAATTGAGCGTAGTCTTCATTCCTCTCAATTGAATGCGAGATGTCCCTTTCAAATGGTAAATCGCTCATTTCCTCATCCTGACCGTGAATCTCAAACTGCGCTGCGTTTCCTGTGCTACAATTGCCTTGATCGAACGTGTCTCGGGGCATTAGTTCCTGCAGCTTTTCCATCTCATGGTCTAAGTCAATCGACGTTAGAGAATTAGGGTGTGCCAGCACTAGATTAAATGGCCCCCCGGCGGGGGCTTTGGCTGCGCCATACCTCCCACCCGGGGTTTGTTCCCTTATTGCTGTCATCGAATCGACCGGAGGGTCTCCTTCTGTTAAATCGAACACAGTTTTCGACGCTTGCCATTCTGGGAGGCGGAGAGAGCTAGGTCGCCTCATAAAAGGCGCCTGCATCATGACTACGCTCGGGACGATAACGTTCTTCTCTTCTTCCGAACGAACCTTCCTGTGGTCCCATGCTCTGCGAAGCTAACGGCTGTGCCGCCGTTTCGGCTGATAACCAATATTTTGCCTCAGTATGCATAATCCCTGTAAGGTGTTCCGTTGATTCCTCATGGTCAGTGGGCTTCGCCGATGACATGGGGGAGAAAGATGATGCCCTCAAGCATGCAATACGGTAGCCCTACAGGGAGGAGGCCGGCCCGCCGGCCGACGCACGCGCGCGCGCCGCAGGCTCGCTTCTTTTCTGTTTCCCTAAGAGTCAAACAGCTACAGGTAAAACGTCCAACTCAAGAAGAGAAGCAGACAGCGCAAAAAAGGCTAGAGAGCAAGACGGGCAGCAGGGTGGTGGTGCGGAAGGAGTGCATTGACTGGAAAAGCCAGGAGGAGCAGGAGGAAGGGCCAAACGCGGTCTAAATGCGCGAACAGTTTGTTTCAACGTCGCCGCCCAAGGCTCCCACGAACGGACATCGAAGAGAGCAACATTCAGCCCATTCGCGCGCGGCCTGATGTCAGACATGGCTGCCGAAGGCAAAGCATGCGCTGCACCCACACGGGAGCGCCGCGTTCACATTGGAATTCTGCGCGGCGCCTTGGCGAGGGCGATATCTCGCATGCGCACGCGCGGCCCCACTTCCGCTTCCGACGACTGGGCAAGGGAAACATATGCGCCGCGATGAAGCGGGAGCCCCAGCTGCAGGCTAATTCTACGCGGCGCCTGGGCGAAAGTGACATTTCAATCGATCGATCGTGCGCGACCCTGCCGCGGACGATTTGACAAGCAACACATATGTTTGCGCCTAAGCGGGAGCGCCACTTTCAGAGGAAATCTGCGCGGCGTTTGGGCGATAGCTACGGTTCGTCCGCTCGTGGCGACCCTGCCGCTGACGAATTGGCGCGCGAAAGCGGTGCGCCCGGCCCAGAAGGGAGCGCAATGTTCAGAGTGTATGTGCGCGGCTTGAGGTAAGACCGACCTGTCGCCGTTTTGCGAGCCACGCGAGCCAGGGCCTATTCCATCCACAAGATTTGCAACGTCAGCGGCAAAACGTCCAAGTTGAGGAGAAGCACGAAAGAGTTTACCACCCAAAAATCTGGGCCCCTGGTCAGGCGGCACAGCTGGAATTTAATACTAATGAGGTATACGGAAGAGGCGTCTGCAAGCAACCGCTCCCTTCTCTGAGGGCAACGCGACCAAACGTCTGCGGCTTGGTACCCAGGCCCTCGACGTCGTAATTCTCTCATCGCGTGAAAACACAAAATGGTCCCGTACCCTTCGCCAAGACTGGCCACTCATCCTGAACAATGTTTTGACAAATCCAAGGTCCCGTTTGGGCCGTGGGAAGTGTCCCACGGCCCGGGTAGGGTCCCGGACATAGAAACTAACACGCATAAATCAAGTAAGGGTTTCTTACCATGGCCAGGGGGTCTGGGTGCCTCTTCGATTCCATCGCGCGCGAGCACGCTGTCCTTGAGCGATGTGCCGCCGTCCTCAAGGATGGCGTCTATGGCCTCTATCCGGAGCGCCTCGGCCATGACCGGATCTCCTCCTCCTCCTCCTCCTTCAACTCCCCTCTTCCTCCTCCTCCTCCTCCTCCTCCTCCTCCTCCTCCTCCTCCTCCTGCTCCTTCCCTCCTAGTAAGACGTGCCCTCGTTCCACGAGGAGCGATGAGGGAATATGTTCTGACGTTTCGGACGTGTTTGGGAATCGCGAGCGCTTTTCGGATGCCAAGAGGCCGCAGGCGGTGAGGATCCTGGGCGGAAGCGAAACTTACTATTTCCCGATCCCTGACCTTTCCTCCTCCTCCTCTCCCTCCTCCTCCCTCCTCCTCTTCTTCAGATGATGGCGTGAGCTGTGCAGGACACATGTGTGGCATAGGTGTGGGAAACCGAAAACCTTCACATGTAGAATAGAATAGGTCTAAGAGCTAGCGGCAATGTTATCATCGAACTTCAACATGAATGACCATTCCCGTCGAACAAGCATGGAATGCAAGGGGAGTGCGAGTAGAACAACATGGAGCAATGTAACAGGAAACTCGCCAGCAAAACGGGCCCAACGGGTGAAGAATTAGCTAGCCTTGGCCGATACAGGCTTGCTGCACCCAGGGCTGGTACGCAAAACAGCCCAGGGCACCCTTTTCACTAAACACTCAACATTGGATCGGTCGACCCGCGTTTTCCCCAGTGACGTGCCGTGTGCCTGCAGACACGCGAGGGAGATCGGGAAACAATGGCATAATCGGAGGTAGATCTGTCATGCCGCGACAGTGCGGAGAACTTGTCGCAGTCGTGGGCACAGAGTACCATCGCCAACAATGGTCTCGTCTGGGCCTGCTGTGGCCACGACACAGGTAGCGAGCACATCACGCACAGCAGCACAATCATTCATGTGTTCGAGCTGACATAGAGGGTTGTACCTTGTGTTTGTCTGCGCAGGTAGTCACCGATGGGACGCATGTCAAGCCCTCATCCTCCTCCAGGTCGACGGGGGGGAGGAGCGGAAGGAGGACGAGAAGGACGAGGAGGAGGAGAAGACGGCGGAGGATGAGGAGGGGCGAATGTCCCACTCGGAACGTCGAGAAGAGGAGGAGAAGGAGGCGGAGGATGGGGAGAAGCACGATAGCCTTGCACACAGGAAGATCGACAGGACGTGGAAATGACAAGACCTTCGCAGCCACGGGACGAGGCTGCCAGGCAATCCTGGGGCGTCGCGGGTTCAAACCTACCACATGCGAGAAGGCACTGCGAGCCATGGCATGGAACTTAGCGCGGAGCGCGCTGTACAGTCGGGCCGCTGAAAGAAGGAACGGAACGCAGCCCCTTCTTGGCCCTGTGAGCGCCTCCGTGCCCCAGGAGGGCAAGAGGAACAGCACTGAAGGAACCTAAGGAACATCGAGCCCCCTCCGAACCAAAACTGTTCCTTATTTCAGCGGCTTGACTGTATGTTTGTTGACCCCCAATGACAGTGAGGCTTTGCCTGAATGACCTTGCCGCTTCAGTTTCTCATGCGCGGTCCGACCCTCCCTCTCCAGGCTCGGGGGCCTTCGGGCCGTCTCGGACTCTCCAAAGCCCTCCTTGGGCCCCAAGCGTGCGCCCTCCCAATGGCTCACGGGGACGAAGAGGAGCGGAGAAAGGATGGATGGATGGATGGATGGATGGGGGCAATGCCATGCTGATGCGCTGCTGCGACATGCCAGACTTTCCTGTACTGTGCAGCGCTGTTCTGTGCCATGGTATGGTCTGACATGTTGTGATATTGCGTTCGGCACGGAGCCACGCAACGATGCTGAGCATTGACACGCGATACGGTGCTACATGAACGAGCTATGAGATGCCATACGTTCCTGAGATGCCATACGTTCCAATGCCATGCTGCTCCATGCCGTACCGATGCTGCACTACGCCATGCTCGGATATCCTAGGCTATGCCACGCCATTACAATGCATACCGTGGTAGGCAGCGTTAGGCTATACAACGCTATGTTATGCACTAGCCTGCTATATTGCTACACGATGCTAAGACACATCATGCCCTGCTGCTCTAATCCTGGCCTCCTTTTCCAGGAAGCGGGACACGGAAGCATTCTCGTGCTTTTGGGGGGGGCGCGGCCCCCACTCGGTGTCACAGCAGTGCGACGGGCAGCAAGGCAGCCCGTCGGCAGTGCAACCTCCCTTTGGGAAGCTCAGTCCGCCACCCTTGCGCAGGAGGGAAGACGCAGATGGAAGGACGAGGGGGAACTGAAGGACGAGGGGGGAAACAGAAGGAACCCGGAAGGCCGAGGGAGACGAGGGAGGGAGGGCAAGGGGGACGAGAGGAGGCAAGGAGAGAAGGACGATGGGGGGAACAGAAGGAGCCCGGAAGGCGGGACTCGGGGCAGGCCGTCACAGGCGGGGAGGGCACGGGGAGGGGGGGCGTGGGCGGAGGACCGAGGCCTGAGAAGGGTCGAGGATCGAGAGGGGTCCAGAAGGATCGAGAATCGAGGAGAAGGATCGAGGAGCAGGATCGAGGAGGCCGTGGCGCTCCTTGGCAAAAACCGAATTCATAGAATTACGCGGTGCGGCTGCGCCTGCGCCAGGTTCGGGGCCCCGCGCTACGGCCCCAGGAGCGTGGCACGGGGCGCAAGCAGGCGGCTAGGACGCCTGCATCGCTGCCTCCACCTCGGACTCGCTGAGCCGCGTGCACCCCTCCCCCCAACACCTCGTGCACCTGCCGGAGCCGCTCTGGCAGTCGCTGGAGAGCCGCGACATGACCGCCTCGGCGCTGCGGGTGCCGCCGCAGGCCTGGCAGCCGTGGATGGTACGCCCGTGGAAGTGGCCACCACCGTCGTCGGACACCGTGGAGGAGAGATAGGTGGCGGTGGTGGCGCCAGCGCCCCTGCACTCCTGGCCGTAGCTGACCCGATACTCAGCACGCAACCCGTAGCGCGTTGACACGGAAATCAACACCTGGACTGAAAACGTAGGTCTACGTTCGCTGAAGCGTGGGCCAACACGTTCAGCCAACAAGAAAAACGTGCTGACACGGAAGTTTTGAACACGGTCGGTGTTGCGTTTCGAAGACGTGCCGAACACGGCACGCGTTGCGCTCCGAGCGGCCTAACTATCGGGGCAACACGGCTCCTGGCACTTGCCCGTTCCCGCGCAGGCGCTGCAGGGCCGCGGCATGCGCAGGAAGCGCCTCCTCGACTCCAGCGCCTCCGCGCGCTGCCGCTCGCGCTCCAGCTCGGCCTCCTGCCTCGCCCTGCGGTCGCGCTCGGCCTCGTGCTCGCGCATCTTGGCCTCCATCCACACCCGCTCCGTCTCGCGGCACTGCTGGCTCCACTCCTCCCGCTCGGCGCGCCGCGCCTCGCGCCGCTGCTCCCGCCGGCGGTCCTCCTCCGCGTCGGCGGCCTTCTGCGCCTCCAGCAGCGCCAGGCCGTCCACCGCGCGCCTCTGCCGCCAGCGGCCGTTGCGCCCCGCGAGGTCCTCGCGCAGCTGCTCCTCTTGGGACGCCCGAAATGGGTACGGAAAAAATGGGTACACTGCCCAGCAACAAATGTTGCCCCAAACCAACAGCGGCCGCTGTTGGGCAGGCGGCCTTCAGTCTGAAATGGGCACAGGCCGCGGCGGCGCGGACAGCGAATCCTGTTCAACATGAACAGGAACTGCTGCTGGGCATTGTGTCCATTCTTTCCGTACCCATTTCGCCCGTGCCCATCTGCGAGGCGGGGATTTATCCACATCCACTGCCTGGGGACCGACGTCCTGGTGCCCCAGCGGGCGGTAGATATGGATATATTTCGGCCCCCGGGGGTCCGAATATGTCCATATCCACCGCCTGCCGAGTCTCCGAAAACTGACCCTCCAGGCGGCGGATATGGATAAATCCCCGCCTCGGGCGATCCTCCGTCGCGGGGGCCCGGGCTGCGTCCCCGTCGTGGCTGCCCCTCGGCTTGGCGCTCGCGCGCGCCCGGCCGAGGCTCCGCAGCTGCCGGCGGGCGGCCGCCGCGCGCCCGGGGCCCGCAGAGCGGCCCCCGTCGCGCCCGCACGCCACGGCCGGCAGGCCGGCGGGCGCGGGGCCCTGGGCGAGGATCCGGGGAAGGAGCCGAGACGCACACGCAGACTGTCGGAGCTCCGTGCGGGCTTCTCGGATCGGCGCTGGGGCCCCCAGGAGCGCCTCCGCCCCGCGGCGCGCCCGGCGCCCCCGCCTCCGCGACAGAGGGGGGAAGGGGTCAAGCGCCGATCCGCGACGTCCGCGCGCGGGCCTCCGAGAGCCCTTTGCTCGTGCCCGTGCTTGCTCCCCGAGGGCTGCTGCATGCGGTGCTGCAGGAGCTCCGGGGCCTGCTCCTGCAGGCGGCGCCGAGGCCGCTGGCCCTGCTGCCGGCGCGGCTGGGCGCGCGCGGGGCGCAGCCGCCCTCGGCGCGCGGGCCGGCCGCGTGCGCCATCGCCGCGGTCGCCCGCTGCGTGCGGAGGTGCACCCCCCCCCCCCTCCCCTGCGTGGAGCGGCGGCCGGCCGCTGCTGAGCAGATGGCAGCGGCGGGGCGGCCACTCTCTGGCTCAAAAGCGGAGCGCGCCGTGTGTATGAGCAGAGCAGTCGGGGCGACGAGGCGGCGGGGGCCTCGCGCGGCAGTCTGAGGCCCAACGGACGTCGGATCCGCCTGGAATTCACGGTGGATGTACGTCGGGCCCACGTCGGCGCATCGACGCGCGAACGTCGTCCAGGATCTGACTGGGCGGACGTGTGGACCAGATAATGCGGTAAGATGGGGAGCGACTCGTGTTTATGAAAGTCCGAAACAACATTAAAACTGCTCGAGAATTCGTCTCTGGACTGGGGCGTTATGATTTTGTTATGGTCCGAGGGGTGCGATCCGTTTGAGGGGTGTGCGAAAATTGGCCCATGGGCACTGGCTCGAGGCCTGGGCGTTCGCCGCAGGCTGAGGGGGCAGAACAAACTGTCGGGCCTCCGAGGTGCGATCTGTGTAAGGGACGTGCCAAACTGTACCAAATGGGCGACAAAATGAAAGGGATCTCACGCGAGATTGCAGAGCGACCTCACGCCACAGCTTACGCGGGCCGCCAGCGCGGCACGCCGCACTGGAGACGAGGGCGCTGACGCGCAATCCTCCGCGGGCAACTTACGCGCCACTCTCGCTGAAGACGACCCGGTGTTTTTGCGCCGCTCATAATGGATGCTGGCTCTCGACCTGGGCGCCGGCCGAGGGCCGCCGCCGCCTAGCCGCTGCTCTCTGGCCGCTGTCGCCCATCAGGCACTGGCCATCGCTCGGACGTCCATTCCCTGTGTTTGTGTTGGGTTTCGTGCGTGGTTGTTTCCCTGAATGATCAAGGATGCTCCTCGATGGTGCTCGCCGAAGAAAGAATGCACACGTCCGAAGCGATGCCAAGGGCACACCCACGCGACGAATCGGGTGGACCCCTATTGTGTTCGGTCCCCAGGCGTTGCCACCTGACGGCCAGAGTGGGATTATGAGCTTCCTGGCCCCCCCCTGCGTTCCACGTGGCGAGCCCAGGAGCGTCCAAAACGTCTTCGCAGTTTGCTCTCCTCCTCCTCCTCCCTCCTCCTCCTCCTCCTCCTCCTCCTCCTCCTCCTCCTCCTCCTCCTCCTCATCCTCCTCGTCCTCCTCCTCCTCCTCCTCCTCATCCTCCCTCCTCCCTCCCTCCCCCCCCTCCTCCCTCCTCGCTCCTCCCTCCTCCCTCTCCTCCTCCTCCTCCTCCTCCTCCGCCTCCTGCTCCTCCTCCTCCCCCTCCCCTCTCCACCTGGACCTGGACCGGGGTGCCCAGAGTGGTCAGAGCGTCTAAGATGGCCTCGGCGAGAAGGCCAACATCATTGGCCACATGTTGGCCTCCTGGGGAAGGGCGCTAGTTGGACCCCTCCCTTTTTTGATCGCTCTCCTCCAAGATGGCCCCAAGATGGCCCTCGAGGCTTCCAAAAGTGCCCCAAGATGCCCCACGAGGCCCCCCAAAGGCACCGAAAATGCCTCCAAGAGGCTCCCAAGAGACCCCAAGAACCCCCCAAGATGCGCAAACAAACCACCAAGAAACCACAAGCGGACTCCAAGACGCTCTCGGAAGACATCCGAAGAGACTCCGAAGGGCATCCAAGATACATCTGGCCTTTCTGCTTGCCCTCCTCATTATTCCTCCTGCTTCCTCCTCCTTCCTCCCCCCCTGCCTACTCCTCCTCATCCTCCTCCTCCTGCAATTCCTTCTCCATCCCTTCTCTCTCAGGGTATGATTTCTCACCCAGACCTTTAGCTATTCCACTGCGTGCTCCGCCGCATCCCTGGCCCGCCTGGCGGCGCTCGCCGATTCTGCCAGCGCAAGCGCCCCCGCGCCCGCGCTCCCCCCGCCGCCCTCGCCGGCGGAAGGCGCAGCGCGGTGCCTCGCCTGGACCGACGGCGCGTGCGTGCACCCGGCTGACCCGCCGCTGGCCCGCGCCGGGCTTGGTCTCCGCCTGGAGGACGCCGCGGGAGTGCAGACCGACCGCAGTGGCGGGGTCGATGGGGCGCAGACTGCGCCACGGGCCGAGCTCGCGGCAGCGGTGCAGGCGCTCCACGTGGCCCAGCAGCCGCTTGGAAGGGTCACATCCTCACAGTACGTCCAGAATGGTGTCTCTGCGCTCCGGCATGGCGCATGCCCATTGGAGTGATCGCACTCTGTCTTGTGGGAGCTCATCGCGCCCCCTTGCCGCTGCGGGCTCCTGACGGCTCGGTGGATCAAGGGCCACCTGGACCAAGGGCCACCTGGACAGTGATGGCTTAGCCTCGCGCGGGGTGTCAGTAGTAGCGGGCGTAGCGGACGGAGTGTAGTATATCGCTTCTCTCCCCTACCCTTACGGGGAGGCTGGAAACGCTCAGAGCTGGAATCGCTGCGGGCAGAATGGTTGGGCCAGAGAAGATCGCGCTCGCGTGGGCCTGCAGATAACTGACCTGGAGCCCCTGCCCCGACACCAAAAAACAAAGACCATGTGGTAGCCAAGATTTGCGCTACCCCTTTTCAAGTCCCCGCAGGGGTTGCCGCGTGACGGGAAGAGTGGATCGCATGATGTCTTCGCCCCCCAGGCGTTACATCGCAACGAATCGAATGACATGAAATCCTATCTGTTCTACACTCCCAGGCGTTGTCACGGGACGAGTCGACAACCATAAAAAAGTGTGGTGCCCCGCTGCGTTGCCACATGGCAAGTAGAATGCAATAGTATGTGTTTCGCCCCCAAGCGTTGTCACGCAACGGTTACAGTGGAATAATAACTTGTCTCAGCCCCCAAGAGTTGCCAATTGGCGACTGAAGATCGAATTTTATGATTTCTCGCCTTCGTGCACTATCGCCCTTAGGCCTTGCCGCGAGACAAATCGAGTGGACTTGCATGTTTTCCGCCCGCAGGCGTCGCCACGTGACGAGTATACTAGAAAATAAATGTTTGACGCCCCGCTGCGTTGCCACGTGGCGAATCGCATAGACTAGTATCGCTTCGCCCTCCAGGCGTTTCCACGTGACGAGTAAAAAAGGGACGGTACTGCTTCCGTCTCGCGTCGTTGCCATTTGGCAAATAGCAATGTATAGTGTCGCTTGGCTCCTGAGGGGTAGCCACGCGGCGGACAAACTAATGCCGCCCCGCTGCGTTGCCACGTGTCGAATGAAATCGACTCGTGTGTCTCCCCCCCAAGGCGCTACCACGTAACGAATATGGTGAAATGCTACTTGTTTCCGCCCTCCTGCGTTGCCATGCGAGGCGTAAGAAATGGAATATAACCCTATCAACCAACCGCCCAACCAACCAACCTACCAATTAATCCGCCGGGCAACTGTGAGAATCGGCCAACCCGCCAAACCATGACGTGCCGTGCCATTCCCGCGTCGCGCCGCCATCCACCCGACCAACCGACCCATCGATCGATTGGCTAACCAACCAACCGACCAACCGCAACCCACCGCCCAACCAACGGACCAACCGACCAATCGACAAACCGACCAAACAACCAACCAACCGACTAACCAACTAACCGACCCACCAACGAACGAACCAACCGATCACCCAACGAACCAACCAACCAACTGGGCAACACCCAACCAACCAACAAGTTCACTCCATTTGTGATGGGAAACAATGTATCACCCCCTTGGTACGTGCTATTGGAGCCTCAAAATATGCATTGAAGTCGCCGTAACATGTGTACTCAATCTTCAGAAACCTTCATCCTCGTCGCGCGCCGCGTGAGGTCAGGATTGTCTTCGCATGCGTAGCGAAGCGGCCGCATGTAGCTGGTTTTCAAGGCGCCTCGAGACGCTGGGAGCGACCATGTCGAGAGGAAAACACCTGGAAGTGCAGCCGAAATGGGATGCAGCCAACGGTGTCTGTAATCCTCCTCCTCCTCCGAATCCTCCGTTTTGCACACTCCGAGCGCGTCAGCCCACGAAGCGGACTGCCCCGAGCACCCATGATGCGTATTCAGCGCGCGGTGCCAAGGCGAACGAACGCCTCTGCTTGCCAGGGCCGTCGGGACTCGCGCAGCCTTGGCGGCGACATCGCGAGGCAAAGCTGAAAGGGGCGGCCGTGTGAGCAGCCAGCGGGCATCTTACCAGGGACGGGCCCTCCCGAATGCCAGGCGCGGACACCTTCGAAGGGGCCCTGGGACACACACATAAATACACACACATAAAAATATTCCCCATAGTTTCAAATATTTTCGGGTTTTGTTGTCTTCCCCCCCACTTCCCATATTTTTGCATTTTTTCCGGGGAGTCGACGAGTAATTGTGTCTGTGTGTTTCTTTCCCTCTTGCCTTCTAAGACTTTAAGACGCAGGGACCTTCGGAGCCGCATTTTGCGCGCCGCTGGACCTCTCGGACGATGGGCGAACACCCCACCCTTCCCAGAAGACAACCTCCCTCAGAGGAAGGCAGGATGAG
This sequence comes from Prorocentrum cordatum, assembly GCA_963575745.1. Lineage (NCBI taxonomy): Eukaryota > Dinophyceae > Prorocentrales > Prorocentraceae > Prorocentrum > Prorocentrum cordatum. Next base: position 1,403,362 of record CAUYUJ010001558.1, on the reverse strand, counting down.
AAGGAGGATGAAGAGGAGGAGGGATGTGAAGAGGAGGAGGCATGTGAAGAGAGGGGGGAGGACGAGGACGAGGAGGTTATGAAGGACCGAGAGTAGGAGGAAGGAGAGGTAAGATGACAGGGAATGGATGTATATGGGGGAGGAGAGAGGAACAGGGGGTAATAGGAGAAGGGGAAGGGAAAGAACCAGAAAGGTAACCGCAAGATGCGTCAACGATCCTGCAAGACAACCCGCACTTCCCAACTCCATCCCTCACACGGCCCTGCAAGCCTATGAGCCCACTTCCCACTCCATGAGCCCCTGTTGGCGGACAAGCACCCTGTGGGTCCGCCATTCAAGCGAGACCCTTGTCTTCAAAAGGACCTGCCTTGGATCCTTCCTGGGACCCATCTTTCGGATAGCAAAATTCATGCGAGAAGGCATGATCAAATATGTTCAGCGCGGCGCCGAGCAATATCCCTATTGTGGACAAGCGTCAGCCCCTCACATCTTCTTTGAAGGGGCCCTGGGACACACAAACAACTACACACAAATAACAGGATTCCCTATATTTTCCAATATATTTTCGGGGTTGTTGTCTTCCCCCTATTTCCCGCATTTTCCTACATTTTCCTGGGAATCGGCGCTTGATTGTGTCTGTGTGTTTTGTTTCCCTCCTGATTCTTCTTCCCGCCACCTCAACAGCCGCTGCCCGACTCGCGGGGCGCCCGCGGTACCCAGAAGTCGAACCGAGTCAGCCTGGCCCGCTTCGAGACGGCCAGCTGTGCCCCGGCGCCGCGCGCGGGGCGCGACGGCCCGGCGGCGCGCGGCGCTGAGGCGAGAGCCGAGAAAAAAAAACGGCCCGCCCACGATGCGTGAACCTCTTGCAATATTTTCGCCGTTTTGGGCCTCCTGGGAGGCCTTCGTCGTCGCCGTTGGATTCGCTTCGAAATCCTGGTGGGAGCGCGCCCCAGAAGAGGACCGGGGAGTAGCAGTATCGGTGGTACCTTTTAGTTTCCCCAACCTCCAGGACTGACTCGCCCACTGGCTCGCTCACCCACGCGCCCTCCTGGCCCGCAGTCCCCCGAGTGGCCTTCCCAAGTGCGCGCGGGTCTCATGAGACAGCCACATGTTGAAAACCATCCACCCTCCGTCGGTGAAGCTGTTGCCGTGTTTTAGGCTTCGGGGTCAAAGGTGGTGAAGGAGTCTCGGGCGAAACGCCCGGCCCGCCCCAAAATCTGGCCTCGGGGTGCGACAGGGGGAAGATATTTATCAGGAAAAGGAATGGAGGAGGAAGAGGAGGAGGAGGAGGAGGAACTATCCGGCTCCCCGCTAACAGACCCAAGACCCAGGAAGCCGCGTCTCGGCGTGCCTGGTCGAAGGTCACCTCCGTGGCGCCCCCGGCGGCATCCTGCGCCGCATCCAGCCGCGCCCCCCACTGAAAGACATTTTCCCGTCTTGTTCTGTTGCTCTCGATCTTTCAGACTTGCTCCCGTGATGAGGATGATGAGGATGCTTTCCAGCGTTCCATGTGAACGGAGCTGTTACCGAACACTTGGTCCAAACGGCCGGCGCATTTGCTACGCCTACATTGAAGTACAACGCGGAAGTATAGACCCACGGAGGCGACGCAACTGTCACTCTACGCATCGGCCAATGGAATTTCCAATCATGAGCAAGAGAAGAAGAATGCCCCAATTCTGGCGGATTCTCCGAAGCGGATCGGCGAAAAAGTGCACCTTATCTGAGCGCGGGCAGCTTACGCTATCACTTCAGGTTGCTCAGAACGGACCCTGGCAGCTACTACTCAGTCTGGGCACCGTCCTTTTTTACACTGAAGCAACTGGACCCACATGATCAACTCCGCCAGCCCCCTTGTGGGGCCATCAGGCTGCGAGGATTCGGCTTGCTGCTCCCTGCGCCAATTCCAGTGTCCGATTTCCAATACTAAAGTCCTGGTTTCTGCTTCCTGTTGTAGATGCCTGCGCTAGTCCCAGTTTCCAGCTTCCAATGTTGCAGTCCTGCTTTTTGCTTCCCACCCTGAATTGTTGGAATCTGCGCGAGGAGGTGGGAATCGAAAAGGGCCCCGTTACTACCCCCGACTCGCGTTCTCAGAATTCCTGCGGGGCTGTGGGACATGTAAACATACATGAGGCCCTCGCTGCCGACGCAATAACCCCTCGTAAATTTTGCTGTGCTGGCGCCCCCGAAGCCACGATCCGTAGCAAATTGCACCACACTCGCATCCCCGAAGCCACGATCCCTAGTAAAAGATATTCGGTTCGCGCCCTCGAAGGCACGATCTCTAGTAAATTATGCTATAATCGCGCCTCTGGGATCACGATCCCCCGTAAGTTACGCCACACAGTTGCGCTCCAAAGGCCACGATCCCTCGTAAAGTATGAAATGTTCGCGTCCCCGAAGCAAATCGCCTTTGCAACTTAAGCATGTGTTGCGTCCCCGAGGCAACAAACCGTAGTAAATTACACGATATTATATTCCCCAAGCCATTCACTCGCACGCATTACGCAAGTTTTGCGCCCCCGAGGCAACACACCTTGGTAAGTTATCTAAGTGCTGCGGCCCCGAAGTAACAACCCCTAAACCATTACAATGTTCGCGCCCCCGAAACAAGAACCCGCAATACTTTATACAAGATTCGCGTCCCCGAGGCCACAAACCCTTGCACATTGCTCAATAATTGCGCCGTCCAAACCAGAAAAACCTTTTTATACATAATATCAGATTCGCGTCCCCTGCAATGTACGCAATATTCGTATTGCTGAGGCCAAGAGTGCTCTAAGGCGCCTGAAGATGTTTCCAAGGAGATCCAAGAGGGCACCAAGAGGCCCCAAGAGCGCTTCAAAAGACCTCCCGAGAGAGCCCCACGAGGCCGACATCGTCGATTTCACAAATATTATCGACTCACGAGCCCCTCGTCAAATACTCTGCGTCCGCTCTCCCTGGGCCACGATCCGTCGTAAACTGCGCTACGTCCGCGCTCCCAGGGCCGCGCCCCATTGTGAATGAAGTGTCCGCCCCTCCAGGGCCACGATCCCTCGCAATTTACGCTGCGTCCGCGCCCCCAGGGCCACGACCCGCTTTAATTAAACTGCGTCCGCGCTCCTCGGGTCAAAATCCATTGAAAATTACAATGCGTCCGCGCTCCCCGGGCCACGATCCGTTGTAAACTACACTGCGTCCGCGCTCCCAGGGCCACGATCCCTCGTAAAGTTCGCTGCGTCCACGATCCGTCGTAAACTACGCTGCGTCCGCGATCCCAGGGCCACGATCCCTTGTAAACTACGCTGCGTCCGCGCTCCCAGGGCCACGATACGCTGCGTCCGCGCTCCCAAGGCCGCGCTCCATAATAAATTACGTGGCGTCCGCGCTCCGAGGGCTACGTTCCCGTGAACGGCGCCCGCGCTCCCAGGGCCACGACCCCTCATAAATTACGCGGCGCCCGCGCTCCAAAGGCCGCGATCCCTTGTAAATTACAAGGCGCCCGCACTCCCAGTGGCACGATCCCTTGTGACTTATACGGCGTTCGCACTTCCAGGGCCAGGATCCTAAGCAAATTACGCTGGACTTGCGCTCCCAAGGTCGCGATCCGTTGTAAATTACACCAGTATGGTACACGCACCAGTACGGGAGTATGCACTACCGCCGACACTTGCCAGAGGGCACGAGGACACATCGTCTGATACACCTCTGCACGCGCGACCCGTGTCTGACCCCGCCCGCGCTCCCAGGGCTCTCGGCACGGCCCTAGCCCCGCGACCACCACGGGGGACCCGCCCACTCGCCTCCACGCAGCACAACGGCAGCGACCTCTACGAGTCCGAGGACCCAGACGTCTCCCTGTTCGGACCACCCCAGGCTGCCGCCAGGTTACAGGCGAGGCTGCCTAGGGTGCTCAAGTGCTTGACCTGATGGGAAGCCGATGACCCGCTTCGGATTCGAACATGAAGTGTGGGACCCTTATGTTCCCGCTCGAGACGTCCTCACAATTCGCTCACAGACGAGGCTCCGGGGGGCGGCGCCCCGGCCGCTGGAGCCAACCTGGTCTCATGCCCCGCCCGACGGCGACCCCCGAACGCCCAACGACCCGCACGACGCGGCCGAGCCTCCTGCGCAGGTGCTCGTGGACTCCGTCCACCCGCCGCTCCGACCGTCGCCTGCTGCGGCGCTGGGCGCCGCCAGCACTGCCAGCTTCGACGACACGGGCGTGCGCTCGGCGGGCCCCATGGAGGGCGCACCCTTGGTCTCCCGGGCGTCCCCCCCCAGCAGAGGCTTCTCCCAGGGCCGCCACTTCAGCGGAGCATACTAGGCGCCGCGCACGGGCGCGTTGCTGCACGGACCTCTCCAGGGTGCCCGTGCAGACTCGGCAGTTTTGTATGTGAATCGTCGGGGCCTTGCGATTCCTTGGCAATGCTTTAAGATAGGTGCAACAAACAATATGGGGGACAGGTAAAGATGAGCACATACTTATTCCCAGCGCTGTAGTGCGCATGTAGAAAGGCGGGCCAAACCGGACCGCCGGGGACGTCCCCGCGACCGCCATCTTGAGGCCATCTTTGGCGTCTTGGAGCGCTGTTGGGCTGTTTTGGTTGCTTCTTGGACCGCTCCTCTTGGCGCCTTCTGAGGGCGTCTTCAGCCTCCTGGTGCGCTCCCAGCGCTCCCAGGGCCAGGGTCCAATGTAAATTACTTAGCGTCCGCGCTCCCAAAGCCGCGACCCTCATAAATTACGCTGGGTTTGAGCTCCCCAAACCCCCCAGGCATCCTGGAGCGCCCAGGCCCGTCAAATTTTGCAAAACGAGCGTCTCGCTCGAGACATCCCCTGAATTTCTGCGCGCAGGACGCGCCATCCTCGAGCGGGCACGAAACAAAGCAACACTTTCACATTTTGTGTGTCCCGGTCGGGGCTCCAGACCTGGTTTTTTCAAAGATTCTGCCAAAAATGCCCCGCACCCTCTTTTTTACAAGGGAAGCCGGGTGTCTGCAGACCCTGTTCTTGATCAAGGATCCGAAATGGGGGGCGCACTTTCCTCGAGCGGGCACGCGCGAAAAGCATTTTTCCATGCCGAATTGAACTTTAACATAGTTTTTCATCGAACGGAAATTCGCCGGCCTCCTTTAAGCCAAAACCGGGGGTAACCCATTCAAAGAGAACCCTGGGCCCAAGCCCTTTCCGTGAAAAATGGCTGTAGATCTTAGTTGCGCATGGCCTACCAGTCTCGTCACCATGGCGACGAAAGGAGCCTGGGCAATACAAATGGCCAAGTAGCACCCCCCCACCCGACAACAGTAAGGATGATATGGCGAAGGAAATATGTGTCGGGTCTGCTGCTGGAACTTCCAACCGCACGGCCCAGACTAATACACCTGCCCCGCCGCAACAATATCTGCTCACATGACTCGACACGACCTGACAGCGCCTCCCCCAAAGATCAGATAGAAAGCATCAAGCGAAGAATGGGAGAATGGGACCAAGCTCAGGAGTGAAGGTTGTTATGAAGCAGAAGCCGATACACTAACCACACAGCTCACGGACATACCTTGCAAACGCAATCGATTGACGAACTTGTTGGACTGAAGCACAAAATATCGATCGAGCCTGCCCACACAAAAATGGACGACACTTCCATTATAATTGCGGGTGTCCTGCGCCTGCACTTCCTCATCATCCTCATCAGCGCTATCGTTGTCATCATCGCCAACGTCGAGTGCTACCACCATCATCATAATCGTCATCACTATCGCCATCGTCGTCGTCTTCATCCCCACCGCCGTGATCAACATAATCGTCAACATCATATTTGATGTCGTCTCCCCAAACACTGTCACCATCATGATCGTCAACATCATCATGATCGCAATCCTATCTATCACAATAATCACCATCACACTGTCACCGTCACAGTCATCGCCGTCATCGTCATCGATCTTGTCGTCACCCTCGTCGTCAGCGGCACCATCATGATCATCGTCATCATCAGCATCCGTTCGCCCAAGGAATGGTTCTGCACGAGAAGGGTCCTCGCATAACCACGTCAGCTAATGACGCTCCAAGTATTGCACCTTATAGGCATCACCCCGTAGAGCTCACCACATAGCTTGAACTACAGAGCCTGCACCATATATATGTGTATATGAAGACACATGTAACCTCACTACGCAATACAGACCGTAGGATGTACGTCAGCAATCCATGCGTGAATTCCACTACACATGTTGCACATCGGGAGTGCAGGAACCCACGGTTGGGGTTCCAAGCTGGCAAACATTTCATGTTCCCCGCGTTTCGTCAGCACGCACCAGGGCCGGGAATGGTCACCGGCTCCCCTCGCCGCGGCATCGAACACAGCTCTTTGATCATACTGGCCGGTGCAGCCTGAGTGGCATGGGGGGCCCGACGTCCCAGAGCCGCAAAACGTGACTCCGCCGTCGCGTGATTCGAAAACTGCACTCGCTCCTGCGTTCAAACAGCTTCGGGGAATTAGAAGTCACAGCGAGGGACTCTGCCAAAACGACCGTTTCCCACGACTCCTAATCCTTCAGATCGAACGTTTTTGCTGGTAAGATATCCAGAATGAGCTTCGTGACCCTGAACGACGCAGGCAACGCGATAAAGCCACTCGAGCGTGGCACCGTGCTCGCAAAACAATAATCCAACCAGAAGCCGCGTATGGTTTTTGCTTGGGCTTCGGCATCAGGCAAACTTATATCTAGCATGGTGAAGTTTCCGCTCGATCCTCGTGGATATTAATGCATGCTGCGCCCACGCCATGGAATATGTGACAAGTGTTCTGACCACGCCATAACGCGATCTGAAATACCCTGGGTCCAGGAGAAGGAGGGAGTGCAAGAGGAGGACAAGAAGGCCGAGGAAGACTAGCACCAGGAGAAAGATGAGGAAGAATCTAGACGACCAGGGAGAAGACGAGTCCCATGCCTTG
>CAUYUJ010001558.1:1311424-1391424 GCA_963575745.1 Prorocentrum cordatum | reverse complement strand
GCCACACAGATGCGCACCACATTCATGCAATCGGTGTGGCGGTCTCCGCCGTTGCTCTGAAACATCGGGAGGAGGGCCATGCAAAGGTGTTCCGCAGCTTGGGAGGTCTGAGGGAGGACCGAAAGAACAGCACCTTTGGCGTACGCAATAATAGTGTCGCCCTCTCCCAAGAAAACCCAGGAGTAAGCCGCTCTGGACAACTCCCTAACGGCATGCCGATAGGCCGAGCCGTCCATGACGACATCGCAACCCGAGCGGTCCACAGAGCCCCAATCAATAATATCCCCTTCTGGAGAGTACAGGATGGGTTGAGTGGCCGAGGACGGAGGAGGGTAGGAGGCTTCAGGGTGCTCCCACTTTAACTCGCCAAAGAACAAACGGCCCTGACTTCCAAGAGCTTCGTCCAGCCATTCAACAGGAGAGTCATCAGTAACACTTTTACGGGCGGCGACGGTGTCAGGGTGAAGGCACTGCTAAACGCGGTGCCGCACGCTGTCGGGCATCCCGCACTTCGGGCAAAGTCCGTCGCACGAGTGCCCAGCGGCCTGAGCCCTCGCTCTGGTCCAAATCCCTGTGCAACGCACACTCAGCGCCACATACTTCTGCTGAGGGTTGAGTTTCCTTCCCTTGGGGCCCAGCAAGGTTTTCAAGGGATCGACACAAAACCGAAAACCGTCGGCTCCAGGGGTGTCCTGACATAAAACCCGTTCATGTCTTCGTTGGGCCGCCATCTGCAACATGTGCGCTAACATAGCGGGCGAGGTGTATCCCAAGTTTACCTCTCGACCGTAGTCGTCCTCAAAAGTAAGGGGGGTCGCCGACTTCCACCCGATCCTAGCCAACGACAGGTGCATGCGCTGCAGAGGTCCTCGTGACGAGCGCCACGTGACCTTGTCATCAAGGGGGGCAGAACGCCACAAATGAGCAATCTCCTTGATATTATACCTAGAGACCGACGGGGTGGTGAGAGCCAGCCACACGATCGACGCCCACTGCAGGGCTGGCGCCACTGACAGCCACCAAATCGGGTCTCCAAGGATCACCAGACGCGCCTGGAGGGAGCACCCTCGGTGCCTAGGGGGGTGCGACGACAACAGCACACGTTGAGCCACATGGAGCTCGCCCTGACTCATCCCCACAACCGACGAGCCGAAACTGGCCGCGGGCAACACTCCGCACGTATAGATCCTTCCCATGCGAGATTTTTTGCAGGGAAGGGCCGAGCGATATCGCATCAAAGCCTTATGCCCCTTCTTCATGTGGGAAAACATCTGTTTTCTTTCCCACAGACCATGTTTAGCACCTCGGGTCTGACCTGGTGCGAAATCCGTGCCGAGGGAGACCGCGCTGTTCGTGACCTTACCCGCCAGCTGCCCGAGGTGCCTAGCAATCTTCTGGGCGAGGGTGCGGCTGCTGGCAAAGGTGCTGACCTTGTCGGGCTGAATGCCGACGCGCAGCTCATCCCTAAACAGGACGTACAGGCAAGCAGCCGCCTGAGTGATAGTGGCCAGGACCTCTTGCTCAGAGCCCGACGCTGTGACGCTATCATCGTCGACATACGACGACAAATCGACGCTGGGATTGTCCTCAACAAACTTGTCAAAAGGCGTCGATGCTGTAAACTCGAACCATGCTATCATTGAAGATATCTCCCGCGGGAAGACCAGACCTGGCGAAATAAGGCTGGGCCCGGTAGTGGGCCCCCAAACGAAGCAAACGGGGGCCCCTCCAATAGTTAAACGTCGTTTTGACAATGACCTCGTTGATACCGCATCGTAACGCTCTATCCTTGAGAAGGGCTAAATCAAATGACTCGTAGTACTTCGTCCCATCCCATATTATACCCCCCGTTTCCTGAGACTCGAAGTGGGCCATCTCGGCCTGGACGGCCTGGTGCCACACGGCACTCTCAGCACTGCGGCCAGGGCCAAACGCCCAGTAACTGCGAGGGTAGTTCGTGTTGAAATCCACAACCAGAGGTCTCCGCAAACGTTCCCAGACACGGATGGGGCCGGCGCACAGCAAGATGGGTCGAAGGCCTCCCTTGGGTTTTTCCAAAAGAAGGAAAAGCAGCCAGAACAGTTGTTTGGGAAAGAGGCCCAGGGACTCAATCGCTTGGATTAACGCCCCAAGCGTGTCAAGGGCATCGTCCGAAACCAACGCGAGCTGTCTCGGGCGCAGTCCATCGGGGGACTGCGAAGTCAGGTGCGAAAAACTGCTGGACGCGCTTCTAATCTCGGCCGCCGTCGGCCTAGGGAGGTGCGCCCGATCAGGAACACACACCTCGGGTGGCATGTGCGACGCGTGCCAAAACTCGGACAGGGATTTGCCTTGAGCCTCAAGCATCTCTTGAGGGGAGTTAGAAAAACAACCAGGATGATTTTGCACGACGGTCGGGGCCCACCTCTGCTGAAGTTTCGTGAGCCTGTGCATGGCCCTCGCTCCCCCAGAAAGAGCTTTCTCCTGCCATTGATCCCAACTATCCTGCTGGACCTTCGCGACGGCCTTGCGCGCCTCGTCCAGGTCGTCGTCCCAAGACGACAGAAACTCCTGACACTGCTCAACCCAGCTGTCGAGGCCATCATCGAGCGTAAAAGAACGAGCCAAAGTGCGCGCCTGAGCGAGGGCCGCGTCGAGTCTAACATTGTGCCCCTCACCGGGGCATGGTAACATAAGAAGCTGTTGGATCTGGTGGCTCGCATCCTCAGACAAACGCTGGACCTGGGCTTGGTCCGTGGGATCGGTTTCCTGGGCCGCCCTTCGAAATCGAGCTGACACCCCAATGGTTTCAGACAAATGTTGGGCCAGCCAGATCCATCCGACGTGCTGCTCACGGAGGCTACAGGCCTTGGGTTTAGCAAAAATCGGGACCCGCCGAGCTCTCAAGAGGTCCCCTTTGTGTCCTTTGCTTTTAACCTCCACTCCCGTGAAAGCCTCGAGCTCAAGCTCGAGCGCGTTGGAAAAATACTTCCAGGCAGCAGCGAGAAGTTCCCGCGCCTCGCCGATGGGGCGAGTGAGAGCCGCAGCAACAGCGTCCTCAGCAAGCATACGGCTGAGGGTCCAGTCCTGGGGTCTGGTGGTCGGCCCGAAAGGCAGCTCCGTCGGGAGTCTTTGATGCGACCGATACATCAGCTGATGGCACCGAACGGCATCGGAACGCAACGCGAGGCACACGGGCCGGTGAGGGCGATGAGTCCAGGACATGTCAGTCTCAACCTTATCACAGGCGCGTGCGAAGCACGTGCTCGCTAAAAAGTAATCGATAGTGGTGAGGCTTCCTGGGGACAAGCAGGTCTTCTGCGTTGGCACAAACATGGCCCCTTCAACTCGACGGGGAAGTCCCGTGGAGTCAACCAGATGGGGGTCGAGGTTCCAGTCTCCCCCCACAACGTACATATGCTTCCCCGTGAGCCTCTCTCCTAATTGCCTCAGAAGGGAGAGATTGAACGCACGCAACGCAGCCCCCGACTTAAAGTAGCACGAAAACACGTGCAAGGGCGGCCATCCAGGCAAGTCGACAATCGCATGGATGATACGCCCCTTGGCAACAATCCCAGGAGCATCCGACGGCCATCGCAGGCCAATGTGCGTGCGGACGAAAACTCCGACTCCCGCTCGAGGTCTCCCAGATTCACCAGCAGGAGAGGGGGAACGCAGCATTTTCCATCCCAAGCTGGCCGCTGAGGCCGCTCTTTCACCCTCACGGTCCTCGAGAGCCCCGATCTCCTGCGCCAGCAGGACGAGCGCCGATGTCGAGCAAAGCCTCTCGCGCAAAGTCGGCCAGCAATTGCCATTGTAGGTCCCGAAGCTTCCGCCAAAGCCAGCAAGCGAGGACGAGTCGAGCGAGTCGGGGGGAGGCGGAGGTGGAGCAGGAACTCCGAATTTAGACATGGGCAAGCCGCAACGCCGTGGGAGCAAAGGGCTACCCCACGCGCGGCTTCTTGCACAGCCTGCTACCCAATTTCTCTATGAACTCACGCTTGTCAATCCGCATGGCTGCATTGAAAATCTCCTCGACCATGTCTTCGTCAAGGTCCTCATCATGCTCAAAACCTGGTGTCGGCTGTTGTTGCGCCTCAGCCGCGCCATCTCCGCTGGCGGCCGATGCATCGCTAGGGGCCCCATGACCAGGCACACCAGCACCTTCGGACTGAAAAGGCGATGTTGCCGTTGCCGTAGGTGATGCCTTCGCCTGGGAGGCCGCCAGCAGCTCCGCGAACTTCTGGAACGTGTCGGACTGGAGCATTTCCTTGATCTGCGCTTGCTCACTCGACGCAGCCAGCACCGCAGGATCGACCTCCAAATCCACGACGGGCATGCCAGGCAACGTGCGAATGAGGTCCCGATTGAGGAGCTCGATCTCGCGGTCCGTAGCAGCAACTTGCGCCCGCATGCCATCGATCTTTTCTTGAGCACTCGCGATGAAGCGTAGCTGCTCCTCGATCTGGTGCTCAAGTCTCTGCTTTTTGCCTTTAGCACTTGCCAAGCGATGACCCACATTAGTGTGCTGAGTGAGCTGGGGCTTGGTCTGATGCAATTCGCGACGCACGTACGGCCTCCAGCTTGATCTCGAGCTCAGCCTTGGCACCTTTGCCCGACTCACCCAGCTTCTCACAGTGCGATATGGCCACATCGAGCTGCTTGGTGTTGTCGCGCAGCTCCTGCTCCTTGAAGTCCTTGGGCGGTTCCTTAGCAGGGTGGCTGGCCACAGGGACAGGGGGCAGGTTAACTCCCCCTGCCAACTTGTCAAATCTGCGCTGAAGCTCGCCCAGCCTCTTCTGTAGTTTGTCGTCACGACCACCCCCGCCGCCACGAGGTAGACCAGCCCGCTGACGATGCTGCTGGCCGCGCGCATGAAGCTCGGCTGCACGGCGCACCTCGGGCGGCGCCTTCTCCCCGCAACTGCAAATGATCCTGGGCGCCCAGTTGGCGCTGCGACCACATGAGCACGCCCAGGTAGGCGCCCTTGGCCCGGGGGGGACCGCAGCGCCATCTCCATCGGTCATGAGAGCCCGTAGGCTTGGATGAATGTGTGGGTTGAGATCCCACGAACAGAAAGTTGAAACGGGGCTGGCAGCAGCGACTGCCGCTCTGAAGACTGCTGCTGCAAGCTCAGGGATCAACACCTGAACCAGAACGGCTTTCTCCTCGTGGCGGTACTTGTGGCTTGACATGCCTCGGGCGATCCTTTCCAAGCGCGGGCCCGGGAAACCGTCGAAAAAGGTGGAGCGAGAAAGCAGGCGGATGAGTGAGGAAGACCCCCCCTCCACCTGCGAACGCCCAAATCAGTCGGGGCACTCGGGGGCCTGGCTTGCCCGTGAACCTGGCCCGAGAGGGCCCAGTGCGACTGCGCGGCCCTGAGGGGGGGGGGGGGATGAAGGGAGGGGGGGAGGAGGGAGGGATCGAGGATGGATGAGAAGGGGAAGGGATGGATGGGGCGGAGGGGGGGAGGGGGAGGGAGGGGGAGGAGGAGGAGGAGAAGGAGGATGACAGCATCCCTTTCGGATGCGCATGTCCGCAGCGTCAGCGCCAGGCAGCGCCGGGAGGAGAGGGAGGGGGAGGAGGAGGAGGAGGACGAGAATGAGGATGAGGGTGGAGGGGGAGGAAAGGGGGAAGGAGGAGGAGGAGGCGGTGGAGCGTGGCTGAGACGAGTCCGTTCCAGCCTTCCTACCCGCCCGCGCCCCCCACCACGCGCCTGCGCCACGATGGGCTCGAGGTGGGCGCGTCCGAAGAGATGGCGCTGCCTGCCTCTAGTCGGAAGGCGCGTGGCAAGGCGTGCAGCATCGACTATCTCAGCAGAACCTGCTGCTGAGTGGGGGGGGCGCCTGACGAGCAGCAATGCGATACGAGTGATAAAGGCAACGATGAAGGCGAGGGACCCCCCCCCCCCTTCAAACCGAGAGCGAACAAGGGGCCAGGGGGAAGTGGGGAGTGCAGGGGCGCCGAAGCAACCCATTGGATGCGGACGCATCCGAGAACATAATGAGAGATCGCGTCGGGGGCGCCTGGGCACCCGAACATGCAAAAATGAGTCGGTATTTGCATGCGAGTGTTCGCGATCCAAGAGCCGAGCCAGCTCCGAAGCGCGATTGAACTCCACGCCATTGGAGCCAACTTCAGGAGCGACTGCGTATCTTCCACGCGGCCAAGTTGGAAGGAATAACAGAAATGCTTCCGTACACATGTTCTGGTCCGACATGCGAGGCTCCCAGGGGCAAAGAGGTCTCGGTCGAAACACCCCTGGAACGCACTCTGCCTCCGTGGACGCTTACGCTCTTCACTGGGAACACCTGCTCGAAAAAATCCAAGCTCCTCGACTCCTGCGCTCTTCAACGCAGGAGCACATCTTCGAGCCGCACAAGAAGGCCTCCCGACCCGACGACGAGCACCTGCTGAGAGTGCGCGGGGAGGGGCAGGGAACCCAAGCGAGGCGTGTTCCGACGTCCAAACGATGGATGGCGGCCCTCAAAAGTCAGGGGCGAGCTTGTCCCCGCCCCACCACGCGGCAGGTCCTTTTTCTCCACCATGGCACGACGCAGCCTAGCGGCCTGAACTTGCCATGTGTTGAGAGTGAGGAGAGCCGATCGCATGAGGGAAGCAGAGCAGATTGACATTGTACTTTTCAGTCGCGGACCTCGCCACGAGACGAGCTCCATCCACTCGCCGTGGCCCATGCTGCTGCTCGGTGCATGCCAGAGACGGGCGAACAGGTGCCTCTCGGATGCTGCGAGCTGCCGTGGGAGCTGAAACAGCTTGGCTTTGTAGCCCAAGGCAGGCAGCGCGCGCTCTAGGACACGCCCCGCGCTCCGAGCGAACGAGGCACCTGCACCAGCGATTAGGACCGTCCTCTCTGTTAGCTTGGCTATGGAAGGTCCCCGCTGTTCGAGCAGAGTGCAGCTGGGTCCGAGACGGGCACCTAAATAAGGTAGGCTGCCGACGATCTGAAACTCACTCCAACTCGGTTCCGCGCGAACGAGCACCGATCTATGGTCGACGACAACTCGATGCTGGGGCATGGCCCCACTCTCGCTGGGATCTGGCACCGGGGCTCCGAGGGGGACCGCCAAACATTTGGGCGCCTTCAACTTAAGATTGGCCAGCGGCGGCGCTGGGCGGAAGACTCGAGCAAGGCCCGCGCGCCCCCGCCGCCTCCAGATCACCGCCCCCGCATCATCGGCGCAGGCTCGAGTGCATCCTCGTCGCTTGCGGTCTGTATTCTTAGACAGGTCGTCTAGAAAGACATTAGCAGCTATCGCGAAGAGCGACCCCGAGAGGGGGCAGCCTTGAAGGGCGCCCGAACACAACCAGTATATAAAACACAAGGTGTGATCTACCTCGCTGTAGCATGGATTAGCAGCGTAGAACGCGCCCACAGCGCGCGCGAAGCCTAGCGGGAGCCTGCATGCGCGCGCGCACATCTTCATCCACTCTTGTCGGGCCGACGGGAACGCCCGGGCGTAGCTGAAAGAAAGGAGGGGGCGATGGGGGGCGAGACTACGGCATTGAGACTGGCCAGGCGAGCCGAGCTATCTAGATCTACGATGTTGTTCGCAAAGTTTCGGCCCGCAGTGAATCCGCGCTGGCTCGGCGCCCCGATCTTTTGGATCGCAGGCGTTGCGGCGCGGTTGATGGTAGCACCGACGATCTTATTCGCTGTATTATTTAGTCCTAGCGGGCGGGTGTCGCGCGCCGCGCGCGCGAGACCCTCGAGCGATTCAGCCTCACCGCTAATCGGCTTCGGAAGGAAGACAGCGAGGGAGACAGGAAAGGACAGCGGCATTGGGGGACCCTGTAGCACCCAACAAAGGATGTTGTATAAGACCTCGACCCCTCGACCGAACCTCCACGCCCTAAAGTGGAGCCCATCAGGCCCAGGCGGCCTATTGGGGGCGCGCCAGATGAACCTTTCCAGCGAACGCTTGGATGGAAGTGGGAGAGACGAGAAGCTAACCCCCGCGCCACTTCCGAGACGCTCCAAATACCGACCCCCCACCCAGGCACGGCGCTGGTCTCCTCGAAGATCGGGCCCCAATATCTGGCCAAGGCAGCGACAGAGTTAGCTTGCCCCGACTTCGAGGTCAGTCTTGACCGATCGGGGGCGGGGGCATCACAATCAGCAGACGCAACTGCAGCTAAGAACTTACGGCGTGCAAATGGATTCCATAGATGGGCACGTCGGCCAGCCGCCTGCTTCCGACCAAGGGTCCGAGCACGCCTCCCAGGGCAATTTACTCCCGCAGCGGATTCTCGCTCAAGTTGCTCATGTCTCTTAGTGGCCTCTTGCTGCTGGAGGCTCGAATGAAGGTCGCCAAAGTTAACGGGGTCGACTAGACGGACATGCCCGTCGACCGAGAGATCCAGGTGAGCACGCGTCCAGGGATGCTCGGCACGTAATGCGCGCGCGAGGCGAACATCCTGGCGAGCTATCGCGCCGGCGAGGGAGCGAGAAACCACGGCCCTGGACGTGAGACGCTGGGGGAAGGCCTGGAGCTGGAGATCGCGAGCTGCAGCTCCCGCTTGCTGCCGACACAAGACAGCCATCTCGAGCTGCTCAGGGGGGGTCAGACAGCTAAAGTCTATCAATGCCTCGCACGCCTGGACCATTTCGGGCTACAAGGGGTCAGTGTAGAGGTGGAGCGGGGGAGGACGGGGTCGGGGGTCCGATCCAGACGAGGCGGGGCGCTCGGCAAGCGTGGCGCTCGCCGGTGCGTGGTCGCTCACCTCAGCTTTGCACGTCTCCTCAGGCCCCCCGTGCACGCGTCAGGATTGCAAGCCCTGGCGCAATAACCACGGGGGAGAAGCAGGGAAGAAACGGTCGACCTTCGAGCATGAGCGGGTGCCCTGGCGCCAACGCGCGGGGAGGTCACCAGCAAGCTCGGCGAGGGACCTGAAAATTGAGCGCCAAGCTCCATCGCCTGGGCGCCCTCCACGAGCAGTGGCCCTCGACGTCCCTGATTCGCGGTCACCGTTGCAGATATTCACATCCCCCTGTTGCACAATGCCAAAAGCGAGCGGTGACTGCCTTACTACTTCGATATGCTCTTCTAAGCGGTCCCTGACCCGACGAATCTCATCGAGACTCAAGCCAAACTTGCGCGCATTCCAGTGCCAGAGACGGAAGCCCAAGAAGGTATTCAACAACTCTTTACAACGAGCATCCTCCCACAAACACCCGCATCGCGGAGTTCAGTGATCCCGATCAGGGCCGATGGGGAAGGAAGGAAGGGGGGGGGGGATTAAAGTTGCAGCGCCGCCTGCTTGATATTCCCCCGCATATGATGCAACAATTTGACGCGGCAAACTTGCACGCTGCGCGGCTTCTTCAATGGCAGGGATGCCCCCGCGGGTCTCCTGCAACGCCAGAACAGCGAGGAGGAACCAAAGGGGGGGCCCGCAAGATCGCTCAGAACCAGAAGACGCCGAGCACATCCCGCAGCACGATGATGACAGAGGGCCCTCGTGTTCCACGTTGTGAATGTCACCGATGTCGATCCGAATAACGCGTTACCCACTCCACTGAACCTGTGCCCTGGGGAACACGCGGTCCGCGAGAGCAGCAAGCCTCGCTCGCTCCAGGCAAAGGTCGGCCAGCGACGCGAGGTTCCAGCGGACCCGAGGCGGGCCGCTGGGATGCACCTCGATCTTCGCGATGGGCTGCCACTGCATGATGAGCGTGCCAGCATCCCGGTCGACAAAGACATCCTTATGCAAGGCCTCTCTCTGCGACGGCCGTCTTGAGCTGCTTGCAGGCCCTCTCTCTGGCGACGTCCTGCTTATCATTGTCCAAGCCAACAAAGATCTCCACCGCGCGGCCACCTGGGAGAGTCGCCCGAAACCGTCGCCAGCGACCAGGGCCCTCACCAAGCGCAGCGCGCGCGTGTCGAACCCGCGCCTCCGCCGCGAGGCGCGCCCCCCCGTCCGCGAACCCGAAGCGCAGCACGGAGGACTTCGACATCGGGGGTCCTTCCAGCCTGCACTCACGACCCAGCTGATACCCACATGCCTCCATCCACGGTTGGAGCGCCTCCGCCAGCGCCGAGACAGGGATGGCCTCTCTCGCGTTGATGGCGAAGATGGAGAGGTCCCGCGGCCTGTCCCAGTCAGCGGTTCGCGCCACGGGAACCCGCGGCACCGCCTTCGCCAGATCGAAAACCTTCTCGAGCCGCTCCATCCTCTCGACCAGGGATTGGTTCTCCCCCTCCGGCCTCGTGATCCTCTCGTCGGTCGCCACCAGCTGGGACATGATCGAGTTGAAGCGGGCCGGCATGCGCTCCTCGATGCCGCTGAGCAAGGGCATCGTGCTGGTGGATATCGACTGTGGCAACACCTTCTCAATTGACGCAGCGACCCCTTTCGAGATCTCACCGATGCACGTCTGCTTGAACTTGCCAAACTCCTCTTGCTGGATTTCTCGCACAATCTGAGCGATGGCGGGTCGCATCCACGGATCAGCAGCCCCCCCCACAAGTGCACCGACAGCGCCACCTTCACCTGCACCACTGACGTCTGCAGCTGCACCAGCCTCTTCCCCGACGGCGAATCCCCCACGCCACCTGTCAGCAATGTGTTGGCCAGGAGGGACAGGCCAGGGCTGCAGTTCCGCTCTGCGTTCCTGGAGAGCGCGAGGCGCGCCTGGCACCGTCGGCTACCGTGGCTCGAGCAGCTTGAGGATGGACCGCCAGCTCCTGTGACGGGCAACTGGGGACGGAGTCGATTGCGGCCAAGAACTCGCTGTCCACTGCAGACAGGGCAGCACGAGAAGCGGAGCGTCGAGCAGCATCCACTGAGCCTCCAGAAGAGCCACCATGACCACTTCGCGAGCGCTGCTCGGGAGTGTCCGCGATCTCATGGACCGCAGGGAATTTCCTTGACCGATGAAAGGAGGCCACTCTAGACTTAACGCTCTCGTATTGGGGTAGAAGGTGGCGTCGATCCAGGTGAGGCCGGTGACATGTCACCACCCAACTCCATAAGAGTAGGAGCCCGATCACGAGTCTTCCGACCAAGGGTGCCATCACTTATGGAGGCCTTAGAGGCCTTGCGTATATTATTTTCCTTCTTGTCAGACTTCTCATCCACGCGCACGCGGTCCACTCCCATGTCACAGCAAACACACACACACCGACGTCGGAAGAGACTCGGGATCGTGCCCGAGGAGGTATACTCTTGGCCCCAGCAGCGCGCAGCTCGACTGGGGTTGCCTGAATCGGAAGCTAGCCTCGGACTAGAGGTATCCGTTTCCTGCCCGAGGGACAAAAGCATCTTGAGCCAAAATGGCTACGGAGGAGGAGGAGGAGGACGAGGAGGAGGGAAAGAAGGAGGGAGGAGGATGAGGAGGCGGGGGATGAGGAGGAGCCTTCCGCGGCGCTGCGGGGGCCGTCTGACGCCAGAACGCGGGGCCCTCCCGGCGTCCTGTGGCAACCTCCCATGCCAAATCTTTCTGGCTCTTGCGAATCGACGCCCGTCGACGCTGAATCGGTGCCAATCGGCGCTAGATCAGCGCGAATCGACGCTAACTCGGCGTTTCCTCACCGACGGCCCGACGCCAGCGCCCGCTTGTGCACCCTAGCGACGCCATTTCGAGGACACGCGGGGCTCCCATGCTTTGCGGCCGATCGACGGCGAGCCCTGGGGGGGGGGGAAAGGGGGCGGACATTCTCAGACGGCTCGGAAGGACTCGGGCCTTCTGACACGTTTTCTGCGGCTTTTTTCCCCGAAGGCACACAACACCTCTCAGAAGGCGCGAGGACCTCTGGAAAACCCGCCCCCTTCTGAGAAGGCCTTCTCCCTCTCATTTCCCCCCCCGGGCGCACCGCCGAACCAAGCTTCTCCCTCTCGCTTCCCCTATGAACGCACCGCCGAACCAAACTGGCGGCTCCTCCGGAACAGAAGCTTCGCCCCTCCAGCGGGGCAACATCCCTCGCGGATGCACAGATCTGCAACGTCAGCGTCAGTAGGAACCGGAGGAAGACGAGGCGGCCGAGGAGGAGAACGGAGGAGGAGGAAGGGGGGAGGAGGATGAAAAGGGGGAGAAAGGGGGGGAGGCTGGCCCAGTATGTGCTCCCAAACTTGGGAGAAAAAGAAACCTATAGGTACCCAAACCGCTATTCCCAGGACCCCTTCTCGGGTACGATATGACCAAAACTTCCTTGCGAATCAAGAGGCGGCGACGAAGGCCTCCCAGGATCCCAGGAGGCCCCACCAAGGCAAAACAAGGGAAGGGTAGCGGTTGGTCTGATTTGGTGGGGGTCTGCTTGGAGCCGCCTTGCAAGGGTCTGCGGGGTCTGGGAAAACGGCCGCCCTTTCATGGCTGGTCGGGGTGTGTGTGTGTGTATGTGTGTGTATGTATCTGAAACTGTTCGTCTGGCAGGGCTGAGGCCCGCTCCCTTCGATGACGAAATGTGTGAATACCTTTCCCTCCTCTGAAGACTGGCGATCCGTCCCGAGCCGAAGTGCCCCCCCTTTCGATAAGAAGCGGAATCGCACTACGACGCGATCGTGATGTGGACGTGAACAATGTGATGATGTTGTTTGTTTATCGTCGCCTTCACAATGAAGCACCCCAGCGTTGTGCGCCGGACTGTGTGCAATCTTGTCTGTAAATTTGCGTACCCGGCCTGAGCACCGGACCCCCGCCCTCTGTTTGTTTGGACGCCAGAAATGGGTACGGAAGAAATGGGTACAATGCCCAATTTCTCACTGCGTGGAACTCCCCATATGTGCATTTCATGTTTTGTGATATGCCATAGTGAACGTTTCTCTATGAATGCCTGACTACACGAGCGCGTCCACATGGTCGACAGGTCCGACGAAGACGGTTCAACACCGATGTGCGTGAGCATGAGTGAACGTGAGATTTGAATTCGACCGAATCTGCACCCATCCTCTTCGTTCCTCCTCCTCGTAGGTCATAGTGATGACGTGGGAGGTTCGGGTGACCTGAAAGACTCGGGGAACGTGGGAGACTTGGGAGACGTGGTAGAATTGGGGGCCTTGGGAGCCGTGGAAACTTTGGGAGACTTGGGAGACACGGGGCACCTGGGAGACTCAGGAGACTTGGGAGGCTTGCGAACCTTGGGGCACATGGGAGACTTGGGCGACAGCGGAGACTTGGGAAAGTTGGTCGCCTCGGGAGACTTGACAGACTTAGGAGACTTGGTATTCCTGTTGGGACACACGGAAGACGTGGGAGACTTGCGGGACGTGGGGGATTTTAGAAACTTGGGGGGGGCATGGACATGGGTCACTTGGGAGACTTGGGAAGCTTGGGAAGCTTGGGAGGCTTGGGCGACTTAGGGGACCTGACAGACATGGGACACTTGGGAGACTTTCGGCGCCCCGCCTGAGACATCCTCCCAATCTGCTCTCCAAGCGAGGGTTGTTGGGGCAGAAAACAAGCAAACCGCCTGAGACATCCCCACAAAACGGCCGCGAACGAGGCCCTGTCATACCCCTCGGCGGCTCCCCTTAGGGGGAGCTGAAACCAGCGCCCCGCCTGAGACATCCTCACAATCTGCTCCCCAAGCGAAGGATGTTGGGATAGAAGATGTGTAAGTTGCTTTACGCATTTTCACGCAACGGCCGCGAACGGGACCGTGTCATACCCTATTGGCGGTTCCCTTTAGAGTTGCTGACACCAGCGCCCCGCCTGAGACATCCTCACAATCTGCTCCCCAAGCGAAGGATGTTGGGGCAGAAGGAAAGCAAACCGCTTGAGACATCCCCACAAAACGGCCGCGAACGGGACCGTGTCATACCCTTTGGCGGCTCCCCTTAGGGGTGCTGGAACCAGCGTCCCGCCTGAGACATCCTCACAATCTGCTCTCCACGCGAAGGATGCTGTGGCAGAAAACAAGCAAACCGCATGAGACATCCCCACAAAACGGCCGCGAACGGGACCCTGTCATACCCCTCGGCGGCTCCCTTTAGGGGTGCTGGAACCAGCGCCCCGCCTGAGACATCCTCACAATCTGCTCTGGTAGCCAAGGATGCTGGGACAAAAAACAAGCAAACCGCTTGAGACATCCCCACAAACCGGCCGCGAACGGGACCCTGAGATAACACCTGGCGGCTCCCCTTAGGGGTGCTGGAACCAGCGCCCCGCCTCAGACATCCTCACAATCTGCTCTGGTCGCAAAGGATGTCGGGACAGAAAACAAGCATAACGCTTGAATCATCTCCACAAAACGGCCGCGAACGGGACCGTGAGATAACCCCTTGGCGGCTCCCCTCGGGGGGAGCTGAAACCAGCGACCAGCCTGAGACATCCTCCAAATCTGCTATGGTAGCCAAGGATGTTGGGACAAAAAAATATTCACTGCGTGGAGCTCCCCATATGTGCATCTATTCGCATGGGCCTGTCCGCCGTGAATGTCTAGGCGCAAGAGCTTTCGAATATACACGGGCTTCAGCTGTGACGGTCTGGACATAAATCTAACTGCGAATGAATTGAAGCGCGAATGAGCCTCAGTAGTACGAGCGCGTCTTTGTGCATGACCCTGGGGCCTCCTGGGGCCTCCTGAAACCTACTGGGGCTTCCTGGGGTCTCCAGGAGCCTCTTGGGGCCTCCTGGGACCTCCTAGGGAGGTTTCGTGCCCCAGGAAAGGCGCAATACATAGCAACATGCGTACATAAAACATTGCGGATTAGAACCACAGGAGATGGGCAATATATAGGAACACGCGTAAAACACCAAGGACTCGTGCCCCAGGAGAGGTGCACTATATAGGAACATAAGTAAAAACATGTAGGATTGTGTACACAGGAGAAGGACAATATATAGAAACAGACGTATAACATCAAAGAATCGTGCTCCAGGTGAGGCCCACTCGATAGGAGCATACGTAAAACACATGGGATTGGAACCACCCCTGTTGCCTTATGAGGCCTCCTGCTCCTGGGGCCTCTCGGGGCCTCCTGTTGCCTTCCGAGGCCTCCTGACGCTTGATGTTGCCTCCTGGGTCCTCCTGTGGCTTCCTGAGGCCTTCTGGAGCTTCCTGGGGCCTCCTGGAGCCTCTTGGGACATCCTGTGGCCTCTTGAATCTTTCTGTGGCCTCCTGATGCCTCCTAGTATCTCATGTGGTCCCCTGGCGCCTCCTGGAGCCTGTTGGAGCCTCCTGTGGCATCCTGAGAAGAATCTGCGCCCACGAGCCTGGCCGCCAAAACAAGCAAACCGATCGGGACATCCTCAAAATCTGGCCCACCTGGGGGGGTGAAAATGAGCGCCTCGCTCGAGACATCTTCCAAATCTGCTCCGAAAGCGAATGATTTTGGCACAGAAAACAAGCAAACCGCTCGAGACATCCCCACAACATCTCGCGAAAGGGGCCGAGTGCAATACCCACCGCCGCTCCCCTTAGGAACGTGAAAATGAGCGCCTCGCTTGAGACATCCTCCAAATCTGCTCCGAAAGCGAAGGATGTTGGCACAGAAAACAGGCAAACCGCTCGAGACATCCTCACAACATTCCGCGAACGGGACCCCGTGAGATACCCCCCCCGCCGCCCCCCTTAGGAACGTGAAAATGAACGCCTCGCTCGAGACATCCTCCAAATC
This sequence comes from Prorocentrum cordatum, assembly GCA_963575745.1. Classification (NCBI taxonomy): domain Eukaryota; class Dinophyceae; order Prorocentrales; family Prorocentraceae; genus Prorocentrum; species Prorocentrum cordatum. The sequence goes on along the minus strand of CAUYUJ010001558.1, from coordinate 1,375,869 downwards.
TTCTCGGAACGCGAAGGATGCTGGCACAGAAAACAAGCAAACCGCTCGAGACATCCCCACAACATTCCGCGAACGGGACCCCGTGAGATACCCCCCCGCCGCTCCCCTTAGAGTGCTGAGACGAGCGAATCGCCTGAGACATCCTCAACATCAGTGTGTGTGAGAGTCATCCGATGAGTGGACCTGAGTGAGTGTAGTGAATGTATGAGTACAAGTACGAGTGAGTCTGAGTGATGAGTGAGTCTGAATGATGCGTGAGTCTGAGTGATGAGTGAGTCTGAGTGATGAGCGATGAGTCTGAGTCATGACTGAGTCCGAGTGATGAGTGAGTCTGAGTGATGAGTGAGCCAGAGGAGGTGAGGGTGTTCCTGTGTTCCTCCTGCGCGGTCTGCCAATAACAAGAACCCCATCTCTTTGGATATGGGGAACAAGCAAGCCGCTTGAAGCATCCCCACAGAACGGTCGCGAACGGGGTGCGCGTGAGTCTCAGCATGAGTGCGTCTGAGTAGGAATAGGTCTGAGAATGAGTAGGTCTGAGTATGAAAAATTTGGTGTGTGAGGAAGTCTGGGTATGAGTAAGTCTGAGTGTGAGTCAGTCTGTGTATGAGTAAGTCTGGGTATGAGGAGGAGAGGGGAGGAGAAGGAGAAGAAGGAGAAGCAGGAGGCGTCCAAGTAATAACAAGAACCCCATCTTAGGATATGGGGAACAACAAGTGCTGTCCCAAACCATCCGCGGCCGCTGCTGGGCAGGCGGCTTCTTGTCCCAAATGGACACAGGCCGCGGCGGCACGGACAGCGAGTCCCGTTCAGAATGAACAGGAACTGCTGTTGGGCGTTGTTGCGGGCAATGTCTTTATCCACATACAGTGCGTCTTGGAGTTTCGGACACTCTTGCCAAGAAACATGAGGCGCACTGGATATGGATTATAACCTGCCTCCGAACGGAACAATTTTTATCCATATCCAGTGCGCCTCGGCCTTGCGGCGCCCCTTCCAAGACAGTCCAAGACGCACTGGATATGGATATAAATATTGCCCGCAGTTGTACCCCCTCCTTTCCGTGCCCAGTTCGTTGGTGCCGACCCTGCGCGGGGCGGCCGCCCGAGGCGCCTGGCGCGCCACGCCGCCGGCGGCAGGCCGCGCGCCTGCGCGGCAAGGCCGCTCTCTCTGCCTCCGTCGTCCGTCGTCCCCGCCGGAGGGGCGTGCGACCGGGCGTTCCTTAATTTAGGAGGCAACTACTGGGAGGTCTTCGTCGGAAGTACTAGAGAGGATTAAGCCCCATCTGGGAGCTGTTACGCCGGAAAGGCCTCGGACTAAGCAAGATTGAGCGGGATGAAACGGGACTAAACGGGAATAAGCCGGGTGAAGCGGGACTACGCCTGATTAAGCCGGACTTCGGACCAGGGCAAAATCAGAATTTGATCTCCCAGGAGTTGCATCCGAACTCGGGGGCGAGCCAAGAGAGCCAGCGCAAAACAAAAGTCAGTGAGGAGGTTTTTTGCCGTGTTCGGCCTCTCGAGGCCCTCGGCGGGCCCCGGGGGCCGTCAAACATGGTCGACCCACGAACCCGGAAAGGAATATAGAACTGTAACACATGGCAGCGTTTCAAAGACACCTGATTGGGCGACGGCCAAGCGCAATGCTGAGTGTATCGATCTTGATGTACAGTGCCGAGAGCTGTGCTGTGCTGCGCCGTGCTGAATTGCGATTTGCCATGCCGCGATTGTGCTCTATAGAGCGTTGTAGATCGAGTTCTCCTTTGCATCCGAATCCTGACCGAACCGATCTGGATCGTAAGCTCGAGCTGCCTCAGCACATAGTAGCTGTCCCAGAGCTAATTGACCAGGGGACATGCCAGGAGGACGCGCCGCGGAACGTCCCATGGGACGCGCCAAGCGACGTGCCAGGGGACGTGCCATGGGGACGCACCGCGGGACGTGCCAAGGGGACGCGCTACGGAACGTGCCCATGGAATTGCCAGGGGACGCGCCGCGCGACGTGCCAGGAGGACTCGCCACGGACGGTGCCAAAAAACGTGCCAGGTTGCAATTTTGAACGTATCGATCTTGATGTACCGTGCCGAGGGCTGTGCTGTACTGCGCCGTGCTGAATTGCGATTTGCCATGCCGCGATTGTGCTCTATAGAGCGTTGTAGATCGAGTTCTCCTTTGCATCCGAATCCTGACCGAACCGATCTGGATCGTAAGCTCGAGCTGCCTCAGCACATAGTAGCTGCCCCAGAGCTAATTGACCAGGGGAGCATGCCAGGAGGACGCGCCGCGGAACGTCCCATGGGACGCGCCAGGCGACGTGCCAAGGGACGTGCCACGGGGACGCACCGCGGGACGTGCCAAAAGGACGCGCTACGGAACGTGCCAATGGACGTGCCACGGGACGTGCCAGGGGACGCGCCCTGCGACGTGCCAAAGGGACTCGCCACGGGAAGGGAGCCACGGAACGTGCCAGGGAACGTGACAAGTTGCAATGCTGAGTGTATCGATCGTGATGTACCGTGCCGAGGGCTGTGCTGTGCTGCGCCGTGCTGAAGTGCGATATGCCATGCCGCGATTGTGCTCAACAGTGTTGTGGACCGAGTTCTCCTTTGCATCCGAGTCCTGACCGAACTGATGTGGATCTTAAGCTCGAGCTGCCTCAGCACATAGTAGCTGCCCCAGAGCTAATTGACAGGGGAGCATGCCAGGAGGACGCGCCGCGGAACGTCCCATGGGACGCGCCAGGCGACGTGCCAGGGGACGTGCCACGGGGACGCACCGCGGGACGTGCCAAGGGGACGCGCTTTGCCAAGGGACGCGCGGCGAAAGGGACTCACCACGGGACCTGCCACGGAACGTGCCAAGGAGCGTGCCAAATTGTAATGCTGAACGAATCGATCTTGATGTACCATGCCGAAGGTTGTGCTGTGCTGCGCCGTGCTGACTTGCGATTTGCCATGCCGCGATTGTGCCCTACAGTGTTGTGTGCCGAGTCCTCCTCTGCATCCGAATCCTGACCGAACCGATCTGGATCGTAAGCTCGAGCTGCCTCAGCACATAGTAGCTGCCCCAGAGCTAATTGACAGGGGAGCATGCCAGGAGGACGCGCTGCGGAACGTCCCATGGGACGCGCCAATCGACGTGCCAAGGGACGTGCCATGGGGACACACCGCGGGACGTGCCAAAGGGACGCGCTACGGAACGTGCCAATGGACGTGCCACGGGACGTGCCAGGGGACCCACCTGGTTTTAGGCTTGCCCCACCCTGGGGCGTTAGGAACCCATGCGTTTTCACGCTTGTCCCGCCCTGGGGCGTTCGGAACCCATGTTCTTTCACGTTTGTCCCGCCCTGGGGCGTTCGGAACCCACGTGTTCTCGCGCTTGATCCGCCCTGGGGCGTTAGGAACCCAAGTGGTTTCACAGTTGTCCCGCCCTGGAGCGTTAGGAACCTATGCGTTTTCACGCTTCTCGAGCCTCCTGGGGCCTCCTGGGGGGCGGGGGGAAGCGAAAAGCGCGCCCCGAATACATACCCCAAAACAGAACATACGTAAAACAAGCATTTCACCAGAGAGAAACCATGTATAACACAAAACGTTTCGCTTGAGACATCCTCAACAAATTCTGAAAAGCAGTAAAAACAAGCGATTCGTTCGGTACATCCTCACAGGTAAAACAACATACAACACAAAACAAGCGTTTCGCTGGAGACATCCTCACCAATTGCTTAAACACAAGCGTTTCGTTCGGGACATCCTCAAACATAATGCCGCCAACCATCTTCCCGCCTCGCTAGTTACCGCAAATAATTATGCTGGACCTCTTCTCGTCGGGTCTGGAGGGGAACCCCTAAAAAAGAGAACCCTGGGCCTATGCCCTTCCCGGGAAAAAACACATGACAATCGGCACACATGCCGATCTGTGGAATGTGTACGTGTCGTGCCCCTGTTGGTCCCGAAAGGGGCCCTTCAGGGGCACGACAGCACATAGTAGCTGCTCCAGAGCTAGTTGACTTGGGGACATGCCAGGAGGACGCGCCGCGGAACGTCCCATGGAACGCGCCAGGCGACGCGCCAGGGGACGTGCCATGGGGTCGCACCGCGGGACGTGCCAAGGGGGCGCGCTACGGAACATGCTGGGGGCAAGCGCTTCGCTTGAGACATCCTGTCAAAATCCTCATGCTAGACATCCGCCTGAGCGACCTGGACACATGAAAACAAGCGTTTCGCTAGACATCCGCCTGGGCGACCTGTACACGTAAAAGCAAACATCTCGTTCGAGACATCCTCAACACATCTTCATCATCCACCTGGGCGACCTGTACACGTGAAAACAAGCGTATCTCCCGAGACATTCTCAACACATCCTCATGCTAGGCATCCGCCTGGGCAACCTGGACACGTGCAAACAAGCATCTCGATCGAGACTTCCTCAATACATCCTCATGCTAGACATCCGCCTGGGCGACGAGGACGCGCGAAACCAAGCGTCTCGCTCGAGACATCCTCAACAAGATCCTGACGTTAGACCTCTGCCTGGGCAACCTGTAGACGTGAAACCAAGCGTCTCGCTCGAGACATCCTCAAGACCTGGGCACGTGAAAACAAGCATTTCACTTGAGAGATCCTCTGAATTTTAATCCCCAAGAGAGGACAATCTATAACACAAAACAACCGTTTCGCTCGAGACATCCTCAACAAATTCTGAAAACAAGCGTTTCTCGTGAGACATCCTCAAATTGTAATTCGCCGGCCCACCTCGACCTCGATATTGGTCGCAAAAGAAATTCGCCAGCCCACCTCAGGTCAAACCCAGGGGGGAACAGACTATAAAAGAGAACCCTGGGCTTAAGCCCTTTCCGGGAAAAACCATGGGATTCAAACAGAATGCGTTTTTCGGAGCTCCGCGCCGCAACGACGACGACGAGCCGCGAACGGCGCAGGTCGCCGCGCCTGGCCCCCCGCTGGGCCAGCAGCGCGGCCGCCGGCAGGCACGCCTGCGCGGCGCGCCTGCGGAGGAGCCCCGTCCAGCCGGCGCCCGCGCCGAGCGGCCTGGGCGGAGGGGTTCTCGCCGCCGCCGCCGTCGTCGCCGTCGTCGACGTGGCCGTCGCCGCAGCCGTCGCCGCCGCGGCCGCAGCCATCGTCGCCGCCGTGGTCGTCATCGCCGTCGTCGTCGCCGTCGTCGTCGTCGTCGTCGTCGTCGGCTTCGCCGTCATCGCCGTCATCGTCGTTGTCGTCATCGCCGCCGTCGTCATCAACGTCGTGGTCGTCGTCGTTGACGCCGCCGTCGCGCCGTGGCCGTCGTCGTCAACGCATTTCTCGCCGTCGTCGCTGGCGTTATCGTCGCCGCCGTCGAATCACCGTTGTCGTCCCCGTCGCCGTCGCTTCCTCGGATCCCCTCGACCCTCGTTTCCTTTGCTCTTCCCTACCCCTCCTCCCCTCCTTTCGCCTCACCCCCTTCTCCCTCCTCTCCTCCCTGTCCTTCTCCTGCTCCTCATCCCCCTCTTGCCCTATCATTGCCATCACCATCGTAATTACTTGTCGTCGTCGGCACTAGCTGCCACCAGCTCCCAGCTCGGCTGTGGCGCAACAATCCCCGTGCATGCGTGACAAAGTTCGGTATTCAGCGCAACAAAACATGATGGACCCACGAACCCGGAAAGGGATATAGAACCGCATGCATGGAAACGTTTTCACGACACCGTATTGGGCGACGGGCACTTCCACGAGACACCCCGCGAAACATTCCACGAGACACGGGCGACCGTTTTCAACGTTTTCCTGGAAACATTCCACGAGACACCCCGCGAAACAGTCCACGAGACACCCCACGAAACATTCCACGACGACAGGCAACCACTCAACCAAGGCGGTGTGGTCGTGCTGGGGAGTGATCGTGCTGGGGTGTGGTCGTGCTGGGGGGTGGTCGTGCTGGGGGGTGGTCGTGCTGGGGGGGTAGTCGTGCTGGGGGGTGGTCGTGCTGGGGCTGGTACACGGGAAGGCAAATTTCTGGGGCGCCCAGATCCCTCAAGTTCTAGAAAACAAGCGATTCGCTCGAGACATCCTCGGTAACTCTGCGGAGCAAGCGCTTCGCTCGAGGCATCCTCAACACACGAAAGAGTGGCCCGCACCCTGTGATTTATCGATCGGGATTTCAAAAACATGATCGACCCACGAACCCGGAAAGGAATATAGAACTGTAACACATGGCAGCGTTTTCAAAGACACCTGATTGGGTGACGGGCCAATGCAATGCTGAGTGTATCGATCTTGATGTACTGTGCCGAGTCGTGCCGAGGGCTGTGCTGTGCTGCACCGTTCTGAATTGCGATGTGCCATGGCGCGATTGTGCTCTATAGCGTCGTGGATCGAGTCCTCCTTTGCATCCGAGTCCTGAGATTGAGGGACCGTCCCGCCCCCAGAGTTCTACAAAACAAGCGATTCGATCGAGACATCCTCGGTAACTCTGCGGAGCAAGCGTTTCGCTCGAGACATGCTCAACACACGAAAGTGTGGCCCGCACCCTGTGATTTATCGATAGGGATAAAAAAAACGTTTCGCCTGAGACATCCTCACATTTTAATCCGCCGGCCCACCTCGACCGCGATATTTATCAAGGGAAGAATCCGCTGGCCCACCTCAGTTGAGGCACCGCGGACAAGTTTACCACACTAAAAGAAAACCCTTGGCCTGCGGCCTTTTCGGGAACAAGCGTTTCGCCTGGGACATCCTCAAATTTTAATCCGCCGGCCCACCTCAACCTCGATATATATCAAGGAAAGAATCCGCCGGCCCACCTCAGTTGAGGCATCGGGGACAAGTTTACCACATTAAAGGAGAACCCTGGGCCTACGCCCTTTCCGGGAAAAAAAGACCCACATCTTCGGTGCTGCATGTGCTGGTTCTGTCGCTGGTGGAGCAAACATGGCCGCAACGAACTGTACAATACCAGACTGTCCCGAATGTTCCTGGGTATCTATGGTTTCTGCATACGGGCCGCGGCCTAAAATATCGTCAGACAACGAAACACATCAAATGTTCGAGCGTAGATGTAGAATCTGAGTATGGTTACCCTTTCTTCTCTACATTTTCATGTGTATACATGCGCATTTTACTCTCCACTCTCTTTTCTCTAAATTCTGCGCTCCACTGTCGCCGCTCCACTCTTTCTTGTCTACTCTGCGCATCTGCTATCTGCCTTCTGCTCCATGCATTCTGCGATCCACCCTCTACTACTTACCCTCTACTCCCTCTGCCCTCTGTGCTCTTTCTCCTTACTCTACTCTCGATGACCCGATCTCTCTACTCTCCCTCACTCTCTCTCTCTCTCTGCCTCTTTCTCTGTATTCGCTACCCTTTGAACCCGGAACCTGGCCGCCCACTGGAATAGGAGAGGATGTCTGATCCAGAACCGGAACCTGGGAACCCAGGAACCCGACCGCCTACCGCTCTTGGCCTGACAATTACGCCACATCGTTGCAATCTCGAGAGCCCGTGAACCCGGTCGCCTACCGAAATCGGTCCAGTCCTTTCGCCGAAGCCTTCAACCTCCGCGAGAACCTCTTGAATGAAACCACTGCCTGTACAAATTCCGCCAAGCATGGGTCACTTTCCACTCCGAGGCACTGCCCAGTGACACTGTGACACCTTTAGGATGGAATTCAACGACATCGCACATGCAACGATGTTAGATCCCACTTTCGGATGTGACTAATGACTGCGACGCTGAGGTGTTGCTGTGGTTTTTCTGCAATTGCAGTCTTCGACCGAGCGGGGGCATAATTGGGGAGACGGCGTGAGAGAGAGGGTTGCTGCGATTTGCAACGAACTCGGGCGTCGGTGACCTCGCACCTGTACTTCCCAACCATCATGTGGTCTTGGGCCCTCGTTTTGAACAGACAGTCCCCGCGTCTCCTCTTTCTCCTCCTTCTCCCGCTCCTCCCTCCTCCTACCCTTGCCCTTGCCTCTGCCCTGACTTTGGCACACCCCTCAGACGCTTCGTGGCCTCATGCAGAAATCCACCGAAGGCCCCAGTGGCATGACCCGCATGCCGCCCCCCCTCCACTTTAGCACACCCCTCACACGTTCCGTGGCCCCAAAGGGAGCTCCACCAAAGGCCCCACTGGAATGGTTCGCATGCCGGCCCCCTCCCTTTTGGCACACCCGTCACACATCTCGTGGCCCAGTAGGGAGCTCCACCGAAAGCCCCAACGGCATGGTTTACATGCCGCCCTCCCTCCACTCTGGCACACCCCTCACGCGTTCCGTGGCGTCATAAGGGGGCTCCACGGAAGGACCCAGTGTCATGATTCGCATGCCGCCCCCTCCCGTTCACGTTGGCACGCCCCTCGCACCTTTCGTGGCCCCGTAGGGAGCCTCACCGAAGGCCCAAAAGGTATGATTCGCATGTCGTTTCCCCTCCACTTTGGCACACCCGTCACACGCTTCGTGGCCCCATATGGAGCCCCACAGAAGGGCCCCACTGGCATGGTTCGCATGCCACCCCCCCTCCATTTTAGTACACCCCTCGAACGTTTGGGAGCCCCATACGGAGCTCCACCGAAGGTCCAAATGGCATGGTTCGCATGCCGCCCCCCTCCACGGCACACCCCTCACACGTTCCGTGACCCCATAAGGAGCTCAACCGGAGGCCTCAGTGGCGGTGTTCACATGCGTTTCCCATGCCCAGTACAGCGCTTTGTGGCCCCAAAAGGAGCTCCACGGAAGGCCCCAGTGGCGGTGTTGGCAGGCATTCCCTTCCCCCACTACAGCGCTTCGTGGCCCCATAGGGAGCTCCACCGAAGGCCCCAATGATGGTGTTCGCGGGCGTTTCCCCCACCCAGTACAGCGGTCACTGGCCCCACAAGGAGTCCACCGAAGGCCCCCAGTGGCGGTGTTCATCTGCGTTTCCCCTACCCTGTCATGGTCGTTTGCGTTCTCATGACCTCATCTATCATCTAGCATCTGTCCTCCCCTCCCCAGCTTCGAAACCACAGCCTCTGCCATGGCGTTCCTCTTGAGCAGCGTTGCGAAGGGGGGTGTTCCAGAAGCCACGCGGCCTTACAGAGAAACTATTCCTCATGAGGGCCTGAACCAGAAATACCGCGGGAGCGGAGATCGGAGCTCGAGGGAGAAAAGGAAGGGAAGCGAAAGGGATAATGAGGGAGAGGGAAGGAGGGGAAAGCGAGGGGTTGAAGAGAGCGAGGGGTTGAGGGAGAGGGCGAGGAGGGGAAGACAGAGGGAGGGTCAGTTCCTATAGTTTCCCCTCCATTCCATCGCCTCCTCCCTCACTCCCCCACTCCAGTTGGAGGCGGGCGGAGTGGAGGGGAAACTACATGAATTGCCACTCCCCCTGCCTTCGAAGGGGTGAGGCGGGAATGTGGGCCCATCGATGTCGATCCGACTTCGTGTGTGTGTGTGTGTTTGAGTGGCACCTGACATGACCGAACCTCAGTCGCCAGAGGCATCGCTCGACGCAGGAATTTGATTAGCTTTCGGGGCGACCACCTCAGAGACCGCCGTCCCTGTGCCACGTGTCGAACGCCTCGGACTCGGAGTCTTGACGAAGGTGTCCTGCGATGAAGCAGCGGGCCTCCTCTTCAGCGGTGATTGCGGAATTTAATCTGCTGGTGGCTGGTCTGGTGGGGGCTCGGCGGCTGCTGGTCGTCGTAATGCTGCGGCTGGGCGTTCCAACTTGGTCGACGTTGGTGAGTCCGTGCCGCCAGCTCCTGCATCTCCCTCTGCTTTGAAAGCCACCTCCCACTCGCGCTTCCGCTTCTTCGCCCCGTCAGTGTCCACCTGGCCAGCGGCGAACTGATCCATGAGCTTGTCATGTGGTTGATCGCCTCATTGACTTTCGGCTCTGGCAAATCTGAAACGACCACCTGCGTGACTTGGCGAATGCGTTCATGTCCACGGTGTTGAAAATGCAGCATCTTTTTGTACTTCCTGTTTTTCTCAACGTTCGCGAACTCCTCGTTCCAGCGAGAACCACCCTGGCCTTGTCCTTGCAGTACGCCTCCGAAATGGTTGTGCTGGGCTTGGTCGACTCAGGACGCGATTCCAGCTCCCCGACGCTCAAGGTCGGATTTGTCCAGCGCCAGTCTCGTTCGAGAACCAAACGACTGCGAATTATTCTGGCCCTGCGTTTGGTCGGGGGGGCCTCTGGCGCGTGCGTGCTCTTCTGCTTCGACGCCTCCACGCGGAAAGTGGTACCGTCTGCCTTCTTCATCACGGTCCATCTCCAACCTGCCTGCGCAGAAACTACCATGGAGGTTCAACTCGACCGGGCACGCCACTCTCGCTCCAGTACGGATTCCCCACCGAAGCCATGCTGCATGTCATCTCCCCCATCATCCTCCCAATCCTCGCGATCATAAGCTGCCAGACCATCATCCTCCACAGTGGGGGGAGGCGGCATTGCGATATTGGCTGCAATGTTGAGCTTCCATGGTTAGATCCCGCCTCGCCTGCAACTCCTTGTCGCACTCGAAGTCGTACCTCTCGAAGACGTCGACGGCTGGCCCTCCGCCGCCAGCAGGCGTAGACGCCGCAGCTGCAGGCGAGGTACCGTGCCCACCAGAGGGCGCAGAACACGGTTGCATCTGGCGGGACGGCAAGAACCTTATCACCACCGGGCCCTGCAGGTCACAGCCAGTTCGCAAATCGTTGAAAGGGATATGCGCGCACATATACCAAACCATTGCGTTCCATCGCCATCCATCGCATTCCATCGCGGCGCGATGGACTGCGATGGAACGTGATGGATTGGCATCTGCGCGCGCCAGATCTACAAACCTGCTGCGAGCATAACAATCACAAAGACTCAGGGCCCATATTTTCCATCCCCGAGCACCCCAACAACAGCCAGAAAGGGTAATGGCCAGTCTGAGGCTAGCTTGTGAGGACGCGAACAGGCCTTGATAAAGCCTTGCCCCACGTCGCGGAGCACAGCCCTGAGCCTTCTACCCTGGGACATTGACCTATCCGTGAGTTCCGATCTAACCACCTGCCAGTTTTTCTCGGTCTGGCTGCGCTTCGCGACGGTGGCGAAAGCAGCGGTGGCAGTCTTCGGGGTGACAGATGTTCCACCACCCTGCTTCATCACTGCGATGAGGTCTTTCCATTGAGTGAACGCGTCATGGTTTTGACTGCCATCGTTCTCCTCTCTGTACTTGAACTTCGCTGCGTTCGGCAAGTGAGCCATCGGAACTTCCGCAACCCCGTCCGCATCACTGCAACTCCTACGTGGTGGCCTACCATCATGGGTGGCGGAATCAGGGGATGGCGAGGGGTCCAGTATACTATCTTCGCCGGGTGCGTCCGCCTCTTGGGCAGATGCTGGTCTCTTCACGTCTTGGGCCAATAACCTATGTGAGCGAAACGGGGCAGGGGGAGCAGGAGCACCTTGACACCTCCGTCGGTCCGAGGCAGCGAACGCATTGCGCATCCCCCCCCGCCCGCCGCAAATAATCAGACGACGTCGTGGGGGTCCCAGGCGAAGTCCAACGCGAGAGCGTGATTCTGTTGTAAATTGCAAGGAAGTCTCCAGCGAGAGCGCGACGTCGCAATACATGGTGAGGAGGTATCGAGCGGGATCCGATTTGCACGTGCAATGCATGCGCATGTTTGTGTATATATAAACATGCCTACGAATATGAAGTCGCGTGCGTGTGTTGTGTCTGCGTTCGCCTGTCTGGCCGTGCATTTCTGTTGACGTGATGGGAAATGCTTAATGCCTCAACCACTTGGAACCAACACTGTAACACAGTGCTCTAGTGGATACGATTTCTACGCTTGTTTGGTGTGTTCCAAGGTCATGTGTTATAGATGGGCTCCAGGATATTATGCTTCTTCCAGGACCTTATTTCTTAGATCCAGGATCTTTCTGCAGATCCAGGATCTTATTTTTAGATCCAAGATCTTATGTTTAGATTCTAGAGCCAGGATTTTATTTTTATATTCAGGGTCTTATTTTTAGATCCAGGATCTAGGATCTTATTTTTAGATCCAGAATCTAAAACAAAAGGTTTGGGATCTAATTTTTCGATCCTAGACCGAGGATCTAAAACATAGGGTTTGGGATATAAAAATAAGATCCTAGATCCAGGAAATTATTTTTAGATCCTGAAGACCTCTGGGTACTGGTCGTCATGATGCTCATGATAAGAGAGCCCAGGACCTCTCTCTGGCCTTTCGCAAACGCCGAGGGCGCGGGAGACGTCATCGAGGCCGTGCTCGGCCTATGTGTACCCTGGCGAGACGCCCACCTAGAGTTCCGACAAAAGTTCGCAGCAGCATGGGGTCTCACAGTGGACGACTTCACCGACCTGCATGGGAAGATCGAAAACGCACTCTCGGAAGTCTCCAAGCTGGTGACGAACGCCCACCACCATGACGCAGCCAGAAAGGCGCCGACTTCAAGCTCAAGGCCCCGACGTTGGTCCTGGAGGCAATCGCCCCCCCTGCGCACCTCGACCCTCTCGCAGACAAGTGCTCAATTTGCGCCCTCCACGCGGCCCTGGCCGGGTCCGACTCGGGCCTGGGAGAAAACAGGGCTGACGCTGCCCTCGGGAACGTTGGGGGGGCCACAGCCCTCTCCAAAACCGACCGGTCGCCCCCCGCACCTCCCGCCCCCGCGCCAGGCATGTAGCTGAACCCACCCACCATCACCGATGACAGGCTACAGTGCGACCAGAAGAACGCCTCCCTCACCTGCGACCGCTGCCAGACTTACAAGCCAAAGCGCGCCGGCGGAACCTTGGAGGGCGACTCCGCCAGGGATCTCCTGGCCAGCAGCATCGGGAGCGGCCAAGAGGGGGGTGTCCAAGAGGGGGGGGTGCAAATCATGACCGGCGGCATGTGCGCGGCCCAGCGGGGGGACCAGGGACGTAATGAGATAAGAAGAGGCGCCATGAAATCTGGGGAAATATCATGGCCCCCGCCATGATATTCACCCCCCCCTAGTCATCACCCCCCTCTTTTCCGCCCCCGACAGCAGGCCGCAAGCGTACCTGGGCGGGAAGAACCCCAGCCGGTTATGCGAGACCTCCTGGGTGGCTCACCTCAACATCCAGTGCGCCCCAAGCCCTGCAGGCGCGGCCGTCGCAGCCAAAGTCTCCGACCACACATCGTGGCGGAACGGACGCGACAAGGGCCCAGTCGCCCGCGCCCCCCCACCGCCCCCCTGCCCGGGGCCCCTGGGATACTGGCGCGACCCCACCGAGGGAGAGACCAGGCGTCTGGGCGAGCTCCTCATGACCCCATCCGGACCTCACGCCCCCCGGTCCGCGAACACCACGATCCCGGCCATTAGGGTCACGGACGGAAGGTTTGGCATAGACGCCTCCAAAACAAGCTCCTATTCCGCCAAGTGCGACACGTGCCCCCCCTCAGGCCCCCTGCTGGTCTGGAAGGTGAACGCGCCAGCGCTCGGCTGCTTCCTCTGGAAGGCTGAGCCCGAGGCCTCGGGCCCCAGGACAACAGGCCTCCCCAGCTGGGACCAGTGGCCGCTCTCGTGGGTCCAGCGCAAGTGGATCGCCACATGGTGCTGCCGCAGGTGCCTAGGTGTACATCTGGAACGTCGCCCCCGCAACCTTGGGCCACATCATGGACCGCGACTCCGGCGACGTCTTCCCGCGGCAGCCGACAGCCCGCCCACGTCAGACAGCCCAAGCGGACCCTAGCGAAACTGCCCCAGACCTGGCAGCCCCCCTCACACCGGCGTCCGCGGGCGCGAACGCCTGCGACCCCCGCGCCCGCAGCCTCCCCCCAGTGGGCACGCAGCAGGGCGATGGAAGGAGCAATGATGGCGGACCGCGGGGCAGCTCGAACCGGCGCACGGTTGCCGAGATCCTGGCGCTTCTCCCAGACTCACGTCCTCCGGAGGTCCCCAAAGTAGGTCGCAGGAACGTTGCAGCTCTATCCCTCGAAGAGGGAAACGTACCCAAGCATGGACGCCGCGACAAGCAGAAAGACATCCACCACACCCTGGTCGCCCACTTGCGGGACTACCACCCAGCGCTGGACGACAAATGGATGAACTTCGCCAAGGACTACTACGCCGATATTCCAGCCCCGAGCGACCTGGAGACCTCGCGGTCGGCTCGCCAGCTTGCCCCTTTCCTGCGGGAGGTGCACGGCCCTGAGGTCCCTGACAATGGACTCCCCGACGGCGCCACCTGGGATGGCAAGAGGTGGGCTGCAGCCAGGGTAGTGGGGCACCTGTTGCACAATCCCAAGTACTGCCTTGCCTGGGCGACCTTTCACCGGGGCGTTGCTTCCACCAGGGGGCAGAACCCCTTTCCGCCATGACCTCGCAGCCCTCGCCGGCTTCATCGCCAGCCTGGACTCCAGCGCACTCGCAGCCACCTCCATCACCACCTTGGCGAAGCCGGACCCCTCGGCCCCATGCGTTTACGAAGCTAACGCCCCGCCTCTGGGGGATTCCACGATAGCTTGGCTGCAGCCGGATCCCACGCGCGTAGCCAGATCGGCGTGCGACGCCCCCCCAGCCACCGCTGCCCCCACGTACGGCGCAGCCAGCAGTGACGTCGGGCTCTCAGCACCCCGCGCAGACCTCGCCCCCCTCCGAAGCGCCAGGTCCCTCTCCCCGCGAAGAGGAAGCTTGCTCCCCGACGGGCCCAGCACCCACCGTCAAGGCGGAGGTCGAAGGGATAGACTACGACGAAGAAAAAGGCGACGCCGCCCCCCGACCCCCACGCCCCCCCCCGCTGGCGGCACACCAGACGGCACGGTCGGCCCTGAGGGCCCCCCGCCTCCTCCGTCGTCCAGGACAGCAGACGAAGAAGCTGGAGGCAGCCCTCCCGACGACCCGCCAAGGGCGTTCGGACAGACGCCCGACGCCTCAGCGAGGGCCCGCCTGAGCGACGCCAGCCGAGGGGTAAGGTCAGCGCCAGCCCACCGCCCATGGTGACACACGACCCCCCGCAGACGCAACCCTCACCTGCCTGCAAGCCGGAGAACAGCAGCGCCCCAGCAGCAGCGTCAGACAGTCGCTCCCGCCCCCCCCCCCCCCAGGGCGGCGCGATCGTTACTCCCAGCCAGGCAGCTCCAGTCAGCCCGCCCCAGGCCCCCGGGCCCCACCCCAAACAGCCAGCTCGAGACCGCCGCTCGCCAACCCCCGCGAATGGGGCTCCAAGCGGGTCTTTGACGACCTCGTCGACCCCATCGGAGGGGGTCCCATGTGCAAGGAACGGTTGGGCAATGTCGATCTCGACAAGTTTGCGGAGCAACCCTCAGCCAAGATCTCCCGTCTCCAAAAGACCCTCGGGGGAGTGTTCAGCAGCATCTGGCATGCCTGCACCCGCATGCACCCAGCAGGGGCCAACGGCCCAAAGAGTGACCCCGCGCTAAACCCCGAGGGCACGTGCCATGCCTTCCTTGACGCCTGGAAGCGCTGCGGGTGTAATGGCTACGTGATGGATCGCGAACTTGGGCTCCAGGTCAGATGGGAATGGGAGCGCGACAAGTGGTCAGGATATCATAGCACCAGCGCCCCACAGTACAAGGGATACACCACAAGCTCCCGCCAACCCTGGGTCTGGGACTCATGGTCATGGTCGCAGGCCTGGGACGGCGACGATTGGCAGGCAGCAGGCGAGTGGGATGGTGACGATAGCAGTGACGGGAGTGGGGACAAGCGCCCATGTACATGGCTATGATGCCCCACCCCCTGTGCCCCGTTAGGTCCCGCCGCGCCGCATCGCGATCACGTGCGCTTCGATGGCACTGTGTTGGCTCCGCCGCCGGCTACCCAGCCAAACCTGCCCCGACGCACCTGGCCAGACGCCGACCTGACGCCCCAGTGGGCAACCGACCGCAGCTATCCTCTGCAAATGTGCAGATCACAGGCCTGCCGGGCTCGCCGTGGCTGTGCCTTCGATCCTTCAATTAAAAAACGGGCCCGTTACGCCAATAACGAACGCGGTCCGATGTTATCGCTATCGCCTAAACTGGGGCCCGTGAGGACAAAAAGGTGTCGGTGCCTCTTTCGTGCAGCTTGCAGCGGTCGCTTGCCGCCCCTGGCTTGGACCTCCGACATCGCGTATGTTCAGGGGCTTGGGCGGGGACCTCCGACGGCGGCCCCCGCGTGTATCACCCTGGACGCGCCCTCCCACAGCATTCGCTGTGGCCGACGTCCGACTTGCAGGCAGTGCCCCTTCCCTGGCACCACTCCCTGCCCAGCCCCCGTTGCTCCCGGCCCACGGGACTTTTTTTTTTTTTTTTTTTTTTTTTCTCCTCACGTCGACCACGGCGGCTGGATGCCTCGACAACTTCGCATGGCCACTGCCCCCGGACATGGAGGGAAGCCGGCTCCCGGCCCACGGGACTGGGACAGCGGACTGCTGACCATACTGACTCGTGGGCCTCCGCCGGGGTCGTGGTCCACCTGTCCCCCCCCCCTTTGTTTCACCCCGGACGTGTCCGCCGCAGTCCCTGCTGCGGCCGCCGGTTGACATGCAGGCAGTGCTCCTTCCCTGGTGCCTCTCCCTGCCCAGCCCCCACTGCTCCCCGCCCTTGGGAACTTGAGCAGTGGCACGCTGACAATACTGACTCGTGGGCTACCGCTGGGGCCGTGGTCCGCCTGTCCCCTATCGGCCTCCGGCCTGCTGTATTGGTTTTCACCCCTAGCGCGTCCCTATCCCGCGCCTCTGGGCGGCCCGCCGGGTCGGGGTGTCCCCCCCCCCTCGGCTTGGCCTCCGCTCTCTCCGTCGGTCCCACCGCAATGGCTTCTCACTTTCCGCCCAAGTCCCGGTTTCTCCTCCCCTCCACGGGGCCGTCGGCCGTCTACGACACCGCTCCGACTTTTGTGCTCCTACCGCTGCGGTCGCATCCCTGGTCTCAGTCGCGGGTCTTCCTGCTCGTACTCGTGCGTTCTGCTGCCGTGGACTTTGCGGCTTCGGACACCCTGGCTTCTCGCAGCGTGCCAGCGCTGTCGCCCATTTCGGCATCAATTCGACCTTGACCGGCGGTCCTCTGGCTGCGGCCACCCTGGTACTCCGCAGTTGTCCAGTGTTCGCGCGCTTGCATTAATCCCTCGGCTTCTGCCCCTGGTCGTCCTTCTCCGACTACCTGGTGACTCCGACGCCTTGCATACCTGCACGCTGGCAGTACGACTCAGTTTCAGCTGCCCCCTCCACTCGCCGGTCCGCCGCTGAGGTGCTGCGTGAGGCACCGCTAAGCCGCTTAGGAGGCCGCCCTCCGTTGCTTAAGGTGAAGTTGTCGCTGCGTGCCCCGCTTTGACTGGACTCGCCGCCGGCGTGTTCGCCCGCGGCCGCTGACTAGAAGTATCCCCACCAGCCCATCCAGAAACGATGCCCAGGACAGCTGACGGAAGAAAAGAAGAAGAGACTCACATAGCGAGCCGGAGCGGGCAACAACGGTGAATTGGGAGATCTTTTGGGGCGAAGGTTGCAAGTGTTATTGCTGGTGCTCTTGCTCCTGCTGGTACTCCTGCTGCTGTTGCTGTTGCTAGTGCTGCTGGTGTTGGTGATGGTGCTGGTTCTCGGATGATGAGTAGAGGGATAATGGGGAGGAGGAGGAGGAGGAGGAGGAGGAGGAGAGCAGGAGGAGGAGGAGGAGGAGGAGAAGAAGATGAAGAAGGACAAGGAGAAGGAGGAGCAAACAGGGCGGACATATGATCCTCTTAGGATGTATATTGGGGGTTGTTTTGGAAACCTCTTGGAGCGTCTTGGGGGGATCTTGGGGGCTTCGGGGATCCTCGTGAAGCCTCTTCGGGTCTCTGAGAGGTCTCTTGAATGCCTCTTGGAGCCCCTTGGGATATCTCGTGGGCGGTTGTTTTGAAGCCTCTTGGGACGTCTCGGGGGTCTCTTGGCGGTCCTGAGGACTCTTGGGCGTCTTGGGTGCCTCGGGGAGGCCGCTTGGGGTCCTCTTGGGGGTCTTTTGTGGGTCTCTTGGGGCAATTGTGGGGCTATCTTGGGGCCATCCTGGGGCCTCTTGGGGCCTCCTGGGCGCCTCTTGGGCCCGTCTAAGCTCCTTTGGGGGCCTTGTCGGGGCGTTCTTGGAAGCTTTAGGGGCTCTCTTTGTGCCATATTGGATGATATCGGTCAACAAAGGGAGGTTCCTTAATTACGCCCCCCCCCCAGGAGGCCAAAATGGAGCCAAAACCCAAGCAAAATTACTCCGACGGAAGGACCCCACATGAGAATCCTCTGGGCGAATCTGGAAAAAGCCCTCACCGTCGTCCTCGTGGTTGGTGAGGCGTCCTGGCTGTCTCTTCTGCGTATATTTCTTCTCGCCCTGGCGCGGGCCCTCCCCCCGCGCCCTATGTTGCCCCCGACCTCGCCCTCCTGTTTTGGCTCCGGACATTCAGGAAGTGGCCCGGGAGTTGTGTTCTGGGAACGCGAGAAACACGAAGTGGCCTACAGTTGGCTCTGGGGATTCAAAATGTGGCCCGGGAATGGTGTTCTGGGAGCACGAAGAACACGAAGTGGCCTACAGCTGGCTCCGGGCATTGAAAATGTGGCCTGGGAATGGCGTTCTGGCAGCGCGAGAGCCCAAAAGCGGCGACAGCTACAAGAATTGGATGACCCGCTCGGATTAGTAACATGATCCGCGGGCCCCATAGGGATCGGGTTCCCGCTTGAGACTTCCTCGCGATTCACTCACACATGTAGCCTGGGAATGGCGTTCTGGCATCGCGAGAACCCCAAAGTGGCGACAGCTACAGGAATTGGACGACCCGCTCGGATGAATAACATGACCCGCGGGCCCCATAGGGAGGGGGCTCCCGCTTGAGACTTCCTCGCAATTCACTCAGAAATGTGGCCTGGGAATGGCGTTCCGGCAGCGCGAGAGCCCAAAAGTGGCGACAGTTACAAGAATTGGATGACCCGCTCGGATTAATAACATAATCCGCGGGCCCCATAAGGAAAGGGCTCCCGCTTTAGACTTCCTCGCAATTCACTCATGAATGTGGCCTGGGAATGGTGTTCTGGCAGCGCTTGAGCCCAAAAATGGCGATAGTTAAGGGAATTGGATGACCCGCTCGGATTAGTAACTTGATCCGCGGGCCCTATAGGGAGGGGGCTCCCGCTTGAGACTTCCTCGCAATTCACTTACAAATGTGGCCTGGGAATGGCGTTCTGGCAGCGCGAAAGCCCCAAAGTGGCGACAGCTATAGGAATTGGACGACCCGCTCGGATTAGTAACATGACCCGCGGGCCCCATAGGGAGGGGGTTCCCGCTTGAGACTTCATCGCAATTCACGCACAGACGAGGCCCAAGGCGAGTGAGTGAGTGAGTGAGTGAGTGAGTGACTGACTGACTGACTGGTGATGATGATGATGATGATGATGAAGATGAAGATGATGATGATGATGATGATGATGATGATGATGATGATGATGATGACCATCACACTCTCTCACGCGCACACTCATCATCATCATCATCATCATCATCATCATCATCATCATCATCATCATCATCATCATCATCATCATTATCATCATCATCATCATCATCATCATCATCATCATCATCATCATCATCATCATCATCATCATATGTGAGTGCTGATGAGTGAGTGAGTGAGTGAGGGAGGGAGGGAGTGAGGGATGATGAGTGAGTGAGTAAGTGAGGAATGAGTGATGATGATGATGGTGGGTTCCTGTTCCTGCGCGGGGTGTCCAGAGAAAACAAGAACCCCACTTTGGATGTGGGGAACAAATGATGTTCGCTTCCTCGCCGAGGCCGTTTTGGACGCTCCGACACCTCGCGGAACCCCCTGTCCAGGTCCATGGGGAGGGGGCAGGGGGAGGGGTAAACCCCTCCCCGAAGGGGAAGAAGGAGGGGTGGAAGAGGAAACTCTCTAAACCGCCGACGCCCAGAGGACTGGTTGGATTGACAGGGGGGCATGCCAGGAGGACGCGCCGCGGAACGTCTCAAGGGACGCGCCAGGCGACGTGCCAGGGGACGTGCCATGGGGACGCACCGCGGGACGTGCCAAGGGGAGACGTGCAAACGAGCATCTCGATCGAGACTTCCTCAACACATCCTCATGCTACACATCCGCCTGGGCGACGAGGACGCGTGAAACCAAGCTTCTGGCTTGAGACATCCTCAACAAATGCTGGCCCTGGCGCTAGACCTCTGCCTGGGCAACCTGGAGGCGTGAAACCAAGCGTCTCGCTCGAGACATCCTCAAGACCTGGGCACATGAAAACAAGCATTTCACTTGAGAGATCTTCTGAATTCAGGTCCCCAGGAGAGGACTATCTATACGACAAAACAACAGCTTCGCTCGAGACTTCCTCAACAAATTCCGGAACACAAGCGTTTCGCTCCAGACATCCTCAACATTTAATTCGCCGGCCCACCTCGACCTCGATATTTATCGCAAAAGAAATTCGCCGGCCCACTTCAAGTCAAACCCAGGGGTAAACCATCTAAACGAGAACCTGGGCTTAAGCCCTTTCCGGGGAAACGAAAACAAAAAGCTCTGACACTGGTCTAACACCGGCAGTGGGGTGGCAGTACGGGAGGGCGGACTTCCGCCGCGAGTCACCAACGACGGCCACAGAAAAGCAAACCGGCACACCCTTTAAACGCTTCGTGGCCCCATAGAGAGATCCACCGAAGGCGATACCCACAACGGCGATACTCACAACTGCATATGGTTGGGCCCTTCTCCAAGATCATGTGTCATGCCATCAGCGCGGCATTCTCAGAACTGAAATTCACACGAAAATCGCTCACTCGGTCTGCGAAGGCATTTTTCGTCACAGCTCAGTTGCTCCAGCCAGGTAGCGCTGGTGCACAAGGGTCGGGAACTAACGGCGGCACCTAGTTCTCCTCTTGCCTAGCGCCGTCACAAGAAAATTGCGAGGATCCATGAAAGCGTATGCAAATGCCGTTTGCTCGAGAGGAGGGGCATCGGAGGAGGGAGGGAGCAAGGACCCGTGCGAGCGGAAGGCGCCTCGAAGTACATCACAGACGACGAGGCCGATTTTAAAGCCAGAGCGTTAAATATGCGCGCATCTACCGGCAACATTGATATGAGAAAGTACTCGTTATTGTGGCGCACGCCTTTGCAAAAATGGCTTACCACTCGCTCTGCGACCTGTGGCAACCTCTGTCTGCACTGCATGAGAATGGATCGGTGGTAACTCATTGGAGGAGGAAAGAGGAAGCAGTGCTCCAGGAAAGGGAGAGGGAGACAGGCAAACAGAAAAGAGAAAGCAGAAGACACACAGAGCAAAGTTCGAAGAGCCCCGTTTGGAGCGGCGAGCGGTCGCTTGTGCCTCCCGAAGTGGGGTGAGTGGTTGAACATGCTCGGCCCACGAACCCGCAAAGGAACATAGAAATGTAAGGCATGGCAAGGTTTCAGAGACACCTGATTGGGCGACGGGCAAATCCAATGCTGAAAATATAGATCTTGATGTACTGTGCCGAGGGCTGTGCTGTGCTACGCCGTGCAGAACTGCGATGTGCCATGCCGCGATTGTGCTCTATATAGCGTTGTGGATCGAGTAGTCCCTGGCATCCGAGTCCTGACCGAACTGATCTGGATCTTAAGCTCGAGCTGCCTGAGCAGATGGTAGCTGCGCCAAGACTAATCGACAGACGGGACATGCCAGGAGGACGCGCCGCGGAACGTCCCAAGGGACGCGCCAGGCGACGTGCCAGGGGACGTGCCATGGGGACGCACCGCGGGACGTGCCAAGGGGACGCGCTACGGAACGTGCCAATGGACGTGACGCGGGACGTGCCAAGGGACGCGCCGCGCGACGTGCCAGGGGGACTCGCCACGGAACGCGCCAAAGAACGTGCCAAGGTGCAATGTTGAGAGTATCGATCTTGATGTACCGTGCCGACGGCTGTGCTGAACTGCGATGTGCCACGCTACGACGTTGTGGATCGAGTCCTCCCTGGCATCCAAGTCCTGACCGAACTGATCTGGATCTTAAGCTCGAGCTGCATGAGCAGATGGTAGCTGCCCCAGAACTAATCGACAGACGGGACATGCCAGGAGGACGCGCCGCGGAACGTCCCAAGGGACGCGCCAGGCGACGTGCCAGGGGACGTGCCATGGGGACGCACCGCGGGACGTGCTAAGGGGACGCGCTAAGGAACGAGCTAAGGGACGCGCCGCGCGACGTGCCAGGGGGACTCGCCACGGGACGCTCCGCGGACCGTGCCAGACAGCATGCCAGGCTGCAATGCTAAAGGTACCGATATTGATGTACCGTGCCGAAGGCTGTACTGTGCCTGGGCGACCTGGACACGTGAAAACACGCGTTTCGCTCAAGACGTTCTCAGCACATCCTCATGCTAGACATCCGCCTGGACAACCTGGACACGTGCAAACAAGCGTCTCGATCGAGACTTCCTCAACACCGCCTCACGTGAAAACACGCCTCTGGTTCGAGACATCCTCAACAAATCCTCATGCTAGACATCTGCCTGGGCAACCTGGAGGCGTGAAACTAAGCGTCTCGCTCAAGACATCCTCAAGACCTGGGCACGTGAAAACAAGCATATCACTTGAGAGATCCTCTGAATTCAGGTCCCCAGGAGAGGACAATCTATACGACAAAACAACAGCTTCGCTCGAGACTTCCTCAACAATTGCTGAAACACAAGCGTTTCGCTCGAGACAACCTCAACATTTAATTCGCCGGCCCACCTCGACCTCGATATGTATCGCAAAAGAAATTCGCCGGCCCACTTCAAGTCAAACCCAGGGGTAAACCATCTAAAAGAGAACCCTGGGCTTAAGCCATATCCATGAAAGCTTATGCGAATGCCGTTTGCTCGAGAGGAGGGGCATCGGAGGAGGGAGGGAGGGAGGGACCCGTGCGAGCGGAAGGCGCCTCGAAGGACATCACAGACGAGGCCGAATTAAAGCCAGAGCGTTAAATATGCGCGCATCTACCGGCAACATTGATATGAGAGAGTACTCGTTATTGTGGCGCACGCCTTTACAAAGATGGGTTGCCACTCGCTCTGTGACCTGTGGCAACCTCTGTCTGCACTGCATGAGAATGGATCCGGTGGCAACTCATGGGAGGAGGAGAGAGGAAGCAGTGCTCCAGGAAAGGGAGGGAGGGAGAGAGAGAGAGAGAGGCACACAAACAGGAAGAGAAAGCAAAAGACACACAGAGCAAAGTTTGAAGAGCCCCGTTTGGAGCGGCGAGCGGTCGCTTGTGCCTCCCGAAGTGGGGTGAGTGGTTGAAAAAGTAGAAACCAAAACGGGGCGGCGCCGAAATTGCGGCGCGGCCTGCGCCGAGGCCGCCTTGAAGGGGCGCGGCGCCAGCTGCAACGCAGCTGTATCTCTCTCTCTCTCTCTCTCGTTCTGCACTGTGAGCGAGAAGGCTGGAAGCCGCGCAGCGCTGCGGCGCCGCCGCGGTGGACGGCCTCGCCCGTAGCAGCCTGCAGCGGGCCCTCGAGGGGCACCCGCCACATCGCGGTGCGAGGCCCGAGGCCCCTGCGCCAGGGACTGGCGCGCCCTGCCGACGGACGCGGAGAGGAGCTGCCGTCCAGCCAGCCGCCCGATGGCCCTCGGGAAGGAAGTGTTGCTGGGCTCACACTTTGCCAGCTCCAGCGCCAGCGTATTGCCGGGCTCACGCTTTGCTCCGGCCGTACGTTCGTAGCCATCGCCGAGGGCGTCGAGGCAGAGGAACTGCTCGCGGTCCCCGTCAGAGATGGAGAGGCCAGGACTGCGAGAACGGCGCCCATGCACCGCACCATGTCTAGACTCAGTCCAGGCCACGCTCCCAACACGATACGGTGCATAGTTGTTTCGGCTCTAGGGGCCGAATCAACTGTGCATCGTACCGATCCTAGGTCGAGAATCGACGACGCGTCGGGAGACGCCAGCGAGAACCTGTGCACACAAGTCGCCCGCGGAAGGACGCAACAGCAGTCCTCGGCGTACCCAAGAATGAAGAATGTCGAGGCGGCCAAGCATGGAATATGCCAGGGTGGGGCGAGGCCCTCGGGGCCACGCTACTACCCCTTCCGTCGTTCCCTCGGTCTCGCTTGGCGACGCAGCGGCGGACGAGAGAGAGAGGGGGGGGGCTCGCACCAGTCGGGAGCGCCCCCGCCCCTCCCCCCTCTCCCTGATAAATAACGCTCTGGAGGCTTCAAGGGCGTGGCCCTGGGGGAGGGCCCTGAAGGGCGTGGCCTCCAGCAGAGCCCTGCCCGAGTGCAGCAGGAGGCGGCGAGGGTCGGGAGCAGGAGAAGAAGGATCAGTCTGGGCCCTGTGAGGGGAGGAAAGAGGAGGGGAGGCGGCGCGGCTCGCGACTGGTTGGCTCACGCCCGCAAACCTACAACGGCTCGGAAGCCCATCTGACCAGCTGGACGTCCGTGAAGGTGATCCGCACGACGGTCGCGCTGGCTTGGTCCGGGGGGAGGTCCAGCACCACGGAGGATGCGAAGCCGAACCCGGCTTTCCCCATGGACCTGGGCCGCCAGTGCAGCTCCTCGGGGTACACGGCCGGCTCTGGGCTCGGGCCCGCATCGGACTGCCGGAGCCACTGCAGCATGTTGTTGAGGGTCAGCTGCACCCACGAGACGAATGGCTCCACCTCGGAGCGACGCAGCCAGCGCAGGAAGCAATTGTCCCTCCGGCCGAGGAAGACCATGAATCCATGCGTCGCGCGCCTGATTTTGAAGGCGTCGCTGCAAGCGTCGAAGCAGATGGCAACCCTGTCCTCGTCAGGGTCCTGCATCTCGCTGTTTGTCGGGGTGGAAGCCGAATATCCGCCCTCTTCCGCCGGGCCCGGGCCCGGGCCCGCCACGCGGAAATGCGGGGCGCTGCTGGCCAGCATCCTCTTGGACTCGAAGTCTACGACCTCGCGCCCGCCAATCAAGTAAGACGTGCTGGTCATCGGGCTCGCAACGCAGACAATAAACATCTCCACGCCGAATGTGTTGTTGATGCTGTCGCGAACGCGCACGTTGCAGACTCTGGCCAGGTCATGCTCCGCCGCTGCATTTGCACTCACGAGCTGATCGCGGAACGTGTCCCGGTCTGCAGCATCCACAAAGTTCACCACGCTCGTGCCCTGAAGGGACCTGTTAGGGCCATGGTTAAGCATGGCCGCGAGCCTGAAAGTACTCCCAACGATGTCCAGGTTCTCGTCAAGCTCCACCGTCGCGTCGCAGATCGTATTTAGGAGACACCTGGCCGCCACGGATTCGCTCTGAGAGATCAGCCAGTTGAGCTCGTTGGAGATCCGCAAGATGCAAGAGCGCTTCCAAAGCATCGTCAGCACAATAATGCAAGCGCCGCAGAGGGACTCGCTGACGGCGAAGGTGGTCTGACTCATTGAGAACGCCTCCTCACAGGGCGGTGCCTCTGTGAGGACGTATGCAAAGTTGACGCACACACCGTGGAACATGATCATGAAGACACTCACAGCAGGGCTGGTGACAGCGATGCTGGTAAGCCCCTGAAAGAATTTGGCAGCGATGGCAACCACCAGGAAGAGCCCCTGCGAGGCACTTGAGAAGCAAACAAAACATGTCGATAACAGCATGAAGCAGACATAGACAAGGGAAACAACGAGAGCTTTCCTGGTGCGCTGCAGCCAGCAGATGCTGCCTACAGCAAGGAGGGTCGCCATGATAAGAGAGACGTCTTGTCCGACGGTCATCCAGCGCGGGTTAGCAGCGATGTGGTTAATGATCAGCAGCATGCAATTTACCATGCCCCAGAAGGCAACCATTGTGCCTATGCCCTTGGCAGAGTCCCGCCGCTCCTGGCCCAGCTTCTCGTCAATGAGATGCCTGGTGGCTGGGTCCCCAGGCTCATGAGCGCAGCACAATGCTCGATAGAACCCCGAGCCGCCGACGCGTATCGCCATACTGATCAGGAAGACTGCGGAGAGTACCATCGCGACGGCGGCCCCCAGGAGCAGCGACAGCTGTTCGCCCCTGCCGAGCGAGAACGACGACACGGTGACATCTTCCATTGCGAATCGATCGGCGGAGGAGCGGAAGAGTTGGGCGCGAACGCGCCTCCCACAATAGCAGACAATGGATGCCTGCGGCAAGCGCGCGGTCACATCTGGGCTGCCTCGAGCTAGAACGGCTTGAGCCGAAATGGCTACGGACTCGCTCGGCCTGCAAAGGTGAGCATCAACAAAGTCTTACGGCATAATCGCCGCCATTCGCGTGCGCAAGAGCATTTGGGACAATCCATCCAGAATGGGCACGATTGTGGTAGCCAGCTCTCTATTGGCGCAGGGGGGGGGCAATAGACCGCCATGGCATGCGCCGACCCTCCTGCGCGCGGTGGGCCTCCACCCTGGCCCCCCATCAAGCAAGCAGGGCGTGTCGAGGAAACACGCCGCATGAGGCTTGCTCTTAGGAGAACTGGGCGGCATGTTCGCTATCCTCTTGGTGTGACTCTCCTCTGGCTGCCCGCGCAGCGCGGGCAAACGACGACCGAAAACCTGCCCAAGCCAAGCGTTAGACGGCCCCGACATCCCCCGACGGCACCGCGACCGTCCAAGATGACCTGACGACCCCAGACAGCACCCAAGCTGCGCCAACTAGGTGCCTAAGAGGCACCGCGACCAGCATGCAACGCTGCGGCCGTGCCTTGCGACAGCGTGGCTGTGGACCCCCGCCCGAACCTTCGCAGAAGAACGTTGAACTACTGTCCTCCAGCCCTCCTCCTCATCCTTCTCCCGCCTCTTCCACCCAGCATCTGCGCTCTCCCTATCCTGCTGCAACCGCAACTGTTGCCACTCCTCCGCCTCATCCCCACACTTACCCCTACCCCCCGTTACGAGCACACAAAGACATGACATGATGACTGTTCGATGCCTCAAAAGGCGGACTCCAATGACACTGATTCATCCGCGCATGCGCATCGATACCCCCAGTCCTGACGTTCAATACTTCTGTGTACGTTCGACATGCATTCTATCCACGCGGCGACGATGGACACCCTAGCTGCATTCATGGTCACGGCGGCGGAAATGCATGGAGACACAACTTGGCACGCTCCTTCTGCTCGTTGTGCTAGTACAGTCGGGCCGCTGAAAGAAGGAACGCTAAAGAAGGAGCGAAGCCCCTTCTTGGCCCTGTAAGCGCCTCCGTGCCCCAGGAGGGCAAGAGGAACAGCACTGGAGGAACCTAAGGAACATCGTGCCCCTTTCGAACCCAAACTGTTCCTTATGTTAGCGTCTTGACTTGACTGTAAGCCCTTCTTTCCCATGTTGCCATCAATTGTGAAACTTCGGGTGTGCTCCTCTTTGCCGCAGCACCGTCACGCTCGGCGACGCGCTCGTGATGCCTTTGAGCGATTTGAGATGCTTCGCGAAAGAGATGGCGTGCCACTGTCACGGCTCGCGTGTGACGCGTGTGTGGAGATGGGGGTTGAGTTAGGAGGCAACTACTGGGAGGTTTTCGCCGGAAAGATTAAGGAGGATTAAGCCCCATTTGGGAGCTGTTACGCCGGAGTGGGCCTCGGGCTAAGCAAGATTAAACCGGATTGAGCGGGATTAAACAAGACTAAGCCGGATCAAGCCGGATTAAGCCGGACTTCGGACCAGGGCAAAACCAGAATCTGAACTCCCAGGGGGTGCATCCGAAGTTGGGGGATCAACAGTTGGAATAACAATGCCCATACAACCTTCTCAGCACATTGCCCCAATCGTGCAGGACGGCGCAATCCGGTGTTTCGTTCGGTAGCTGCGCACCTGTGACACCCATGCTTTGAGATGTTGCAATGACGCCCACTTGTAAAACATGGGCGGCCTGTCGTTGCATTCGCGGCCCCGTAGTATAGCACGCAAAACACGCATGTGCAATATAACGCGTATGATATGACTCACGCTGCGTAGTAGAGCACGTATGACAAGAGCACTCACCCTGTGTAGTATAACGCGTTTGACAATATTCGCGCTGGTATGCTGCGCGGGGTCGTCGCAACTGCTCTGCAACTCATGGGTCTCGGCCCATCCTGACTATGAGGCGGACTGTCGCGAAGAGCAGCAAGACCACTTACGCTTGTGATGCCTATTGTCCCAAGGGCGCTGTGGACGTCTAGCTCCTCAGACGGTGCTGGCCGAGAACTTCCGCGACGCCACAACGTCTGGAGAGGGAGGGGCGGAGGAGGACGTCGCCGCAACAGCCCATCCTCGTCTCCGAAGTCGTCCCGTCCGAGCAGGCTGGGCTGCGGCCTGCTCGGCCAGGACCACTGGCCAACCTCTTTCGCTCTTCGCCCCTCCTGCCCTCGGCTCGGCCCTCCTGCTGCGCCTGGACGTTTTTTGCTCGTGGCCCGTCCCGCTGTGTGTCCCTGGTCGCGCGCTGCATGGCCCTGGGGATACAAGGGGCGAGCACCGAACACCGACGAGGGAGAAGGAGGGAAAGAAGGGAGAAGCGAGGACGACGGGGAAGAAGGGGCGATTGAGAAAAGGGAGGGGTAATGGAGGAGGAGGAGGCGGAAACGGAGAAGGAGGAAGAAAAGAAACGGAGGAGGAAGCGAAGGAGGAGGAACAGGAGGAGGAGGAAAAGAACATGATGGACCCACGAACCCGGAAAGGGATAAAGACATGTGCAGCATGGTCACGTTTTCGCGATACCCAACTGGGCGACATCTCACGAAACATCCCACGAGACACCCCGCGAAACATCCCACGAGACACCTCACGAAACAACCCACGAGACACCTCACGAAACATTCCACGAGACACCCCGTGAAACATTCCACGAGACACCCCACGAACAGGCAACCACTCAACCAGACACGCCACGAAACATTCCACGGGGGTGCGACTGGGTGTGGTCGTGCTGGGGTGTGGTCGTGCTGGGGTGTGGTCGTGCTGGGGAGTGGTCGTGCTGGGGTGTGGTCGTGCTGGGGTGTGGTCGTGCTGCTGCTGGGGGTGGTGCGTGCTGGGGGGTGGTCGTGCTGGCGTGTTCGTGCTGGGCGTGGTCGTGTGGTGCGTGCTGGGGGTGTGTGTGTGGTCGTGTTGGGGTGTGGTCGTGCTGGGGTGTGTCTTGCTGGGGTAGGGTCGTGCTGGGGTCGGGTCGTGCTGGGGTGTGGTCGTGCTGGGGTATGGTCGTGCTGGGGTGGGGTCGTGCTGGGGTGGGGTCGTGCTGGGGTCTGGTCGTGCTGGGGTGTGGTCGTGCTGGGGTATGGTCGTGCTAGGGTGGGGTCGTGCATTTCGCTCGAGACATCCTGCCAAAATTCAAGGAAATCGTACAAAAACAAACGAATTAGTCGAGACATCATCGAAATTCCTTCGCGCGGGGCGCTTTTCCGCGTCGCGGTCGGCTCTGCAAAACCAGCGTTTCGCTTGAGACATCCTCAGCAAATTCTGAAAACAAGCGTTTCGCTCGAGACATCCTCAACACACGAAAAAGTGGCCCGCACCCTGTGATTTATCGATCGGGATTTCAAAAACAAGCGTTTCGCTCGAGACATCCTCAAATTTTAATTCGCCGGCCTCCTTCGACCTCGTTATTTATCAGGGAAAAAATTCGCCGGCCTCCCTCAAGTTGGCACCGGGGGACAGGTTTACCTACTAAAAGAGAACCCTGGGCCCCCGCCCTTTCCGGGAAAAAGAGGAGGATAATGAGGAGGAGGAGGAGGAGGAAGAGGAGGAGAAGGAGGAGGAGGAAAAAGGGGTAGGGAGGAGGAGGAAGAGGGAAAAGGGAAGGGAGGAGGGAGAAGAGAGGAGGGAGGAATCTATGAGGGAGGGAAGGAGAGATTTTTGGATTGGTTCCTCGCTGAAGCGCGCGGCTTGTCGAGAATGGGTGGCGCTGCAGCTAGCAGAATATTAATCATACGAAATACTTCTGCACGGGCACCGAGGGCGCAAGGACAGTAGTTCACCCCCCCGTATAGTACCCACCCACCCTTGACTGGCACAGGTTCTTAAGCCGTGGTCAGTACTGTACAAATGCAGGGCACAAAGAGCAGGTGGGCGGTCCCGCAAACGATGATGCGCATCCCCTGAGGCATTGGCCAACGGGGCGGCAGCGCGAGTGTGACGCACGAGCGTGCTGACCATCTTCGCAACCTAGAACCCAGCAAGACAAGGCGAGGCACAATCATCTTCGCCTTGTCTGAGCACTGAAAACATGATGGACCCACGAACCCGGAAAGGGATATAGACATGTGGAGCATGGACACGTTTTCATGATACCCAACTGGGCAACACCTCACGAAACATCCCACGAGACACCTCACGAAACAGCCCACGAGACACCTCACGAAACATTCCACGAGACACCTCACGAAACATTTCACGAGACACCCCGCGAAACATTCCACGAGACACCCCACGAAACATTCCACGACGACAGGCAACCACTCAACCAAGGCGGTGTGGTCGTGCTGGGGAGTGGTCGTGCTGGGGTGTGGTCGTGCTGGGGGGTGGTCGTGCTGGGGGGTGGTCGTGCTGGGGGTGGTCGTGCTGGGGGGTGGTCGTGCTGGGGCGTGGTCGTGCTGGGGCGTGGTCGTGTTGGGGCGTGGTCGTGCTGGGGTGTGGTCGTGCTGTGGTGAGGTCGTGCTGGGGTGTGGTCGTGCTGGGTGATGGTCTTGCTGGGGTGGGGTCGTGCTGGGGTGTGATCCGTGTGGGGTGGGCGTCGTGCTGATTTCCTAGGGTGTGGTCGTGCTGGGGGGTGGTCGTGATAGGGCTGGGGTCGTGCGGGTTGTAGGCGGCTGGGGTCCAGTGGTCGTGAGGGGTTGTGGTCGTGATGGGGGTTCGTTGTCATGCTGGGCGTGGTCGTCGTGCTGAGGTTGGGTCGTGCTGGGGTGGGGTGGGTCGGCTGGGGTGGTTTCTCAGCTGGGGTGATACGCACCCTGTGATTTAGCGATAGGGTAGTTGCTGGGGTGTGGTAGTTGGGGTTTGTTGGTCGTGCTGGGGTGTGGTCGTGCTAGGGAGTGGTCGTGCTGGGGTGTGGTCGTGCTGGGGGGTGGTCGTGCTGGGGGGTGGTCGTGTTGGGGGGGTGGTCGTGCTGGGGGGTGGTCGTGCTGGGGCGTGGTCGTGCTGGGGCGTGGTCGTGCTGGGGCGTGGTCGTGCTGGGGCGTGGTCGTGCTGTGGGGAGGTCGTGCTGGGGTGTGGTCGTGCTGGGGTGTGGTCTTGCTGGGGTAGGGTCGTGCTGGGGTCGGGTCGTGCTGGGGTGTGGTCGTGCTGGGGTATGGTCGTGCTGGGGTGGGGTCGTGCTGGGGTGGGGTCGTGCTGGGGTCTGGTCGTGCTGGGGTGTGGTCGCGCTGGGGTATGGTCGTGCTAGGGTGGGGTCGTGCATTTCGCTCGAGACATCCTGCCAAAATTCCAGGAAATCGTACAAAAACAAACGAATTAGTCGAGACATCATCGAAATTCCTTCGCGCGGGGCGCTTTTCCGCGTCGCGGTCGGCTCTGCAAAACAAGCGTTTCGCTCGAGACATCCTCGGCAAACTCTGCGGAGCAAGCGTTTCGCTCGAGACATCCTCAACACACGAAAAAGTGGCCCGCACCCTGTGATTTATCGATCGGGATTTCAAAAACAAGCGTTTCGCTCGAGACATCCTCAAATTTTAATTCGCCGGCCTCCTTCGACCTCGTTATTTATCAGGGAAACATGATGGACCCACGAACCCGGAAAGGGATATAGACATGTGCAGCATGGTCACGTTTTCACGATACCCAACTGGGCGACATCTCACGAAACATCCCACGAGACACCCCGCGAAACATCCCACGAGACACCTAACGAAAAATCGAAAAACAGGCCCACGAGATGCCCCACGAAAACATTCCACGAGACACCTCACGAAACATCCCACGAGACACCCGCGAAACATTCCAGAGGACACCCCACGAAAAAATTCCACGACAGCAGGCAACACTCCACCAAGGCGGCTGTGGTCGTGATGGGGAGTGGTCGTGCTGGGGAGTGGTCGTGCTGGGGGGTGGTCGTGCTGGGGCGTGGTCGTGCTGGGGGGGTGGTCGTGCTGGGGGGTGGTTGTGCTGGGGCGTGGTCGTGCTGGGGCGTGGTCGTGCTGGGGCGTGGTCGTGCTGGGGCGTGGTCGTGCTGGGGCGTGGTCGTGCTGGGGTTTGGTCGTGCTGTGGTAAGGTCGTGCTGGGGTGCGGTCGTGCTGGGGTGTGGTCTTGCTGGGGTGGGGTCGTGCTGGGGTGTGATCGTGCTGGGGTGGGGTCGTGCTGGGGTGTGGTCGTGCTGGGGTGTGTTCGTGCTAGGGTGGGGTCGTGCTGGGGTGGGGTCGTGCTGGGGAGTGGTCGTGCTGGGGTGTGGTCGTGCTGGGGTGTGGTCATGCTGGGGCGTGGTCGTGCTGGGGTGGGGTCGTGCTGGGGTGGGGTCGTGCTGGGGTGGGTTCGTGCTGGGGTGCTCCGCACCCTGTGATTTATCGATCGGGTCGTGCTGTGGTGAGGTCGTGCTGGGGTGTGGTCGTGCTGGGGTGTGGTCTTGCTGGGGTAGGGTCGTGCTGGGGTCGGGTCGTGCTGGGGTGTGGTCGTGCGGGGGTATGGTCGTGCTGGGGTGGGGTCGTGCTGGGGTGGGGTCGTGCTGGGGTGTGGTCGTGCTGGGGTGGTCGTGCTGGGGGGCGTGGTCGTGGTGGGGTGTCGTGCGGGGGCGTGGTAGTGGATGGGCGTGGGTCGTGCTGGGGCGGTGCGTTCGTGCTGGGGGTGTCGTGCTGTGGTGAGGTCGTTGCTGGGGTGT
This sequence comes from Prorocentrum cordatum, assembly GCA_963575745.1. Taxonomy (NCBI): domain Eukaryota; class Dinophyceae; order Prorocentrales; family Prorocentraceae; genus Prorocentrum; species Prorocentrum cordatum. Next base: position 1,343,213 of record CAUYUJ010001558.1, on the reverse strand, counting down.
TATGTGTGCTGGGGTGTGGTCTTGAGGGTAGGTTCGTGCTGGGGTAGGGCGTGCGGGTGTGGTCGTGCTGGGGTATGGTCGTGCTGGGGTGGGGTCGTGCTGGGGTGGGGTCGTGCTGGGGTCTGGTCGTGCTGGGGTGTGGTCGTGCTGGGGTATGTCGTGCTAGGGTGGGGTCGTGCATTTCGCTCGAGACATCCTGCCCAAATTCCAGGAAATCGTGCAAAAACAAACGAATTAGTCGAGACATCATCGAAATTCCTTCGCGCGGGGCGCTTTTCCGCGTCGCGGTCGGCTCTGCAAAACAAGCGTTTCGCTCGAGACATCCTCGGCAAACTCTGCGGAGCAAGCGTTTCGCTCGAGACATCCTCAACACATGAAAAAGTGGCCCGCACCCTGTGATTTATCGATCGGGATTTCAAAAACAAGTGTTTCGCTCGAGACATCCTCAAAAATAATTTCGCCGGCCTCCTTTCGACCTCGTTAGTTAATCAGGGAAAAAATCGCCGCTCCCTCAAGAGGCACCGGGGGATTTAGGTTACAACTAAAAGAAACCCTGGGCCCACGCACTTTCCCGGAAAAAAATTCCCGGCCTCCTCAAGTTGGCACCGGGGATTCAGGTTTACCAAATAAAAGAGAACCTGGGCCACAGCCCTTTTCCGGGGAAAAAACATTGTTCAGCCACGAACCCGGAAAGGGATAAAGACATGTGCAGCATGGTCAAGTTTTCACGATACCCAACTGGGCGACATCTCACGAAACATCCCACGAGACACCCCGCGAAACATCCCACGAGACACCTCACGAAACATTCCACGAGACACCTCACGAAACATTCCACGAGACACCCTTTGAAACATTCCACGAGACACCCCACGAACAGGCAACCACTCAACCAGACACGCTACGAAACATTCCACGGGGGTGCGACTGGGTGTGGTCGTGCTGGGGTGTGGTCGTGCTGGGGTGTGGTCGTGCTGGGGAGTGGTTCGTGCTGGGGTGTGGTCGTGCTGGGGTGTGGTCGTGCTGGGGGGGGTGGCTGGGGGGGGTGGTCGTGCTGGGGGGTGGTCGTGATGGGGGGGTTGGGTGCTGGGCGTGGTCGTCGCCACCCCGCGAAACATCCCACGAGACACCTCACGAAACATTCCACGAGACACCTCACGAAACATTCCACGAGACACCCCGTGAAACATTCCACGAGACACCCCACGAACAGGCAACCACTCAACAGACACGCCACGAAACATTCCACGGGGGTGCGACTGGGTGTGGTCGTGCTGGGGTGTGGTCGTGCTGGGGTGTGGTCGTGCTGGGGAGTGGTCGTGCTGGGGTGTGGTCGTGCTGGGGGGTGGTCGTGCTGGGGGGTGGTAGTGCTGGGGGGGTGGTCGTGCTGGGGGGTGGTGTGCGGGGGGTGGTCGTGTGGGGCGTGGTCGTGACACCCCGCGAAACATCAACGAGACACCTCACGAAAACATTCCACGAGGACACCTCACGAAACATCCACGAGAAACCCTATTGAAACATTCCACGAGACACCCCACGAACAGGCAACCACTCAACCAGACACGCCACGAAACATTCCACGGGGGTGCGACTGGGTGTGGTCGTGCTGGGGTGTGGTCGTGCTGGGGTGTGGTCGTGCTGGGGAGTGGTAGTGCTGGGGTGTGGTCGTGCTGGGGGGTGGTCGTTAGCTGGAGGGGGTGGTCGTGCTGGGGTGGTGGTCGTGCATGAGGCGGGCGTGGTCGGCTGGGGCGTGGTCCGTGCCACCTCCAAAATTCCAGGAAATCGTACAAAAACAAACAAATTAGTCGAAACATCATCGAAATTCCTTCGCGCGGGGCGTTTTTCCGCGTCGCGGTCGGCTCTGCAAAACAAGCGTTTCGCTCGAGACATCCTCGGCAAACTCTGCGGAGCAAGCGTTTCGCTCGAGACATCCTCAACACACGAAAAAGTGGCCCGCACCCTGTGATTTATCGATCGGGATTTCAAAAACAAGCGTTTCGCTCGAGACATCCTCAAATTTTAATTCGCCGGCCTCCTTCGACCTCGTTATTTATCAAGGAAAAAATTCGCCGGCCTCCTTCAAGTTGGCACCGGGGGACAGGTTTACCCACTAAAAGAGAACCCTGGGCTCGTGCCCTTTCCGGGAACATATTATTATCCTGTCAGAAGGCCAATCAGCGAGCAGCAACGAAACTGCACGATAACAAAGGTCGCACCTTGACCATTCCTGTGCTGCTGGGCAGTGCCGACAGAAAGTGGCTATATATGCAGATGTGCCTGCGATGTCTCCCCTGAAACGTCGGACATCACATTGACTGACAGATCTTGGCACGCGAGCCTGCGGGCTATCTTCGCGTCCCCATATCAAACGGCAATGCGATGTGACCAGAAGGCGATGCGCAGTTATCCGCATCGTGTTGCCAAAGTGGCTGCTCCTGATCACCTGTCTCCTGATCTCCTGATCTCCGACGGAGAGCAGCAGCGCATAGAGGTGGCTAAAATGAGACAGAAGAGAGAGCAACCACACAGGCGGCAACGGCGAATGGTCGTCAACGCCTGGCTGGCGGGCAATAAATGACAAGAAACTCGGGGTCACACGTGTGGCGCGCTACGGGTGTACCATTAAATCCGGCTGACCTCACGTGGACCCCTGGCCGCGAGCCCGACTGGGCCGAGCGTGAGAGTCTCTTCTTGTCGCTACACCGCTGCAAGAGGGAAGCGACAATGTAACGGAGCACCTGTTCGAACTTCAAGTGCATGTCAGGGCGGGCGGACAAGTGCATGTCAGGGCGGGCGGAGAGGGACTCTCTCTCTCTCTCTCTCTCTCTCTCTCTCTCAAGCGGTCATCGACAACAATGCAAGCGTGGCAACTGGAAGTAAAGAGACACATATACTGCAACTCAAAAATACAGGCTGCTGGATGCGAGGGTGGAGGGCATCATGCGAGTCATGCGAGGGGCGAGAGGGGATAAGGTTCCTCGCTCCTCAACCGAACTCCACTTTGCAACTACACAAACGCATGCGCATTTACAAATTGAAAATGTTGCGTCCAAGCGTGGGATCGTCCCTCCATGGCGCAATCTGCCTAGGGTGCTCCTCTTTTGTCCGGCTGGCCTTCTCTAAACGTCGCCTGCTGGCTTCGATCCGATTCGATTCGATGCGAGCACGCATCGCCGGTGACAACTGGATAGGGGTCGGTGGCGGACGCTCTGACGGTGGCTCCTCGAGAAGAGCGACGACGTCTGCTATGGCTTTGCTCCTCGTGAGCCTCCTGTGGGCCCGCTGGACGTAGCTCCGCCTCTGGGTCAAAAACTAAACCCTCGGCCCTCTGTTCACTTGGTGGGGGCTCGTGTGGCAAAAAACCGGTCATGGCCTCTCCTTGCCTTGGCCGAACCAAGGAGGAGAGAGGAGCGTGATCCACCGCCGCTTTACTCTGGAAAATTGCCAACCTTTTCCTCCGGAGCCCGGGGGTCGCCCCACCCCCCCTCCGAAGATCTCCCCCCCTCCCCCCCCCACCCTGCTGGACCACACCCCCCCCTCCTCCCCCATTCCTCCCCGGGCAGACATCAGAACCCCCTTCACCCCCCCCTCCCCCTCGAAAACCGGGGGGGTCACTGCGGTTCGAAAAACAACCCACCCCCCCCCCTCCGGATCCGGAAAACCGGGGGGGGTCACTACCGGTTCGAACCCCCCCCTCCCCTCGAAAACCAGAGGGGGATCACTACCGGTGCGAACCCCTCCCCACCCCCCCCCACTCACCGCCAGCAAACGACTCCCGGTCCCTACCACCGTCCGTATCACATCCCCCACTGTTGTTCCCAGCACCACTGTCCTCACCACCACTGTCCCCACTGTGTCCCCACCAGTGCCCCCACCACTGTCGCACTGTCCCCACTGTCCCCACCACTGTTCCCACCACGGTTCCACTCTCCCCACTGTCTCCACGGCCCCAACCACTGCCCGACTATCCCCACTGTCCCCACTGTCCCACTGAATCCTCCGCTGTCCCACTGAGCTGTCCCACTGTTCCCACCACTGTCCCCACTGTCCCCACCACTGTCCCCACTGTACCTCTGTCCCATTGTCCAACCGCCGTCCTCGCCACCGCCTTCACCACTGTCCCCACCACCATTGTACCCTCCACTGTCCCATTGTTTCCACCTCATTCCCACTGTGCCCACACCACTGTCCCCACCACCACCGTCCCCACCACTGTCCACTGTCCCCCCTGTTCCCACCATTGTCCCCACCACTGTCCCCACCACTACCGGCCCTCTACTGTCCCACTTTCCCCACCACTGTCCCCACCACTGTCCCGCTGTCCCCTCACCACTGTCCACACCAACGCCGTCCCCACCACTGTCCGCACCCCCACTCGGTTTTCGAGGGGGGGGGGGTTCGAACCGGTAGTGACCCCCCCCCCCTTTTCATGATGAACTGGGGGGGGGGAGGGGTTCGAACCGGTAGTGACCCCCCCCGGTTTTCCGGAGGGGGGGGGGGAGGGGTTCGAACCGGTAGTGACCCCCCCCCGGTTTTCCGCCAGCAGCGGTAGAACACGTCTTTCAAAACCTAGGTATGGGTTCCCATTCAACGTAACTGAATGACCACGAACCGGAAAGGAAACGGAATATAGACTGGTAAGGCAAGGCAAACCTGCGGGCGACGGGCAAATGCAATGCTGTATGTACCGATCTTTCCGATCTGATGTACTGTGCCGAGGGCTGGGCTGTGCTGGGCCTCGTGCTCAACTGCGATGTGCCATTGCCGCGGACTGTGCTTATGTAGGTTGTGGATCGAGTCATCCCTTGGATCCGAGCTGGCCGAAAACTGATCTGGATCGTAAGCTCGAGTGCCTGAGAAGAGGGTAGCGGCCCCGGAACTAAATCGACAGGGGACATGCCAGGAGGACGCGCGCGGAAAAAAAGTCAAAGGGACGCGCCAGGCGACGTGCCAGGGGACGTGCCATGGGCACGGCACCGTGGGACGTGCCCAAGGAGACCGCGAGACGGAACGTGCCAATGGACGTGCCGCGGGACGTGCCAGGGAAAGCGCCGCGCGACGTGCCAGGTGGACTCGCCACGGGACGCGCCAAGGAACGTGCCAAAAGGCAATGTTGAGTGTATCGATCTTGATGTACCGTGCCGACGGGTTGTGCTGTGCTGGGCCGTGCTGAACTGCGATGTGCCATGCCGCGATTGTGCTCTAGATAGCGTTGTGGATCGAGTCCTCCCTGGCATCCGAGTCCTGACCGAACTGATCTGGATCTTAAGCTCGAGCTGCGTGGGGGGGGGGGGGGGGGGGGAAATGAGCAGATGGTAGCTGCCCCAGAACACTCGACAGGGGCTCCCACCGGGGGACATGCCAGGAGGACGCGCCGCGGAACGTCCCAAGGGACGCGCCAGGCGACGTGCCAGGGGACGTGCCATGGGCACGCACCGTGGGACGTGCCAAGGAGACGCGCTACGGAACGTGCCAATGTGCACCGCGCGACGTGCCAGGGGGACTCGCCACGGGACGCTCCGCGGAACGTGCCAAGCAACATGCCAGGCTGCAATGCTAAGGGTATCGATATTGATGTACCGTGCCGAAGGCTGTGCTGTGCCTGGGCGACCTGAACACGTGAAAACACGCGTTTCGCTCAAGGCGTTCTCAGCACATCCTCATGCTAGACATCCGCCTGGACACGTGCAAACAAGCGTCTCGATCGAGACTTCCACGACACATCCTCATTCTAGGCATCCGCCTGGGCGACCTGGACACGTGAAACATCCTCAACAAATCCTCATGCTAGACATCTGTCTGGGCAACCTGGAGGCGTGAAACCAAGCGTCTTGCTCGAGACATCCTCAAGACCTGGGCACGTGAAAACATGATCGACCCACGAACCCGGAAAGGAATATAGAAATGTAACGCATGGCGACGTTTTCAAAGACACCTGATTGGGTGACGGGCAAGAACAATGCTGATTGTATCGATCTTGATGTACCGTGCCGAGGGCTGTGCTGTGCTGCACCGTGCTGAATTGCGATGTGCCATGCCGCGGTTGTGCTCTACAGCGTCGTGGATCGAGTCTTTCTTTGCATCCGAGCCCTGACCGAACTGATCTGGATCTGAAGCTCGAGCTGCCTGAACACATAGTAGCTGCCCCAGGGCTAATTGGCAGGGAGACATGCCAGGAGGACGCGCCGCGAAACGTCCCAAGGGACGGGCCAGGCGACGTGCCAAGGGACGTGCCATGGGGTCGCGCCGTAGGCCGTGCCAAGGGGACGCGCTACGGGACATCCTCAAAATTCCTGCGCGCGGGACGCGGCACGCGCGAGACATCCTTGGAATTCCTGCGAGCGGGACACGACAACAAGCACTTCGCCTGAGACACCCTCTGAATTCTAGCCCCCCACGAAGCCCCCGCTCGAGACACCCCCAAATTTTGCAAAACCAGCGTTTCGCTCGAGACATCCTCAACACATTTTTAAAACAAGCGTTTCGCTCGAGACATCCTGCCAAAAGTTTACGAAATCCTTGCAAAACAAACGAATTAGTCGAGACATCCTCAAAATTCCTGCGCGCGGGACGCGGCCCGCGCGAGACATCCTTGGAATTCCTGCGAGCGGGACACGACAACAAGCATTTCGCCTGAGACATCCTATGAATTTTGGCCCTCCGCTCGAGACACCCCCACATTTTGTAAAACCAGCGTTTCGCTCGAGACATCCTCAACAAATAATGAAAACAAGCGTTTCGCTCGAGACACCCTGCCAAAATGCAAAGAAATCCTGACAAAACAACCGAATTAGTCAAGACATCCTCGAAATTCCTGCGCGCGGGACGCGGCACGCGCGAGACATCCTCGGAATTCCTGCGCGCGGGGCGCTTTTCCGCGTCGCGGTCGGGGCTCCAGACCACGTTATTTGTCGAGGATTCTGCGACAAACGCTCCGCACTTTTTTTTCCCAGCCATCCTGTGGTGTTGGGTCATCGTTTTGAAGAGACGGTCCCCGCGTTCCTCCTCCACTTCTCATCTTCCCCCTCCTCCCTCCTCCCCCTCCCCCCTGCGTTTCACCCACCCAGTACAGCGCTTCCTGGCCCCATAGGGAGCTCCACCGAAGGCCCCAGTGCTGCCGCCCGCATGCTTCAGCCACACCCAATTCGGCACACCCCTCACACGTTTCGTGGCCCCATAGGGAGCTCCAGCGAAGGCCCCAGTGCTGCCGCCCGCATGCGTCAGCCACACCCACTTCGGCACACCCCTCACACGTTTCGTGGCCCCATGGGGAGCTCCACCGAAGGCCCCAGTGCTGCCGCCCGCATGCGTCAGCCACACCCAATTCTGCACACCCCTCACACGTTTCGTGGCCCAAGGAGCTCCACGAAGGCCCCCAGTGATGCGCCCGAAATGCGTTCAGCCAAACCCAATTCGCACACCCCTCACACGTCTCGTGGCCCCATAGGAGCTCCACCGAAGGCCCAGTGCTGCCGCCCGCATGAGTCAGCCACACCCAATTTCGGCACCACCCCTCCACACGCTTTTCCCACCTCCCGTGCCGTCCCGTGGCCCCGCTTCCGCCCGTGGCCCCATAGGGAGCTCCACCGAAGGGCCCCAGTTGCTGCGCCCGCATGCGGGTCAGCCACAACCCAATTCGACCCCACCCCTCAACCGTTTCGTGGGCCCCATCAGGGAGCTCAAACGAGGCCCCAGTTTCCCCAGCCGCCCGCCATGCGTCAGCACACCCAATTCGCACACCCCTCACACGTTTCGTGGACCCATAAGGGAGCTCCACCCAAGGCCCCAGTGCTGCCCGCCGCATTGCGCGGCACACCCCTCACACGTTTCGTGGCCCCATAGGGAGCTCCACCGAAGGCCCCAGTGCTGCCGCCCGCATGCGTCAGCCACACCCAATTCTGCACACCCCTCACGCGTTTCGTGGCCCCATAGGGAGCTCCACCGAAGGCCTTAGTGCTGCCGCCCGCATGCGTCAGCCACACCCAATTCGGCACACCCCTCACACGTTTCGTGGCCCCATAGGGAGCTCCACCGAAGGCCGCAGTGCCGCCGCCCGCATGCGTCAGCCACATCCAATTCGGCACCCCCCTCACACGCTACGTGGCCCCAACCCGCATGCGTCAGCCACACCCATTTCGGCACACCCTTCGCACGCTTCGTGGCCCCATAGGGAGCTCCACCGAAGGCCCCAGTGCCACCGCTCGCATTCGTCCCGCACACCCATTTCGGCACCTCCACCAAACACAGCGTTTCGTGGCCCCACATGGACCTCCACCGAAGGCCCCAGTGGTGCCGCCCGCATGCGTCAGCCCCACCCCAGCACAGCATTTCGTGGCCCCACAGGGAGCTCCACCGAAGGCCCCAGTGGTGCCGCCCGCATGCGCCACCCCCACCCAGCACAGCGTTTCGTGGCCCCACAGGGAGCTCCACCGACGGCCCCAGTGCTGCCGCCCGCATGCGTCACCCCCGCCCAGTACAGCGTTTCGTGGCCCCACAGGGACCTCCACCGAAGGCCCCAGTGGTGCCGCCCGCATGCGTCACCCCCACCCAGCACAGCGTTTCGTGGCCCCACAGGGAGCTCCACCGAAAGCGGCACCCGCAATGCGATATTCACATCTGCACATGGTTGGGTCCTTCGCCAAGATAATTTACGAGGGAAAACGGGGGTCTGCGGACCCCGTTTTTCATCGAGGATCCGAGATGGTGGGCGCACTTTCCTCGAGCGGGCACGCACGAAACGCACTTTTTCTAGTGAAAATCAGCACTTTACTTCGTTATTTACGCAGAAAAATATAGCCGGCCCCCTTCAAGTCGAAACCGGGGGGTAAACCAGCTAAAAGAAAACCCTGGGCCACAGCCCTCTCCGGGAAAAAGCATTTTACTTGAGAGATCCTCTGCATTCAGGTCCCCAGGAGAGGACAATCTATAACACAAAACAAGCGTTTCGCTCGAGATATCCTCAACTAATTATAAAAAAAAACAAGCGTTTCGCTAGGGGTATCCTCAAATCTTAATTCGCCGGCCCTACGCGACCTCGGTATTTATCGCAAAAAGAGATGCGCCCGCCCTACAGCCGGCCGTCAGATCCGGGGGTAAACAACTAACACGATCGACCCACGAACCCGGAAAGGAATATAGAAATGTAAGGCATGGCAACGCTTCAAAGACACCTGATTGGGCGACAGGCCAATGCAGTGCTGAATGCATCGATGGAGGTTGTACTGTGCGCATGGCTGTGCTGTGCTACGCCGTGCTCAACTGCGATGTGCCATGCCGCGATTGTGCTCTATATATAGCGTTGTGGATCGAGTCCTCCCTGGCATCCGAGTCCTGACCGAACTGATCTGGATCTTAAGCTCGAGCTGCCTGAGCAGATGGTAGCTGCCTCAAAACTAATCGACAGAGGGCACATGCCAGGAGGACGCGCCGCGGAACGTCCCAAGGGACGCGCCAGGCGACGTGCCAGGGGACGTGCCATGGGCACGCACCGTGGGACGTGCCAAGGGGACGCGCTACGGAACGTGCCGCCAATGGACGTGCCGCGGCGGGACGTGCCAGGGAACGCGCCGCGCGACGTGCCAGGTGGACTAGCCACGGAAAACGCCAAGGAACGCGCCAAGGTGCAATGTTGAGTGCATCGATCTTGATGTACCGTGCCGACGGCTGTGCTGTGCTACGCCGTGCTGAACTGCGATGTGCCATGCCGCGATTGTGCTGTATATAGCGTTGTGGATCGAGTCCTCCCTGGCATCTGAGTCCTGGCCGAGCTGATCTGGATCTTAAGCTCGAGCTGCCTGAGCAGATGGTGGCTGCCCCAGAACTACTCGACAGGGGGGATATGCCAGGAGGACGTGCAGCGTCCCAAGGGACGCGCCAGGCGACGTGCCACGGGACGTGCCATGGGCACGCACCGCGGGACGTGCCAAAGGGACGCGCTACGGAACGTGCAAATGTGCACCGCGCGACGTGCCAGGGGGACTCGCCACGGGACACTCCGCGGAACGTGCCAAACAACATGCCAGGCTGCAATACTGAGGGTATCGATATTGATGTTCCGTGCCGAAGGCTGTGCTGTGCCTGGGCGACCTGGACACATGAAAACACGCGTTTCGCTCAAGACGTTCTCAGCACATCCTCATGCTAGACATCCGCCTGGGCAATCTGGACACGTGCAAACAGGCGTCTCGATCGAGCCTTCCTCGGCACATCCTCATGCTAGGCATCCGCCTGGGCGACCTGGACACGTGAAAACAACCCTCTGGTTCGAGATATCCTCAACAAATCCTCATGCTAGACATCTGTTTGGGCAACCTGGAGGCGTGAAGACAACATTTTATTTGAGAGATCCTCCGCAAATCCCCAGAAGAGGACAAACTATAACACAAAACAAGCGTTTCGCTCGAGACATCCTCAACAAATTCGGAGACACAAGATACGTTTCGATAGGGACATCCTCAATTGTTAATTCGCCAGCCCTACGCGACCTCGTTTTTTTATCACAAAGGAAATTCGCCCGCCCTACAGCCGCCAGATCCGGGGGTAGTCAGCTAAAAAAGAACCCTGGGCCCACGCCCTTTCCGGGAAAAGAGATTACTGGGCCCACGCCCTTTCGGGGAAAAACGAATTCACTCAGCTCGGAGCTTGTCCTCATCTTCTTGCATGTCGAGGGGGTAGGTAGTGTCGGCACACGTCACACACATATGGTTTATGCAATCCACCGTCGCATCAACCAAACACCGACATAAACCCTCTGGATAGGTCGTCTTCTTAGCAGTGCGCCATCCATTCCGTGTCCTATCGAACCCCATGAACCCATGAGTACCTCATGCGCCCCGCGTCCACGAGAGCACTTCCCACGGCCTGGTGTCTCTAATAGTCGGTCTGATAGTGTCGCCATACGTAGTGCAAGAATACGCGTTGGTGCTCGGGCCTGCTGGCCGTGTTCACACTGGTCAAGGTCAGTGGTAGTTGTTGACGGAGCCGCCATCACAGCCCGTAGCAGTGCACATAGAAATGAGCTGACTGCAGCATGGCACCCGCTGGCGGGAACTGAGTGCTCCATCCAACAGCATGCGCCTACCTGCATGTGAACACCAAACGTGATCGACCCACGAGCCCGGAAAGGAATATAGAAATGTAAGGCATGGCAACGTTTTCGAAGACACCTGATTGGGTGACGGGCAAGTGCAATGCTGCTTGTATCGACCTTGATGTACCGTGCCGAAGTCTGTGCTGTGCTGCACCGTGCTGAATTGCGATGCGCCATGCCGCGGTTGTGCTCTATAGCGTCGTGGATCGAGTTCTCCTTTGCATCCGAATCCTGACCGAACTGATCTGGATCTTAAGCTCGAGCTGCCTGAACACATAGTATATGCCGCAGAGCTACTTGACAGGGGACATGCCAGGAGGACGCGCCGCGGAACGTCTCAAGGGACGCGCCAGGCGACATGCCAGGGGACGTGCCATGGGGACGCACCGCGGGACGTGCCAAGGGGACGCGCTACGGAACGTGCTGGGAACAAGCGTTTCGCTCGTGACATCCTGTCAAAATCCTCATTCTAGACATCCGCCTGAGCGACCTGGACGCGTGAAAACAAACCTTCCGCTCAACACATCCTCAACACATTTTCATGCTAGACATCCGCCTGGGCGAACTGGACACGTGAAAACAAGTAGTTCGCTCGAGACATCCTCAACACATCTTCATGTGATACGTCCGCCTGGGTGACCTGGCCACGTGAAAACAAGCGTTTCGCTCGAGACGTGTTCAACACCTCCTCATTCTAGACATCCGCCTTGGCGACCTGTACACGTAAAAGCAATCGTCTCGCTCGAGACATCCTCAACACATCTTCATGTTAGACATCCGCCTGGGCGACCTGGACATGTGAAAACAAGCGTGTCTCTCGAGACATTCTCAACACATCCTTATGCTAAGCATCCGCTTGGGCGACCTGGACACGTGCAAACAAACATCTCGATCGAGACTTCCTCAACACCTCCTCATTCTAAACATCCGCCTGGGCGACGAGGGCGCGTGAAACCAAGCGTCTCGCTCGAGACATCCTCAACCAATCCTGGCGCTTGACCTCTGCCTGGGCAACTTAGAGACGTGAAACCAAGCGTCACGCTCGAGACATCCTCAAGGCCTGGGCACGTGAAGCCAAGCATTTCACTTGAGAGATCCTCTAAATTCTGGTCCCCAAGATAGGACAATCTATAACACAAAACAATCGCTCGAGACATCCTCAACAACTTCTGAAAACATATAAAAACAACAAAAAAAAGGTTTCGCTCGAGGCATCCTCAACTTGTTAATTCGCCAGCCCCGGGCGACCTCGTTATTTATCGCAAAAGAAATTCACCGGCCCATCAGCCGTCAGATCCGGGGGTAAACCTCGAAAAGAGAACCCTGGGCCTGTGCCCTTTCCGGGAAAAATCCCAAGCACGGCTCCGAGCAATTCGCTTCCAACCCGAAATTGCTCTTGCTGCCTGGGGGTTACGGCCAGCAGCCCCCATCAATCATCATGGGACCTCAGGGGCGGGGGCCCCCTGTCCGGGGCCCATCGGATAGCTGACCAGGTCTCGCATGGTGGCCCTCCGCCTGATTGAGCAACTCTTTTAGCACGTATACGTTCTTTCCAAATCTCAAGGGTGTCATGCGCCATCAGGTTGCCTAACACTGGGCCAATCGCGATATCAATCGGCAGAACAATGACTGCAACATCTACTGCGTAATGTGTCCACTCTAGACATGCCTGAATGTCTCCAGGTCTTCTACGTCCACAGTACAAATTCCGTGCGAGATGTTCTGGCCGTCGGATGTCAGTAGATTGCGCCTGTGCCGACAGACCTGCGTACTGGCTCGTAAGAAACATTCGTGTCGGATCGCGCTCGACCTGTGGTGGGGGCCACGGAGGAATGTCCTCCTGGTCGTCGCGTGCTGGTTCGTCATGAGCTGGTCGTAATATTGGCAACGCTTCGGCGGTGAGGTAAGGGTCGCACTGAACAAGTGCTGCCCTTGCCTCTTCTTGTGTCATCTGTTCCAGACGCTCCGAAGCGATCCTGGCGAGCGGGCCAGCTGCTTTGCGCGTGGGTACGACTAAGCGCATTCTTGGCACACATACATTGCTTGCCGTTGCTGATGGCGCGTGCATTGTGGGCTGCAGGGCGAGGTGGTGGGCTGGATTGTCGTATGATTCAATGGCTGCAACGATGCAGCGTGGGGGGTCTATTGCTAGATGGTCGACTAGGTGGGTGCGTGCGTGGAAGGTGGATAAACATGTAGTGCAGCAGCCCGCCATCGAGGCATATCCCTTGGCCATGATATTAAGCTGGTGGCGGGTGCGACTGATATGCGCGCGCAACGCACGCATTCTGGAGAAAACTACTCCGCGCCACGGGCAACGCATCGGAAAAACGGGCGGTGGTGCAGGCGGGGTAAGTAATAATCCGCGTTCGTCCGTGCATGTTCGGTGCGGCGTTCCTGCACCCGTAGCTGCATCAAAGAAGCTCTTTGCCATGTGCGCGGCCAGAATGACCCGAGAGTGATAATTTGCTGCAGCTTGGAGCCCTACGCGGATACCATGCTTGCAAGTGGTGGCGCTGTGCAGGATGCATTGTTCCAAAGCTGCAAGGTCGTCCGTTTGTGCAGGTAGGCTAACGCATGGTAGCGATGCTCTGTGCAACCACGTCATGCTTCAATGAACTGCCCGAGTGTGGTGTGCTCCTGCATGTGCTGTCGATCTGCCGTATCGTGCCATTCTGCCGCCATAAGTGCAAACGCAATTGCCGGACCGGTGTGCAGTAGTGATCCGATTAACCGCAAGCGTGCAACACGCAGTAACATAGCGGGCGTTGGTTTGCGCAGCCGTGCAAGCACTAGTGCATCAGACACCTGTGACTGCGATTCCTGAAAACGTAAGCGTGCTGCTGCTCTGTGCACTTTCATGACCTTACCGTATATAGGCTTGACTTCAACTGTAGTGGGCCTTGTCCATGCGCCTGTATTGCACATTCTCCCTGCGAGTACTAGAATGTCCTAATGTCAGGCGTACCTGTGAGTGTACCGCATTCGTCTTGAAAACTCGTCTTCGCAAGACTTGAAGCGAAGCAACAGTATATGTGGCACGGTACTTGAGATCTCTGGAATGAGCAAACCGCCGGCATCAATAACCGAGCCGAGATGCACGTAGTGATGCAGGGTAGGGGCACTGAGCTCACCAAGCATGCCTGACGTGCACTGTATGCGTCCACCATGTTCGCGCCATGCGGTGTGCCGTGCGCGCTTCGTGCCGTGTCCTTACCACGCGATCATCGCTGCTGTCTTCGCTGCGCCAACACTTAGCTTGCGCCCATGCTTCGCGGAGGCATCCGTCACAACCCCCAATGCTAACGACAAAACTGGATCTATGTGCGACGCAGATAATATGACAAGTATTGTACCGTCATCAGCATACGACACATCCACAAGGCAAGTAACAGTATCGGGCTGCTGTTGTCTGTCTAGTAGGGATGTGACTTTGCGATTGTTGGTCGTTGGGAATTCCACAGGAAGGCCTTCGCCCTTAAGTCGCTCACGGATCTCGGTCATACATTCGGCCATTTGCAACTCGAAGAGAACGTCTGCGAGGGGCTGGCCTTGGAAAAAAAACGCCGGGGCAAGGAAACCTGGTCGGAACCTTCGCATACAAATCACGGCGCCTGGTAGAATTGCCCCACCTGCGCCAGTGCATGGGGGTCGACCTGGCTGTCGTGCGGTCGCAGCCGTGGCGTGTATTCACGTAGCCTACGCTCCAGTTCCGTCATCACACTGGGTGGCAGTCCCGAGGCCCGAGCCAAAGCTGCGATGGTTCCATCGTCCATGTCGGTATCTCGATGGGCTTGAATAGCGAGCTCACGGGTGGCTCTGTAGAAAGCTTGTACAACGTCCAAAAATAACGCACCAAAGGGTAACCGTCGGGCCTTGGCGATTGACTGAGCAACTCTTACCAACAGGGGCGCGCGTGTAGTACCCCGTCCTGCTGCTTCCCCTAACTGTGTTTCACGAGCATCAAAGTAAAGCTGTGGCAGGGGTGCTTTTTCTGATGCATCTTCTCGAGGGTTTGCCTATTTGGGGTGGTACCAATATTGACCGTGAGCTGGCGCACTTGGTTGGATCGGGCTGACCAGACTTGATCAACGCTCTAAAAGAAAACGCCTTTCCACTGCGCAGGCTCCACCAGGGACAAGGAAAACTTGAGCTGTAGTGGATAGTAGTATTCGGCAATCGTGGTGGGATTGGCTCTTAGTAACGCACCTGGTATTCCTTCGCATCCTGGGGCCGAATCACGCGCCTGACGGCATGGCGCCTGGAACCGAGCCAACGTAGAGATAGTAGCTAAGTTGACTGTGCCAACTCCGACTCCACTGTAAGTCTTGCGGTGGAAGCAGCCATGGAAGTCATAGAAGTGTGGTGGGCCTTGTAGTGGTAGGGTAGCAGCTAGCTCTACGCTGGCGAAGTGTTGTTGTCAACGTTTAGCGACCGTGGGGCCGTCTGCGATGGCTCGGTCATCAATATCATGAATGGCTGGTAGCGATCTCTCCATGCGTCGGCGCTTGGAGCCAGCTCCAATCCTTCTGAGGGTTTTGTATGCCTCAGCGAACTGCATCCTATCCCACGCCGATTGTCCCTCCGTCGCAATGCGCGCACAGTGCCACGCCGCATCCTGGCCCGTGGATTGTTGTATAACGCACGTGGCTGATCGTGAGAATATGGCCCCGGGCGCCCAACCGAAACCTTGCCAGGCACGTCATCAATCTAACGCGATGGATATCTGAATGATGCGGCCTTGGGGTATGTTTTGGAGCTCCTCGGGGTTGGACAGCTCACAGAGTAATCGTAACCTTTCGACGAGGTCGAGCGAAAATGGCGGTGCGGTGCGGTGGCCTCCTGGGGTCTGCATGGGGCGTCGTAAATAGCGCGGCGGCTTGCATGGCTCACGCGCTGGCGTAGGTAAGGCTTCGGCAGGCGCGTGCGACTGCCAGCTGGGATGGCCCGCCCCTGCATGTGCGCCGCCAACGCAGCGCGCGATAGCAGAACCACTCCCCACGAGGCAGTTCCGACGCCCATGCTGTGAAAACACATGTTAGTAGATGTTGGGACAGCCGTAAGTGCTTCTGTCGGAGAGCACGTCGTCCTTGTCGTCCAGTCTCAGATTCTGCGATGGGGGGCGCCTCTGGCGCTGCTAGGAGAAGGCGTTGGTTCAGGAACTGGGCATGTTCACCTTGGTGAGTGTTGTAGCTGGGCTGCGGGGCCGCTTTGAGGGCATCAGCAAACGAGCCCTGGTGGACAGGTCCGTCAGCTTGAGCGGGTCCATTTGTAGTCTGGGCCAGCGCGTAGCTTCGGGGGTGTTGGTGGCTGATGCGATGCGGAAGCCCGCTGTAACAACGAAGTTGTCGTCCTGTCTCCACGACAGGTCCAACTTGGCATCGACGCCGTAGTGCACCGCGACTGTCGCACAATCGAGGGGCGCAGTGGTATAGTCTACGCGGTGGCGCGGGACGCCCTGGGAAACTCCGGGCGGCGCCCGGGCCCCATGGGCACCAATGTAGGATTCCATGAATGTACCAGGGGCCGCTTGATTAGTTATCCTGACAAACTCGTGGGATCTTTGGCAAGCCTGATTGCCCCCCGCAGGCGCCGCGCCACCAATGCGCGCTGACCCTTGGGATCCGACTGTAACGTTGGCATCGAGCAAGCAATGGGGAGGGGCAAGCTGCGCACGGCGTGCAATGCGTCGCTCAATTCCACTCCGCCATGCTGAAATTTCCGCCCCATCTCGCCGCGAGTGCGGTGCATAACCCACGAGTACGTCAATGCACATGCTAGGTGCTCGAACGGTAACCAAGAGATGGCGGGAAGAGAACGACAGACCACTGATGCGTCTGCGCGCGGGTGCGCGTGTTCCAACGTACGGTAGTTCAACATGTGCCCACAAAACTACACCTCCAACACCTTTCGTCTCTGCAGCCGCTGTAACAACAATGTGCTGTCCGGCTGGTGTCAACGCGTTGTGCCGCATGCGCGTATCCAAGGTTCCAACTAAGCGCATGCCGCGCGCTGCAACTTGATGCGTTAGTGCAAGCATCCGCCCGGGCAAACCCAACCCAGCTGCATCCTGATATCGACAACGCAACCTGGGCCCCAATCCCCGGGCACGCTTCCCGCGGGGGCGTGGGGCGAGGACATGGGCTACAGCAAACCGCATATGAGGCACGGAATGGGGATCACAACAGGTTACGCCTGCGATCTTCGAGCTGTCGCCCTGCTTTGGCGGCGAGAAAGCCGACCGCAAATCAAAGCGCGACGGCGCAAGACAAGGGAGCTCATGCATGCCAACTTCTGGGCATGCCCCTGGGCTGCCGTCACTGCTTCTGGCTGACATCAACAACCATGGCACAACAGTGGCGCAATCGTAGAGTTCTGACCACGGTTGAAAGGTCCGCTCAACCGACGGTGCGATCCCCATTGATGCCAGTATGGCGATGGCATCTGCGTGCTCGTTGAGCAGGCAGGCGCTGCGCCCTGATATGCGCCTCCAATATAACCGAACATGCTGACGTTGGAGCTTCAATGCGCCATCAAATAATCCAGGAAGCACGCCGCATGAGCCGAAAGGGGCCCCTCCAGCGGCCGCTGCAACAACTAGGGAATTGTCGGTTAAGGCGTCAATGGGTTTGGCGCGAAATTGCTCGGGGGCCCGCAGTAGCCACGAGCCAAGCCAAAGGGCAGCTTGACATTCTGCTGCGCCTGATACATGGCGAATGGAGTTGGGTAGTTCTGAATCTGCCCCACAGAGGCACGTCGCAAATATGTTTTCCATCTGCAGCAATTCCTAACATACACCGCGCCCAAGACGGTGGTCCTCCCAAGATCGCCTGCGTAGAGCCTCCAGAGCCATCAGTGTAAATCACGTAACGCACGATTTCTGATTTGGCTGATATAGGGAAAGCTCTGGCTGTTTCAAACAAATTCTTGCACTGTTGTGAGGGCATGGATGAAACAAGCAAAACTTGGGGCCGTTATCCGGCACAAGAAAAAAGGAGCGCGAGAATTGGCAACGGGCCAGGCTGTGGCTAGCCTGCGCAGGAGCTCGCGACAGTCTGGCATCGGCCCCAGTGGGCGAGCTAACAAATCGTCGAAGTTCATCCGGTGACTAGCGGCAGCGTGATTCACGGCTGGCTCGCGATGTTCGACACAAGCTGCCTCGGGCGGCCTTGGCTGCGTATCGTCTGATTCCTGCAGCTCTTCGACGGGCGGCCCGCAAATCAACGCCACCCCGACTCCGACGTAGCTGCTGAGCCGACGACGTCGAAGTCACCGTCCCTCTGTCTGCGCGGGTTCCGATCCCTGCTGTGTCGCGGCCTACGCTGGACTTCGACGCCCGCCTCGACCTCGAGCTCGCGCCGTCCAGCAGGCAGTGGTGCACGCTCGCCCGGCACCGACCCACGTCCACGATGTGATGCGTCAAGCGCTGCTCGCAGCGTCGGCTGTCCTGGGGGCCGACGCGACTTCTCCAACTCCTTCTCGGCCTTCCTCGCAGCTGCTGCCTGCCTGCGGAGGATCTCGACTCTCTCGTCGTCTGTTGCTGCTGCTGCTGCTGCTGATTCGGCATCATCGTGCTCTGAGTCCACCTCCGTCGTCGTTGGCGGTGCTGCAGCACTGGTCTCCGATGTGACCCTGGCCTCCGCTGCGGAGGAGGTGGGGCCCGCTGGCGACGGCGGCGCGGCTCCTCCCGTGGCAGCGCGCTGCGGCGGAGCCTGCTGATGGCCCGCGGTGGCGGCGGCTGCGGGGGGAGGAGCTGGCGCCGCGGCTGCCGCCTGCGGGCCCAGCCGCTGGGCTTGGCCTCCGAAAGGCTGAACCCCTGCAGCACCTCTACCAGGGTGAACGCCTGCAACGCCTCCACCCTGTCGTCCAGCACCGATGTTCGACTGCAGCGTCGTGAGCAACGTTGTCAGGGCTGCAAGTTGTTAGCGAAGCTGGACCTGGCCCGTCTGTAGCTATGCGATGGCAGCGACACCTGCTGGTGGGGTCGCCGGGGAAGGCGGCGTCGCAGTCCCCATATCACCGAAGATATGATATTCATCTCCATGTGACGTTGGGGCCTGCGACGGGCTGAGCTCGAGCTCGAGCTGGGCTAGCAACTCCCGAGGTCGCTGTGCGTCTTGCTCAAGTTGTACACGCTTGGCCTCAGCCGCCTCAAGTTGCTCCTGGCAGCGCTTCACGTGCAGCTCGGCCTTCCCGAACTTAGCCTGCATGTTGTTGACATAGCTTCGCTGCCTGTCGCAGCGCACTCCTGCACTTTGAGCCACGATCACCATGCAGAGCTGCACGCCGCACTCGGTCTCCAGCTGGGCAGATTGATCTGGATACATCCCGAGCTGCTTGGCGACTGCGAGCTTCTTGCCTGTGGCGGGTGCAAGCGCATGCAAGGACTTGCGGTGCGCGGGGGGGTCCCTTTCGTCGGCTGGCGGTTCCGCAGGGTGTCGGCGAGCCTCATGCGGCAGTGCAGGCAAAATGCCAAGTGCCGCTGTCGCCGTCTCCTCACCCTCTGAGCCATGTCCGTCGTGCTCACTGTCCGCTTCATCCTCGAACCTGACGCGGTGTCTCGAATTCGGTTTGTCTACTGAGCGTATGCGCACGGTCGACTTCTCATCATCATCATCATCATCATCATCATCATCATCATCATCATCATCATCGTCCTCATCATCATCATCATCATCATCATCCTCATCCTCATCCTCATCCTCATCCTCATCCTCATCATCCTCATCATCATCCCGTCTGCTGCGGCGTCGAGAGCGCGATCTTCGACGGGTGCGAGGGCTGGCCGGGGACTTGCGACGATCACTCTCTGTCCGCTGGCTCTGCCCGCCGCCCACTGGGCCCGCTGGGGCTGCGTAGCAGGTCGGGCACAGCAGCACGTGTGGTTGATGGCATTGTCCGCATCCTTCACACCACCAGCCAGGCGGGGTGGGCGGCACGGCTGGGTGCCACGGCGTCGGACTTCTCATCGAACTCCCTCCCGATGCTCCCGCACGCCCGCCGCCCTTGCCTCGACCCTTGCCGTACTACATGGCTGGGCCAACGCTGTGATGTGCGCCGAGCAACCGAGCCGCTGCTGCCAGTCGCAGGATGACGCGCGCATGCGCCCTGGCCTGGCGGGTTCGGCGGCGCCACGCGGGCTCAGCACCTCGGCCTCTCGGGCGCGGGGCCGAGCTGCTGCTGCTGTCGCTCCGCGGCGTGCTGCCGAGCCAGGGTCGCCCAGCCACCGGCGATGGCAGCGCGCGTCTGGGGCACGGCTGGCCTGCGGCCAATGGCGGCGGCAGCGGGCCTGCGC
The DNA here is from genome assembly GCA_963575745.1 of Prorocentrum cordatum. Lineage (NCBI taxonomy): Eukaryota > Dinophyceae > Prorocentrales > Prorocentraceae > Prorocentrum > Prorocentrum cordatum. The sequence continues at coordinate 1,322,829 of CAUYUJ010001558.1, read as the reverse complement.
GTTGCCGATGTCCCGAGGGGCGCGCAGCTACGGGGTAGCTGCGCCCAGGGCCCCGAAGCCGGGACGGCGGCTGGGAGGGAGGGAGGGAGGGAGGGAGGGAGGGAGGGAGGGAGAGAGGGAGGAGGAGGAGGAGGAGGAGGAGGAGGATGGAGGAGGAGGGGAGGGAGGAGGAGGAGGAGGAGGAGAGGAGGAGGAGGAGGAGGAGGAGGAGGGAGGAGGAGGGAGAGGAGTGAGGAGGAGGAGGAGGGAGAGGGAACGGAGGAGGGAGGAGGAGGGAGGAGGGAGGACGAGGGCCGCCGACGTCTCCCCACCAGCCTCCCTCTGAGAAGGCACGCCGACGACGACGACGGCGCCTCGCGGGAGGCCCCGCGGTCCCGGCGGCGCAGGCCGGGGCGGCGGCCCAAGCTGGTCGGGAAGGGGGGGGGGGCACTGGCCATCGCGCGGACGTCCATTCCTCGTGTTTCTGAGCTCGGTTTCGGGAGGAGGGGAGGAGGAGGAGGAGGTGGAGGGGAGGAGGAGGAGGAGAGGAGGAGGAAGGAGGAGGAGGAGAGCAGGAGGAGCAGGAGGAGGAGGAGGAGGAGGAGGAGGAGGACGAGGATGCTCCTCGAAGGTCCTCGCCGAGAAAGAAAATGCACACGTCCGAGCGATGCCAAGGGCAGCTGACTGGCTCGGAGCCGTGGTTCCGCGCCCTTTCCCTCGCCCGTCCCTGGGCCCCCCCCCAGCCAACCGCTGCCTGTATTGGGCAGACCAACGGGCGAACGAGGGCGTGGTCGGGCCGTTCCCTCGCGTCCTCCCCTCCCCTCCCTCCTTCCACCACCCACCCTCTCCCATCCCCTGCACATTGCCTCCCCCACGTTCCGTCCCTCGTCTCCCATCCCCTCCCCCTCTCCCCTCACCCATAACCTCCCCCCAATCGATCACGCCTCCTTTGACCTCCGCTACTCCCCTCCTCCTCATCCTTTCCTGCCACGTGCACCCCGCCCGTCCTCTCCGCCATCTCCTCCTCCCCCCTCTCTTCTCATAATTGTCCTTCCTTTTCCTTCCTTCTTCCATCCCTCCCTTATCCGTCCCTTCGCTCCCTCCACCCTGCATCCTTTTCCCTTCCTTTTTCACTCTTCTATCCCTCTTCCTTCCCTCCCTCCTCCTTGCTTCTCCATCCCTTTTCCACCCATTCCCTTCCCCCACCGTCGCACCACCGAAAGTGTCAGGAGTCGTGTTGGGCATTTCGTTTGATACATATTGGTGCACTGCGCGCCACGAAGCTAAGCACACTCAAGCTCTTACACTGTTGGAGGTCTGGCCGTTTTCAATGTTGTGCTGCCGCGTTGGCGCTGCGCACATTCGTTTCAACGACCTGCACACGTAAACGGGCGGAGCGCCAGTCGTTTTCAATATGTGGCTCTTGCCTAAGCTTCGCGGCAATCTTTTGAAACGTCCCCCATAACTACAATGAAGAAGGTTCGGAAGTTTTGACATTGCTGCTATAGTCTTTGCTCAGTGCAGATTCGTTTTGAACCTCCCTAACAGCGAAAGCTAGAACGGTGGAGGCGGGTGCGATTTGAATATGCGGCCCCCGCCTCAGCGCCGCGCACACTCTCCCATTTTGATTCGAAGAGTGACAAGGGTGGAGTCTGGTTCGTTTTCAACATGCGCTTCTCGCTGGACACTTCATGCAATTATATGTCTCGCTGTTTCCCGTTACGCGGCAATTGCACGGATGGAGGGCAACTCTTGTGATACTTTCGCACGTATAGACGGAAGGCCCATGTTTTCAAATTGGCGCTATCGCTGGACACCTCTTTGCAGTGTATCATCCTACCTCTTTTTCGTATCTTCTGGCTGGCAATATGGACCTTGTATTCTTCTTTGCAACAAAACGCAAGAATGGACATCGCAGTATTCACACAACACCCAATCAAAAATACCTGTAGCATCGTTGATGCTTCGTGGGTTTACTCTGGTCTTGTTTCTATTCCCCATCCCTCATCACTGACCCATCCCCTGCCAATCCTCCCATTTCTTGCCCCTCAAGATTCTCGTCCCACTCTCCGTGCTCTGCCGCTCTTCGCCCCCATGAACCCCTTCCCTCCCCTAGCCTCCCCAGAAAATCCAGCCCCCAACCAGGCTAAACCAAACACGAAATAATGAACTTCGCTGTGATGGCGGAACACACATCGAATCAGGCCAAGGTGCATCGCAAGGACAACCCGAGAGGAGCTGGCCCTAAACGAATCCAATCAAAGCTCAAAGCGAAGCAACTTGCGAGGGCCTGCGAATTGAAACCCGCCACACACCAAGCCAATCCAGCCCCCGAACCAAGTAAATCGCGAAGGCGTCTCAACCGAAATCCATCTCATACGAAGCCCCTGGGCGTTTCTTTATAGTTTCCAGCTGCGTGTCTTGTGGGCCAGCAACTGAGACCTGGAAACGATTACAAAACGGACAGTGGAGACTATCAAAAGACGCTTCCGCGCGATCAAATGGAAACCATTTTCAAACGAGCCGGCGCAAACTTGAAACGGCCCCCTTGAAACTATAAAAAACGGATGGTGAACAAGTGACACACAACGAGAGTGCCGATGATAATGAATACAAGGCGGGCGGCGCAGCGGGCATCACCAGAAGCGACCAGTAGCAGCAGGCAGTAGCAACAGGCAGTAGCAGAACAAAACAGCATCGGAGAAAGGGGGCGGCTGCAGCGGGCAGGAGGTGCAACAGAGAAGCTGTTTGGAGAGAGTGTTCAGCTCTTATCGTGCGTCACCTGTCAATCGCTGTCTGACCCACCAGAATGGGGGATTAGAAACGCGTCGGAAACCTAATGGAAACGTATTGGAAACGGTATCGACGAGGCAACTTCGACCCTTGGCCGGGGGGGATGTGGGAACATTGAGGATGTCGCCGCCGCCGCTCGCCGCTACGACGCCGACACCGCCGTTATGACACCGACGATGTCTCGGGCTCTGACGCGCACGGGATCGGACAGCGATTGACAGGCAACGCACGATAAGAGTTCAGAGACGCCTTTTGGGGAGAGCGTGTCGAGCTCTTATCGCGAAGTCTGTCAATGCCGGATACAATACAGCACGTTGCGAGGCAGACCAGGAAACGATGAAAAAACAAAGCTGGAACCTTTACCAACAAAAACGAATCCTTGGATTGACGTTGGAAACGATAATGTAAATCGCATCGCCGCGAAGACCTGGAAACGACAAAAGAGCGAGAGGCAGAACCTATTGAAAGATGTGTTGTTGAATGAAAGCTGTAAGCTTTTTCGTTTGAAAAAAACCAGGGCGTTTCCAAGAGACATTTCGCCAAGCCCAGTCAGGGGCCAAATCAATGAGACTGGGGGCACTGTAGGCAAAGCGCACCGCCATCGGAAGCCAAACGAGGCCACGCGGGGGACTACGCAGGACAAACTGGAGGATGCCCATGACGGAACGCACACCCAGGTGCCGCATGCAGCCTCCTGAGTAGATATCAAACGCGAAGTGTTGCTTACATGGAGTGCGACCTCCCCAAGCGTACACTCTTTCGATTTGCTCTGAGAAGGCGTGCAGGGCTCACGTATCCATGTTCTCCCGGCGATTGTTGCGGCCATCGTGAGGCGTTGAGAGCAACGCGCCCACATCTTCAATTGGACCCGACAAGTGTGGTGCTTGCTCGGTCGTTAGAAGATTGAGGCCGCTGGCTCGGAAGGCCATGTGGCCGCATCGCTCGGACGTCCATGCCCTGTGTTTTTTTCTGGGTTTCGTGCGTGGTTTTTTCGCCAAATGATCAAGGATGCTCCTCGATGGTCCTCGCCGAAGGAAAAATGCACACGTCCGAGCGATGCCAAGAACAAGAGGAGATTTGGCTCCGCGCTCATCCAGAGAAGAGCGCCAACGCCCTGGCCGCGCAGCAGATGCGAGGCAGACTCCGATCACCTGTGTGCCGAGGGGCGAAGGGACGAACGTCAAGACCTTAGGAGGCAACTACTGGGAGGTTTTCGTCGGAAGGATTCAAATGGAAAAAGCCCCATTGGAGGGCTGTTAAGCCAGAGTAGGCCTCGGATCAAGCGGGATTAAGCCGGATTAAGGGGAACATAGCCGGGATTAAACCGGAATTAGCGGGATGAAGCGGGATTAAGCTGGATTAAACAGGATTTCGGACCAGGGCTAAATCAGAATTTGAACTCTCAGGTGTTATATCCGAACGAATGTCAAGACCGCCTCAGACTACCGACGGAGGCCAGCCTGGAGACCGCCTCTGGGGGCTGTCAGGGCGCAGCCCGAAGCCTTTGAAGGGGCCCTGGGACACACAAATAGATACACACAAATAGCAGGATTCCACATATTTTCTCATGATTTCTGGGTTTTACCTTCCATCCCACTTCCCATATTTTCTAATATTTTCTGGGGCATCGACGATTCATTGTGTCTGTGTGTGTTTTTCCCTGATGAGCCTCCCCAGTGCTTCCGTCGGGGCCGCATGCAAGCCTGGCGGGCGGCGCCAGGGGCTCCGAGACGGGAAGCCTGGCCGGCGGGACTACCGCCTGGCAGACACGCGCGGCACCAGGAGGCCCCGACCCTTCCCCTGGGGCTGGTTGTTCGCCCTGGATGCATTCTTGATGGTCCCAGGGCCGAATAACGGGCCCTGCAGAGGCCGCAAAACTGAGAAAGACGCCGAGATTGAAGAATCATACCGTCTCGGTCGGCTACTTGCAAGACTGTTCTTAGAGTGACCTTCGGGGCGCGACTTTCGGGAGCCGCGGGGAGGCCAAACCCGAGCGCGCAAGGCGCTGCTATCGCATCCCGTTCAGTCATCAGGGGGGCCCTGTGCCCGTACCGCAGGTCCACTCTGGCGAAAGGCCACTCTTACGTCTACAGTCGGACCTAGGCCAGAAGAACACGACCAAAATGAAGAGCATTCGAGGGTACCCTCCCCCAGGGTGCACAAGAACACCCAACAAACACGAAGAACATTAGGGTACCCTCCCCGAACCGACCTCGATCTCATACCCCGGTCCGACTGTAACCGGCCTTCGGAAATCTGGGCCCGATGCTCTTGGGCATCGTTTATCCGAACCCTATCCCCATCTAGGTGGCCTTTTCTCCACTTGGGGATTTACCCCCCGAGATGGGGATATAGGCCGTCTCCCTCGGGTTTTGGAGGGTATATCCCCAAGTCGGGGGCGGCGGGAGGGGGTGGGCTGGTGGGAGGCTTCATGGGGTTGGGGTTAGGTTAACCGATAATGACCGATGCTCTGGAAGCCTGGCGGGCAGCCGGAGACCCCGCCAGCAACTGCCGTGGCCCCAGCGTGGCCCTGCGGGCGGTGCCGGCGCGCGGGGGGCCCCGGGGCCGAGGCCGGCCTGGCGTGCCCTTAGCGCTGGCGCAAGCCGCCGGCGCCGGGGCGGCCTCCGTGGGCTGCGGCCGCCGCAGGGCCCTCCCTAAGACGAAGCCAGGGCGAGGATAAATTCGGGTGAGGATACATCGAGAAACTCTGGGATCTCGCGGATTCGGAGGATGCATCGGGCGTCGCGGCCTTCTCAAATGGTTCCGGAACGCTCTGCGAGCGCTCTGGGACGGTCTGGAACGGATTTATCCTCGTCCTGGCCCCGTCGGACCCACCTCCTCGCACACCCACCTTTCTTTCCAGACCATCCTGTGATGTTGGGTCCTCTTTTTAACGAGACAGCGCCCCGCGTTCTCATCCTTCCCCTGGTTCCTGCTCTCGCCCCCCATCATCATCATCATCATCATCATCATCATCATCATCATCATCATCATCATCATCATCATCATCATCAGCATCATCATCATCATCATCATCATCATCATCAGCATCATCATCATCATCATCATCACCATCACCATCGCCATCGCCATCACCATCGCCATCAACATCATCAGCCTCAGCATCATCATCACCTTACGCACTATCAGCGGCAGCAGCATCAGCATCATCATAAGCATCAACATCACCTTCATCATCACAATCGTTGTCGTCATCATCACCACCATCAGCATCTTCATCATCATCAGCATCATCGTCAACATAGTGTCCACCATCATCATCATCATGATCATCACCATCATCATCATCATCATCATCAGCAGCATCATCGTCGTCGTCGTCGTCGCCACCATACTCATCATCGTCATCATCACTATCAGCATCGTCATCATCACCATCATCATCATCGTCATCAACATCATCAACATCATCATCAACATTATCATTGCCATCCGCATCACCATCAGCGCCATCGCCGTCATCATCACCATCATAGCAGCAGATTTCTGCACACCACTCACACGCTTCGCGGCTCCATAGGGAGCTCCACTTGTGGCCCCAGTGTCTGTGTCAGCATGCGGTTTCATCCCGTGTCGGTGCACCCCTCACACGCGTCGTGGCCCACTCACGCCACTCACACGCCCACTAGACCCTAATTTCGGCTCGCCACTCACACGTGCTCCACCGAAGGCCCCAGTGGCAGGATTCGCATGCGGTCCACCCAAATTTCGGCACACCCTTCACACTTTTCGTGGCCCCATCGGGAGCTCTACTCAAAGCTCCAGTGGCAGGTTCCGCATGCGATTTCACCCCGAAATCGGCACACCCCTCACACGGTTTGCGGCCCCATAGGGAGCCCAACCCAAGGCCCCAGTGGCAGGGTCCGCATGGCGTACCACGCCCACTTCGGCATACGCGTCACACGCGTCGCGGCTCCATAGGGAGCTCCACCGAAGTCCCCAGTGGCAGGTTCCGCATGCGGCTTCAACTCCATTAAGGGACATCTCTCATAAGTTTCGGTGCCTCATAGGGAGCTGTGCCGAAAAAGAGATTCACAACTGCGCCACTCACAATGCACATGGTTTGGTCCTTCGCCAGGTTAACTGTTTTCAAACACCCCTGTGGTGTTGGATCCTCGTGTGGAAGAAGCAGCGCCCCGCGTCTCCCTCATTCCTTCCTCCTCCCCCTCCTCTGTCCTTCCCCTTCCGTCCCTGCCCCGGCCCTCCGAGTGGCTTCGTCGTCATCAGCATCAGCATCAGCATCATCATCATCATCATCATCATCATCATCATCATCATCATCATCATCATCAGCATCATCATCACCAACACCACCCATCCCCAGACACCCCTCACACGCTGCGTGGCCCCATCGGGAGCTCCACTCAAGGCCCTAATGGCTGCGTGCACATGCGTCCCGCGCCATTTTCGGCACAGCCCTCACATGCTTCGAGGCCCCATAGGGAGCTCCACCGAAGGGCCCCAGTGGCTTCGTCCACATGCGTCCCGCGCCCATTTCGGTACACTCCTCACACGCTTCGTGGCTCTACAGGGAGCTCCACCGAAGGCCCCAGTGGCAGTGGCTGCGTACACATGCGTTTCGCGCCCATTTCGGCACAGCCCTCTTACGGTTCGTGGCCCCATAGGGGGCTCCGCCGAAGGCCCCAGTGGCAATGGCTGCGCCAACACGCGTCCCGCGCCGATTTCGGCACAGCCCTCACACGCTTCGTGGCCCCATTGGGAGCTCCGCCGAAAGCCCCAGTGGCAGTGGCTGTGTCCACGTGCGTGCCGCGCCCATTTCGGCAAATCCTCAGACGTTTCGTGGCCCCTATCGGGATCTCCACCGAAGGCCCCAGTGGCTGCATACACATGTGCGTCCCGCGCCCATTTCGGCACAGCCCTCACACGGTTCGTGGCCCCATAGGGAGCTCCGCCGAAGGCTCCAATGGCAACGACCGCGTGCGTCCCGCGCTCATTTCGGCACAGTCCTCACACGTTTCGTTGCTCCAGAAGGAGCTCCACCGAAGGCCCCAGTGGCTGCGTCCACATGCGTCCCGCGCCCATCTCGGTACAGCCCTCACACGTTTCGTGGCCCCATCGGGAGCTCCACCGAAAGCCCCACTGGCTGCGTCTACGTGCGACCCGCGCCGATGTCGGCACAGCCCTCACACGCTTCGTGGCCCCATAGGGAGCTCCGCCGACGGCCCCAGTGGCTGCGTCCACGTGGGTTCCGCGCCCATTTCGGCACACTCCTCACACGCTTCGTGGCTCTACAGGGAGCTCCACCGAACGCCCCAGTGGCAGTGGCTGCGTACACATGCGTTTCGCGCCCATTTCGGCACAGCCCTCTTACGGTTCGTGGCCCCATAGGGGGCTCCGCCGAAGGCCCCAGTGGCAATGGCTGCGCCAACACGCGTCCCGCGCCGATTTCGGCACAGCCCTCACACGCTTCGTGGCCCCATTGGGAGCTCCGCCGAAAGCCCCAGTGGCAATGGCTGTGTCCACGTGCGTGCCGCGCCCATTTCGGCAAATCCTCAGACGTTTCGTGGCCCCTATCGGGATCTCCACCGAAGGCCCCAGTGGCTGCATCCACATGTGCGTCCCGCGCCCATTTCGGCACAGCCCTCATACGGTTCGTGGCCCCATAGAGAGCTCCGCCGAAGGCTCCAGTGGCAACGACCGCGTGCGTCCCGCGCTCATTTCGGCACAGTCCTCACACGTTTCCTTGCTCCAGAAGGAGCTCCACCGAAGGCCCCAGTGGCTGCGTCCACATGCGTCCCGCGCCCATCTCGGTACAGCCCTCACACGTTTCGTGGCCCCATCGGGAGCTCCACCTAAGGCCCCACTGGCTGCGTCTACGTGCGACCCGCGCCGATGTCGGCACAGCCCTCACACGCTTCGTGGCCCCATAGGGAGCTCCGCCGACGGCCCCAGTGGCTGCGTCCACGTGGGTCCCGCGCCCATTTCGGCACAGCCCCTCACACGCTTCGGTGCTCCAGAAGGAGCTCCACCGAAGGCCCCAGTGGCTGCGTCCACGTGCGTCCCGCGCTCATTTCGACACAGCCCTCACACGCTTCGTGGCCCCATAGGGAGCTCCGCCGAAGGCCCCAGTTGCTGCGTCCACGTGCGCCCCGCGCCCATTTCTGTACAGCCCTCACACGCTTCTGTGCTCCAGAAGGAGCTCCACCGAAGGCCCCAGTGGCTGCGTCCACGTGCGTCCCGCGCTCATTTCGACACAGCCCTCACACGCTTCGTGGCCCCATAGGGAGCTCCGCCGAAGGCCCCAGTTGCTGCGTCCACGTGCGCCCCGCGCCCATTTCTGTACAGCCCTCACACGCTTCTGTGCTCCAGAAGGAGCTCCACCGAAGGCCCCAGTGGCTGCGTCCACGTGCGTCCCGCGCTCATTTCGACACAGCCCTCACACGCTTCGTGGCCCCATAGGGAGCTCCGCCGAAGGCCCCAGTTGCTGCGTCCACGTGCGCCCCGCGCCCATTTCTGTACAGCCCTCACACGCTTCTGTGCTCCAGAAGGAGCTCCACCGAAGGCCCCAGTGGCTGCGTCCACGTGCGTCCCGCGCTCATTTCGACACAACCCTCACACGCTTCGTGGCCCCAGAGAGAGCTCCGCCGAAAGCTCCAATGGCTGCGTCCACGTGCGTCCCGCGCCCATTTCGGCACCGCCCTCACACGCTTCGTGGCCCCATAGGGAGCTCCGCCGAAGGCTCCACTGGCTGCGTACACATGCGCCCCGCGCCACGCTCCACCACAGGTCCGCATGCGCCCGCGCCCATTTCGACACATGTCGGCACACCCCTCACATGCTTCGGACGGAAGGCAGAGCACAGAAGAAAAACACGGACGACGTCGGTCGTCGAGGCCTCTTCAAAAGCGGAGCACGGAACAGTTCGGGAGCTCGCCCTGGCCGCAACAGGAGGACGATAATGCGGAGGAACGGGGAAAACGAGGAGGAGAATGGATGAGGATCCAGAGGAGGAGGAGGAGGAGGAGGAGGAGGAGGAGGAGGAGGAGAAGGAGGAGGAGGGAGGAGGAGGAGGATGAAGAGGAGACTCGGGAAACCTTTCGGACACTCGCGTGCCGAAGCCACGCCTCTGGTCCTCTGGCCAAACGGATGTTGGGATCTAGGAGACCGTGAGCATGTGAGGCCCGCCAAGGCCCGCGAACACTTCTGACGATCTGGCGGTTCCCCACACACACATACGTACACAAAAATAACAGGATTCTACTTATTTCCAGCTATGTTCTGGGTCTTTGTCTCCCCCCCTCACTTTCCATGGTGTCCTCTATTTCTGGGGGGTCGACGGTGACTGGTGTCGTGTTGTTTTTCCACCCTGCACCTCTCGGTCTCATTGCAGGACGGAGCATCCAACCCGCGAGCTGCGGGCTGGCGGCCGTGTGCGCGGCGTGGGGACCCACCGCTCCGCGCTCCGCCTCCCTTTGGCAGGGAAACGCCCACACCCACACCCCCATCCTTTTCCCGTATTATTATATACCCCCACCTACGTCGTATTCCGGCCGATAGCAACCCAATCCGGGACCTCCCATCCGGACGCTAAAAATTAATGCAAAGTTGCCGTTTTTCTTCTCAACATCGTCTTTCTTGTCGTCGACGATGCGACAAGCGTGGCAGGAATGGGACGCGGCGCACATCGCGCGCGGCAGTCAATCTAGGCCCGCCCATCCTGACGATAAAATATCAACACGAAGTCTCCGCTTTTTCCTCTCAGCATCGCCTGCCTTGTCGCCGACGGTGCGAAATATGTGGCAACAGTAGGACGCGGCGCACATATGGGACGCGTCGCACATCGCGCGCGGCTGTCAATCCGGGCCCGCCCATCCGGACTGTAAAATATCAATACAAAGTCTCCGTTTTTCCTGTCAGCATGGCCTGCCTTGTCGCCGACGGTGCGAAATACGTGGCAGGAGTGGGACGCGGCGCACATCGCGCGCGGACGTCCATGCGGGCTGCGGGCCCTCTCATCCTGACTGTTAAAAAAACAATGCAGAGTTGCCGTTTCTCCTTTCATCATGGCCTGTCTTGTCGTCGACGATGCGAAATGCGTGGCAGTTATGGGGCGCGGCACATCGCGCGCGGACGTCTGGGGCAACCCCAACGCGGGAGGGGCCACCTTACTTGTCAGAAGCAATGCCATGCTGATTTTACCTGCCCACATAGCTGTTCTTGTCGTCCGCAAAAGTGCATGGCAAGAATTGGGCGCGGCACGCACACACCCCGCTCGAAGTGAATGAAATGACCTTCCCGCTTGGGCGACGAGCGAAATGTTCTCAAAGTTGCGTTCCCGCTTTGGCTCGGCGCACGTTTTCAGCTCGCCAATTCATTGGGCGCCGGGGCGTTCCAGGAGGCCCTGGGGTGACGAATGCCTGGGAGGTTTTTGCTTGTCCAAGCTCTTGGAAGGCCTCCTGAGGTTCCCCGCGGTTTCTTGGCGGCGTCTGCGGCCGTTTGGAGGCCATCTTGGGCGTCTTGGAACGATCTTTCGGCGACTCAAGGCCCCTCGGATCGTTTCGGGGGCGTCTCGGTTTTCTTGGGGCGTTCCTGGGGCGCTCTGGGACCTGAAGGCAGCGCTCTGGGACCTGCGACACTGAAATGCCCGCGCA
>CAUYUJ010001558.1:1206424-1306424 GCA_963575745.1 Prorocentrum cordatum | reverse complement strand
TACTACTACTACTACTACCTACCACTACCACTACCACTACCACTACCACTACCACTACTACTACTACTACTACGACTACTACTACTACTACTACTACTACTACTACTACTACTACTACTACTACTACTACTACTACTACTACTACTACTACTACTACTACTACTACTACTACTACTACTACTACTACTACTACTACTACTACTACTACTACTACTACTACTACTACCTACTACTACTACTACTACTACTACTACTACACTACGCGCCAGCACCCAGTTGCGCCAGCATTGTTTATTATGTTGTGGGAGGGCGGAACGTGTCCGTTGTTCCGTTCAACATGGCCAGTCTTTTCGCCGACGATGCGAAATGCGTGGCGGGAATGGGACGCGGCGCACATCCCGCGCGGACGTCAATGCGGTGTCTTGGGGTATCCTCCACTCGCACTGAAATGCCCGCGCAGCCCCCAGTTGTGCCATCACTGTTTCTTATGTTGTGGGAGGGCGGGTGGGAATGGGCATGCCATGCTTGACTCGCTCGAGCTGGCTAGCTTGACCCTCACCCCCACCCCACCCCCACCCCCATACCCCAATCCCCGCCCCCACCCCCCACCCCCCAACCCCCACACCCACACACACACACACACACACACTGACACACTGACACACACACACACACATACACACACACACAATTGCGACCCTTCAAGTTCCACGGCGCCCCTTTACAAACTGTGGCTGGCAGGCAGAGCTTGCTCCCCCACTCGGCCGGTTGCGTAACGGAGCGCAGGGCAGGCTGGAGCTTCACTTCCATTTCACTTGGAAGTTGGTTGGCGGCACCGAACGAGAGATGAAGAAACGTGCGCCGCTAGCGCAACCTTTGGGCTCGCAGTCGCCGCTCAGGGGCAGTGAAGGGCCACCTTCCTGAAACCCTCGGTTCCCCACATCGCTTGCTTCCCAATGCCGTCACGCCCGGGAGCGGGGCATCGCCTCTCCTTTCCTCTTCGTCGTCCTCTCCACACCATCCTCCCTAGCAGTGTGCACAGCGCCGAAGCAGCAGGGTGAGACCCCCCCTCCCCAGGCACCGAACCCAGCCAGCGCGAGCTGCGCTTACCTTCGCACTCTCGCGCGGCCCCAATTCCGGTGCCAACTCCTGGGAGGAGACTCCCACACCATCTTCCTGGATCTTGCGAATCGGCGCGGTCGACGCTAATCGACGCTAGATGTCTCATCGGTTGCCATACGCTACCCGACGCCAGTGCACCAGAACAAAAGAATCGCGAGGATATACGAAGCTCCCACGGTTTGCCACTGATACCGCAAACTACTCGCAGGCCCCTCCCAGGATGCGTTCTGACCATAACTCCGAGACAAGTCCAGCCGTCGCGACGAGGAAAGGGCAGCGGTATGGGCACCTTTCCCTCCTCTGACCAGCTGCGGTTGCCATCGCACTCTCGCGGGGCCCCAATGGAGAGGGTGGCGCGCCTCGACTTTTTTGGTTACAACTGCGTGGATCCAATTATTAGGTGGTCGGAGGCGGCCGAGGGGCGCAACGGGCCCGACTGGGCACAAGCAGACGAGGGACGGACAGCGGGAGAAGGGGAAAGAAAGGCGGAGCACGCTCAGAGCATGAAGTCCTCGAACGCGCGTGCCAGAGCACGGGCGAGCCCAGCAGGAAGGCGAGGAACAAAGTCAGAGGAACGCGGCGCCTCCTCCACGCAAATCACAGAGCGGGGCCATTTCGGCGCCCCCTGCAGCTGGCCTACTTGGCCTGGTGGCGGACACGCGCGGCCATGCGCCCGCCCTCCCCCCCCGCCCCCCAGAAAACCGTGCGAAGCAGCACCATGCAAAACAAAGAAGCACCCAGAAGGCTCCGAGAGGCCTCCACGGAGCCCCCCACAGGTCCGCAGAGGCTTCAAGACTGCCTTCCCAGAGGCTTCCGACTGCGTTCCGGAGGGCCCCGACAGGCCTCGACGAGATCCCGACGAACATACCAGGAGGTCTCAGACCCACGATCCAGGCACGCGGGCGGGACGGGCCGAGGGCCATGAAGTCCGGCGCCCCCTGTCGATTCCTCGCAGGGGGTGCCTGGCGTGCGGAACCCTCTCGGTTTTGGTTCTGATTCTTTTTCCAAAAAAAAGACTCCCCCTGGGGCTTCGGCCCATCCCGCCGGCCACCCGGAGGGGACCTCCATTGCACAATTGTTCCTCCAAGGCGGCTCAAGATGGCGCCAAGAGGGCCACGTTGGCCCAAGATGGCCTCCAAGATGGTCCTAGATGGCCTCCAAGTTCGCCCAAGATGGTCCAAGACGGCCTCCAAGACGGCCCAAGAGAGTCCAAGACGGCCCAAGAGGCCCCCCAGAGGCCTCCAAGACGGCCCAAGAGGCCTCCAAGAGGTCCTCCAGGAGGGCCCGAAGAGGCCCAAACCAGTGATTCTCCCTAGGTCTTTTGAAGGACTTTGGCATTCGCTTCTTCTCGGCTTTCCGACGACCCAAGACGGCCCCAGAGGCCCCCAAGATCGCCCCCACAGCGCCCAAGAGGCCTCCAAGATGGCCTCAGGACTCTGCTCAAGAGGCCCCCAAGACGGCCCCAAGAGGGTACAAAGACGACCCAAGAGGCCTCCAAGACGCCCAAGATGGCCTCCAAGACTGCCCTGGAGCACCCCAAGTCGGCCCCAAATCGGCCCAATAAGGCACCCCACACGGCTTTCGACGGCGTCAGACTGGCCAGAAGCCCACCAAGATGGCAAAAGTTGGCTCGAAGCTGGCCCAAGACGGCCCAAGAGGCCTCCAAGAGGGCCTCCAGAAACGCCAGAAAAAAAAACTGATTTACCAGATGTTGTTTTTTGAAAGGTTTTGACATGTGCTTCGTTTCGGCCTTCCGACGGCCCGATGCGGCCCAAGAGCCCCCAATGATCGCCCAACGATCGCCTGCGAGGCCTCCAATATGGCCCCAGGACGGCCCAAAAGGCCCTCAAGGCTGCCCCAAGAGGCCCCGAGACGGCCCAGGAGGCTTGTAAGACGCCAAGGATAGCCTCGAGGACGGCCCTGGGAGCATTCCAAGAGGGCCCCACGTCGGCTCAGAGAGGCCCCCCTAACGGCCTCCGACGGCGTCAGACGGGCCAGGGGCCCACCAAGACGGCCGAAGAGGGCGCCACGATGGCCCACGACGGCAGGCCTCCGAGAGGGCCTCCAGGAAGGCCCCCAAAAGGCCAAAATCATTGATTTCCTATGAGTTGGTTGAAAGATTTTGTGGCATTTGCTTTTTGTTTGGCCTTCCGACGGCCCGAGACGGCCCAAGTGCCCCCAAAGATCGCCCAAGAGGCCCAAGGCGGCCCCAAGAGGCCCCCAAGACGGCCCAAGAGGCCTTCAAAATGCTGAAGATGGCCTCCAAGACGGCCCAAGAGCCCTCCAAGACGTCCCAAGAAGACCCGAACAAAGTGTCAAAATGGCCTCTACACGGCCAAGATGACCTTCAAGATGCCCACGTGTTCCCCGAAGGCTTTCCAAACCGATTCGGTGAACACATGGTCCAATAGTGTGGCAGGTTTGGCCTCAACGTTCGGCCACATAGGCGCTTCTAAAAAGGCAGGGGGCGGCGGTGATTCGCCGTAGGCGTCTTCGATATGGACGGGCCGCGTGAGCGAAGCAATTCGCCGCCCCACCAGGTACGGCGTGTGAGATCATCACCGCACGATCTGCAAGGACTATTTCTCGTGAGTCTTCTCATCAGCGCACTCGTCATACCTATCCCTGCCTCTGAACCTTTCCGAACCGCCGGGCCGCTTCTTCGGCAGGCCCCCCTGGGGAGGAGGAGGAGGAGGAGGAGGAGGAGGAGGAGGAGGAGGAGGAGGAGGAGGAGGGGGAGGGGGAGGGGGAAGGGGAGGAGGGGGAGGAGGACCGCTCATATCCCGTCATCCCGAAAATTGTGGGCCCGGACGCGGCGCCCGCTGGACAGAAAATTCCATCCCAAGTCGACCCCCGTTTCAGGTGCTCGCTTCTGGGCGCCACCAAGCCATACACATCGGTCGGGAGAAGTAAGTAAAAACGTGAAGTAGGAAGGCGTTGGAAGTAGATTGGGCTTCCACCCGCCCCCTGAAGAGGAGGAAAGAAGGAAAACCGCTCGACTCTTGAAGTAGGAAGGCGCCTAAAGTAGATTAGGATTTGGGCATCCAAAAATACCTACTTTCAACGACCGGCGTGTATCCCCGAGACCGCTCCAGAAACCTCCCAAGCGGGTTTGGGGGGGTCTCCTGGCGTCCTGCTGGGCCCATTTTGCCGGTCATTGGGCCGCATTGGGCCGTCCCGGATGCCTCCCCACCTTCTTTCGGACTCAAAACGCCTGCAACGCCTGAAGAACAACGCACTGAATTCTCCATTCTAAAAGAGAAATAGGCTCTACCACCCTCCCCCCCCCAGGGTTAAAGATCCGCCTTTGGTTATTGCAAATTGCATACGATGTTGCCCCATCGTCCATCGTAAATATGAATTTACACCATCCCAAAGGCGGGCCAATAGCGCCCCCCCTGCCATCCTCTGCCAGAAAATACAATGCGCGCGCGCTCAAAAAACATACAAAAACACATGGTTTTGCAACGCGGATTTTCAACATGCGCGCGCGCTGTCGAATTCTTGGGAAATCCATGCGTTGTTCTACATGTTCGTCAAATGCGACCAAACGGGCTTCGCGCGAGCGCATGCCGAAATCGTTCGGACGCCCTGGCGCGCGTGCTGGGGTGGCACGATCCGTGTCAAATAACACCATGCGATCCACTCTCGCGCGTCTGCAGCGCGACCATTCGGAATTTCTTCCAAAACCCTCATCACCGACGCGAAGGCGCCGTCATCGTCGTCGGCGTGATCGGCATCGGTGCCGTCACTGGCCGTGTTGTCGTCGCTGTCAGCATCGTCGCTACGATCATCATCATCATCATCATCATCATCATCATCATCATCATCATCATCATCACCATCATCATCAGCATCATCATCCTCGTGTCTACAAGTGTCGACGTTGCCATGATACCGCGCCCGCCCAAGTCGCCGACTCGCACTCAAGGGCCCGCTGGGATGTGCTGAGCGGTCAGCACCACCGCGGCCGCGTCGGTCGCGCCAAACTGCCTGGCCGCTGCGCGCGCGCATGCGCGGGCTGGCGCGGCCGCAGAGATGCACCAGCCTGCGCCAAGCACTCCTCGCAATCGCCGCCGCATAAAGTCTGCAAACCAAGCTGCGGGTGGGTGGTTGGGGTGTTTGCGCGAGCAGTTGAGTGGACAACTCACTGCGAACAGAAATTAATACAACACGTAGGATTCAAACGATTCCAGCCGTCTCGGGCTTCTCCTTGCGCATCTCTTGGAGCTCTCGTACATCTCCCTGGGCTCGTCCTTCCATTTCGAAAACTGAGGGCCGTCCTGATTGCTTCTCGCCCCCCCCCTCCCCCACGAGCTGTCTGGGCGCCGTCTGGGCAAGTTTTTCCGGTCGTCCAGGGCGCCGCCAGAGGGCCCCCGGCAGCCTCTCCCAGAGCCCAGACCTAATCCGCGATGTGTTTTGTTTTCCTCCCGCTTCCCTCGTGCACCACTCCGCCGCATTCGACCCATCCTGGTAACGTTTTGGCCCCTCTCGGGGACCCGCGGCGCCCTTTTTGGGCCGAGCCCGAGGCTGTTGGAGCGTTTTGCCCGCCTCTCTGCGGCCTTGCTGGCGGCTTGTCGGGACCCTGCTCGGCTTTCTGAAGCAAGTTCTTGGTAACTGCTCGCGTCTGCTCGGGCCGCTTTCGCATCTTTGTGACCAAGTGCTGCTCCGATGGTCCACTTCGTATTTAGATTTTTAGAGCGAGCCTCGCCAAGTCCGGTCGTGGGATTCACGTCTTCCCAACTCCGCCTCACAGCGACCGCGTTCCAAAAACAGAGGAGCGGCGGTGTGTGCCCCCTCGGGGCCGTTCAGGTAATAACAGCTCGTCGAAGCAAGGCACACAGTGCAATACAACGCAACGCGTGCCAATGCAGAGCAAGACATGCAATGCAATTTTTTGCGAGCCAACGGAACTCTGCACAATGCATCGCGAAACAAACCGGTGCAGTACCACGTGACGCCAGGTAGTTCAAAACAACGAGACGCGAAACGATGCAAAGTAACGCAGCATGATTTGAATGCAAAGCGTTGAAGTACAATTCCCAACAATGCAGAAGCATGCAATACACTGAAACACGATGCAACACATCAACGTGATGCAACGCAATGGGCCACCGTACCACGAGGCCCTGAGCAGAGTGTCCTCAGGTACCTTCGCGTTCTCTCTACCAGGAAGCTGGAGCCACTTGCTGGATACGTATGTGAAGGATCACCGTGCCTACCAACCCGACCAACCTTTGCCTACCTACCAGATCACCCCAACCCAATCTGGAGACCCAACTTCCGGCTTGGGGTGGGTGGGTACGGGTTGCATATGTGTTGTTTCAATGTTCCCCGACGCAGCCCCCCCCCACTAAGATTGCAGGGCACATTGGGGCATTTGGATGTTGTTGGGGTGGTTCGGTGGTTGGTAAGGTTTGTCTGCCCAGTGGGCTGCCCCACGAAGCCTGCACCGACGAGAAGCGTTAGTTTCTGCATGATGTCATCATTACTGCCTTTTCGGCCCAGGAGACACGCAGGATCGCCGCAAGGCGGCCCCCTAAGGGGGCAGCGCGCGGCGACGCGTCAACACCCTGGCAGACCAAAAACAAACAGTGGGCGGCCACGAAGCGGCCACGGGCAGCGACACGGCGAAACTCTGGCGGACTCCCCAAGGGGGCGGCCACGACGCGGCCAAAGGCGGGGACGCTGCAAAACCTCGGCGGACCCATCCAACTCACTAGTGACACAAGTGTGGGGACAGGTTCAGGCCAGACGTCACTTTTTGTGCAAGGGCCGAGGGCGCTCCGAGGCCACAAGCATGCTGGGCACAAAACAGTACAGATGAGCGGGAGAGGGAAGAGGGGGGAGGGAAAGACTTGAGCGAGGTAAACGGCGGCGGATCACACACGCAGACCACAAACGCCTCCGGCAGAGCTAAATGTGGGGGCGGGTTCAAGCCAGACGTTACTTTTTTGCGCAAGGGGCCGAAGGCGCTCCGAGGCCACAAGCATGCTGGGCACACGACGGTACCACACATGCTAGCTTGGTAATATGGCCCTCGAGGCCGCCACAAAAACAAAACAGACATTAACCCGACGTGGTAGCTTCACAGATCCTGGCGACAGCGGCTAAACGCCGTGCACTGTCCAGCACGGTGTGCACACCCTCAACTGCGACGGCCTTCGGGGTCCTGCGAGCTTGGGCCCTTCGGGCCGCGCCCAGGTGAGGAAGCCCGAGAGACCCGAGATGCAACTTTCGAGATCTGTCACATCTAACGCGCGCGCGCGAGCATTGCGAAAAAAGGTTGTGCAAATCATTCACATGCCAGCCAACGATGCGCCACGTTCGATGCACACGGCCTTCGCACATACAGGCGTCGAACGTTGCCTCCGACGAGGCCGACTGGAGCAGTCGTAGAACGAACGGGAGGTGCCACAGCGCACTGCTGGCAGGGTGCTCGAGAACCGTCGGCACTTTGCACTGTGCACACACACACACACGAGAAGCGTAAGCAACAGGTGATGGGCATCATCAGTGGCAACATTGACCTGAACCTGCACACAGGGACTCAGGCGAGGGAGCCCAAGGGGCCGAGCCGACGACCTGGCGGGAGGCCTGGCGCACACAGACCAGAAGGGAAGCCCAGGCCGAAACCGCGCCCCCGCGACGCAGGAGCTGCGAATCCAGCCGTGGACGACGAGCGGGGCCAGGGCGTCGGTATGGCACCGACTCGGGTCCAAAACAACACTACCCAATCCCTGATGGCGACACGCCTTATCGATGGGATTCAAGTGTGCGCCGCACACAAGAAAAATGAAGCGCGGTAGAGCGTGGCTGTGAGAGATAGCGCGAGAAAAGAACCTGCTCAGCCGAAACGCCAACTGCGGCTCGGCTGCGGGGCGCGAACCTGCTTGGGCAGCTTCGCTGCCGGCAGGTCGGCTGGCAGAGGCGGCAGCGAGCACGCTACCGTAGTCACCATTGTCGAGACGAGCTCTGCCTCGCGCCCGTCCACGGCGCTGTCCAGCGCCACCGCGTACTGCGGGAGCTCGGCGATGAGCGGCTGCCTGGCCCGCGCCTCGCGGAAGACCAAGCGGATCACCGAGGGCGCGAAGTTCCACAGCGGATCCCTCGGAGCGCGGTGGCGCTTCAAGCCCTGGAGGAGGGGCCCCAAGCTCACGTTGTCGATGATGACGCTGTCGCCGGTCCCCCCCTGTCTTGCCAGGGCCGCCCGTCGTCGCTGACGCCGCGCGCAGCTCCACCAGGCTGGCCGCCACCAGGCGATAGGCCACGCTCGGCCTGAAGTAGGCGTCGAACGCCCACCTCCCGAATACCGCCTCCGCGAACCTCCTGTCCAGCATCAGGAGCCCCACCGCGGCGAGCAACGCCAAGCGCGGCAGCGAGAGCCGCACCTGCGGTGCCGCTGGGCGGCCCCAGCCCTCGAGAGGCCGCGTGGCCCGCGGCAGAGCACGGGGCCGCGCCAGCAGGCGCGGCAGCAGGTGGCGAAGGGCTGCCATCGTCATGCGCCCTGTCGCAGCGTCGAACCCGCCCAGGCGGAGGTTCTCGAAGAAGACCAGCAGCAGTGCGTCCAGCTCGGCGGCAGTCGCGAACGACTGCCCCGTCCACATGTACCACTCGTGGAAGCGGGCGTCGTGAGCGTGGCAATGGTCCCGGGCCCGCTGTGCCACCGCGGGGTTCTCGAGGAACGAGGTCTTCCCCCTCAGCAGCTGCCGCGGCCCTGGGTGCTGAAGTGGTCGCTGGACGTCGAGCGCCTGGGCGGCGCTCGGCGACCTGGTCGCCTGGTTCAACTTCGAAGTCCTTCCACGGCCCCACGAAGAAGCCCGTCCGCGAGGGCCCGTCCGCTACGTTCCGCTCACTCGGGATCCATCGAACGACCGCGCGGATACCCGTGGTGAGACTGACGGCGGCCAGGCGTCGGAGGAGATGACGCAAGCGCTGGGAACCCGTGCGACACTTGCCGCAACTCAGAGCCAGAGCCAACTTGTCGACGAGAAACAGAATGCGATGCCCGTGATTACCCGTTTCCCGAGCGGCGTGACGCACAGCAAAGCAGAGCGCCTCCCCCCCATACTCCAGAATGTTGAGGCCCATTCGGCGATGACGACTTGAATGAATGATGACCCACTCCTCCGAATCGTGAAGCACCGACGGCACCTCGACGAAATCCGGGACGGAGTCGACGCCCCCCTCCCCACGCAGCACGTCCGACGGCAACGAGCAACGGACAGCAGCACCATGAGCACCCTCATCGCCTCCTCCAGCTTCGAACGCATGGGCCCTGGCAGAGATCGCCTCCGAGACTCTATACCTCCACTTCTCTGCAACACGGCCCGCGGACGAGACGACGAGGGGGTCCAGCTTTTTCACGCACGCACCCTTCCCGTACGGCGAGGCATCTGACGCGTAGAAGGTGCCTAACCACGGCGCGCGAGAGGGCGCCCACCTCAACGGCAACAGAGCGGCCACGGCTGAGAGTTCCTGTCGGACCGAGGCCCATAGCTTCATGGGAGTGGGACCCGCAACTTGAATGAACCGATACACGCCTTTGAATATCGACAGGCACTCTCCCCGCGTGATTATCGCCCACGTGGCGTGACCTACTATGGACGTCAGGGCTCCGCGCGACGCAGGCCCGCGGCTCAAGAGGGCCAGGATTGCCTGCCGCAGGCGTGCAAGGCGGCCGGGCCTCGCGCGCAGCATCCCTGTCTTGCCAGAGAACTGGATGCCCGTGAAGACGCCCTCCGTCTGAGCCTCCGTGAAGTCGTGCACGAGCAAGCCTCGAGAGGTCAGCACCTGCGCCAGCTCGCGGGCCTTGGCGGTCGCCAAGGCGGCTGACTGGGACACTGCGCAAAAGTTGTCAACGCACCCCGCTGCCACCAGGTCGCTCTTACTGACGAGCGGGGCGGGCGCGGCTCCATCGGCGAGATGGCGGTTCGGCTGGCATCCCACGTCGAGCATGCCGCGAACCAGAGCCGACTGGCAGAAATAGAGCGCCCAGTTCCAACGCATAGGCATCGCACGCACGACGGGCTGCAGAAGGGCGTGGCGACCCACGCTCATGGGGCCGACGGTCTTCAGGCCCACGAAGCGGTTGGAGATCGTGGGCAGGCGGAAGAAGTCCCGCAAGTCGGGCGGCAGCGCCATGTGGTAGAAGGCGCGCTGGATGCCCCCCCGGGCCACATAGAAGTCGCCCGACGACTCGAGGGAGGCCCGGGCGGATGGGATAGGCAGCACGGTGCTCGGCGGAGACTTGAAATAGGCGTTCGCTACCCTCGCGTCGGAGACCAGCCTCAGCTCGCCGCCGCTCTTCCCGACAAAGAAAATCCCAACGGAGTAGGAAGAAGAGGGAGGTGGCGCAACAGTCCACTCGATCATGCGACGCCTGAAGACTCCTGAAGCTCCTCGACCTCGCCTGCGGATCTCAGCATACTCTGCCTCCAACCCTGCAACTGGAAGGCATCGGCCTGCTGCGCGACGGAGCCGACCTCGACGGGAGGCCCCGAGAGCGCAGGCCAGGCCACGCGGGCCTTGTCGTAGGCTCCGACCCGCGAGGCGTTATGGTAGCCTGGGGTCGTCGAGAGCACCTCTGCGAGGGATGCTTCACAAAACTGGCGTTGCTCACTGTGCTCAGGAGGCAACTCAAAACGACGGTAATGCTCTTGCAGCTCTCCGACAACGGCAAGCTGCGCCTGGGGGCGGACCACGTCCTCACCAGCGAGACGCCCCGCACCAGCACGATCATGGAGCCAGTTGAGTGCGTCGATACCCTCGTTGCACCACCGGCGCCAAGCCGCGCCGCGAGCCGCCCGCTGGCGGGGCCGCCGACCGTTAACGGCGTGAAGACGGTCGTCCACGTCGAGGGGCGGCAGCGGCAGAGCATCCCGCTGGCGAAGGCGAGGGGCCTATGGGGGGCCCAAGCCAGGGGGTGGCCCGAGGGGCCGGGGGCTCGGCGAGCCGGGCAGCCCTGGGGCTGGCCCCTCCCAGCTCGCATCCTCAGAGAGCGTCATGGCGCCCGCAAGGCGCGCTCCTCACGCGCCTTGCGTCGTTCGTTCGATGCCGCCGCCTCGTTCCGCATCTGCTCGGCGATGAACTGCATCAGAGCGGGGCAGATGCACGCGTTACCCTTCGTTCTTCCGATCCCCAGGAAATGGCCGACCTCCGTGGACAGCGCGTCCTGGGCCGTGTAGTCCTTCTTGCCTTGACCCTTGAGCGCGACGGCCGCCTCGCGAGTCTTCTAGTCGCAGACTCCCCCCTCGATCAGCTGCAACTGCTGCGCCAGATACTCGAAGCTCGCCAGCTCAGGGATGACGAGCTGGACGTGCGCCGTCGACGCCTCCAGGATGCGGCAGATGGTCTCGAGCTGCTTCGCCGCCTCGTTGCCTTCGGCCAGCCCGATGACGGCGAGCCCCCGCGTATGCCACGCCACAGCACCCCCAGCCATCCGAAGCGCGAACTGGAGGGCCCCGAGCACCGTCTGAGGCCCAAGAACGGGCCAGTCGTCACGCTCGCACTCGGTCTGCTTCCTGAGCGCGTCGCCGAAGGAGCGGTCGCAGCGACCACGCGAGCCCCTAGCCACCGCCATGACGCGCGGGTCGCCGCGCGGGGGCTCCCCCGCAGGAGGAGTGGCCGTGCCTCCAGCGTGGGCGCCAGGAGGGGCGTCAGGCCTGAGCGCCGCGGCCAGCGCATCCCCCAAAGGGGCAGGAGGCAGGAGAGGCGCGGCGGCGGTCCACAGCGCAGGCGGAGATGTGGCCACCAGCGACCTCGCCGCGGCGGGCAGGGAACCCGCGTGCGGGTCGCGCAAGAAGAGCAGCCCAGGCGCCATCCCGAGCACGCTCCCCTCGCCGAGCTCCAGCGCGAAGTCCTCGGGCGGGAGCGCCCCAGCACCGCCTGCCACCGCCTCGCGAGGCGCGTCCCACACCTGGACTGCCGTGGGGAGGAGCTCGAAGCGGTAGACGCTCGCCGCCTCGACCCCGTCGACCGCGGCCCCCTGCCAGCTCAGCGGCTTGATGCCCCTGACTTTCCTGGAGGGCACCTGATCCTCGTGGTATACGTCGCCGTCGGGCGTCATGATGAGCGCGCCCTGGCTGACGAGATGCTCGCGCCAGATCCCACGACCAGGCACGTCGAACCGCACGAGGTTGAAACTGCCAACGGCCATCGGCATCGCGGGCGCTGCTGCCCTCCGCCGAACCTGACGGGCCAGCTCCGCCGCCGCCTGCTCGAAGTCGGTCTGCCCGTGGACGGCGCCCTCCTCCTGCACACTCGTGCGCGCAGAAGGCGCTGACGGCCTCCTCCTGCGCCGAACCTCGCAAGGATGACGACAGCGGACACCAGGAGCCCAGCCGCGAAGCCGTGCAAGAGGCCGAGAGTCCAGCACTTCGAAAGGCGGTCGAGACAGGCGCCGCCGTCAAGAGCCCCACCCCAGCGGGGCGGGAGCAGGCGAGGGGTGGCCAGTTCAGCGTCGGCCCGCCGATGCACGCGGGACAGGGATCGGCCGCGCCACGGACTATCATTGCAGTCTGAAGGGAACGCGCGAAGTCGGGCACCGCTTCAACGAGAAACGCTGGCCTTCCCTGCAAGACTTGAGCGAGGTAAACGGCGGCGGATC
Organism: Prorocentrum cordatum; assembly: GCA_963575745.1. Classification (NCBI taxonomy): domain Eukaryota; class Dinophyceae; order Prorocentrales; family Prorocentraceae; genus Prorocentrum; species Prorocentrum cordatum. Next base: position 1,293,694 of record CAUYUJ010001558.1, on the reverse strand, counting down.
ACACACACGCAAACCACAAGCGCCTCCTGCAGAGCTAAGTGAGAGGCCCTGGGCCCCCAAGAGCGTCAACCAAACACCACACGACGGCCTACGGAGGGGAACCCGACCTGGAATTTCGAGCACTTCCGCGCAAGGTGACGGACGAGGCCGCCAGCAGGCCCCCAAGAGGCTCCCCAGAAGCCTCCAGAGTCCCACAAGGAGGCGCCGAAAGACTCCCAAGAGTCCCCCAAAAGACCTCTCGAGAAACCCGACTTGCTTCCGAGAAGCGTGTGGTCCACAGTCCAGCCACGGTGGCGGGATGGAGCGAAGGCCAGATCCGCCGCCTCCGCAGGATTATCAAAGACTGCTTGGTCTCCGGCCCGACCCGCCAGCCACCTGGAAGGCCGCGTCACAGCAGGACTCCACCTGGCCATCGCTCGGACGTCCATTCCCCGTGATTGTTCGGTTTCGTGCGTGGTTTTTTCGCGAAATGATCAAGGATGATCCTCGATTGTCCTCGCCGAAGCAAAAATGCACACGTCCGAGCGATGCCAAGCCACTGGCTTTTCCGCCCAAGATGGATCCACGAGTCTCCAGGAGAGCAGCTCAAGCGGCAAAGTCGGCCCAGTGCGATCTGCAAAAAGATGGCTCAAGGTGGCCCACCGCCCCACGACGGCTCAATGTGGCCTCGACGCGGCGCACGAAGGCCCCCAGGACGCCCCAAGAAGGCCGAACGAGGAATCGAAGAGGGCTCCAAGATGAGCCCCAGGAGGGCAGCACTGGGCAAACGCGATTGATTCCCACTCGTTGTTTCATTGTGTTTCGGGCTCTCGCCCAATATCGCGCTCACGACAGACCCAAGCACAACATGGCAGGAGCGGGTCCCAGAAGGCCTCCAAAGAGGCCCAGAAGGTCAGACACGAGCCCCAAAACGGTCCCAAGACTGCCAAAGAGGGCTCCTCCCCGAATTCCCCCCAGTAGTCTCCCCAACAGATGGGGGGCCATGCAGTCCACTAGCACGGGCGCCCTTCGCTCGACAATTCCCCACACAGGCGTTTCCAAAAGGCGGGGAGAAACGGTGGTTCACCGTATGTATCCTCGGGGTGTTGAACAGAGCAGAGCAGTTCATGCAACGCCACAGAATGCAAAGCAATGAGGTTCAACACCATACGATAATTTGGACAGCCGTTGAAAGCGGAACAAACAAATGCGGACGGCAACTCGCACTAGATTCGAGGCAATGCCAACGCCCATGCAACCGCGATGCCACGCAAATCAGAACCCACGAGACCCACCGAGGAACCCAGGGGCTCTCGCCGAACACCTCCCCAAGACCCCAGGGAGCCACCGAACGGCCCCGAAAAGAACCCCATCGCACCCGAGCCCTCACCCACACAACGAGCCGGACCCACCTGGTCAGCACCCCCTCGGGGAAAAGCCTGCGTCGGCCGCATTCGGGCCGCAGACTGGGCCGCGGAGCCCCCAAGGGCCCCCCCGGGAAGGCTCCTCGGCGACGAGGCGCGCAGCCAGCGGGGCTCGACCCGGGGGCCAGGCCGCCCGCACGGCGCCGCGGGGGCCGGGCAGATGCCGCTCGGAGCCGCCCGGAGAGATTGGCCCCGGCGAGTGTCGGCGGGGCGCCGCACGCACAGCGCCGCGGTGCCCGCAGCGCAGCCGGCGCCGTGCGACACGTCGGCCCGCCATGAGGCGTATCGGGGCACGCCCTTCGTCGACTCTGCGAGCTTCGCGGGGGGGCCTCCGGGCTCTGCGGCCCCCCTCCGGGGAGGAGAGGAATGCCCGTGGGGCGCCCCCTGGCGGGTGGCTTTCGTCTTCGGTGAGGCCACTGTGCGTCGGGAGAGGCACTTCGCGCGGCAAGTTCGCCACGACGGCGTCGGCACTGGCTCCTCTCGCCGCGCGAACCGCCTCCGTCTCGAGCGGCCCCTCCACTGTAGCCTGTCGCACGCTCGGCAGCCCCAGACAGACCAAGATGGCCCAAAGGAAACCTCACCACAGCCCAAACGACCCTGACGAGGGCCCCAGGGCAGCCAAAGAGTTCGGTGGCAACTCATAGAAGCCTCCATACCATCTCGCTGGCTCTTGCGGATCGACGCTAATCGACGCTCAATGGACGCTACATCGACGCTATATCAACGCGAATAGACGCTACATCGGCACCACCCCATCGATTACCAAACGATACTTGACATTAGTGCACTCTTCAAACGGAATTGTGAAAGTATACACGGCTCGCATGGCTTGCTACCGATACCGCTACTCCCGGACCCCTCCCGGGGTGCGTTCTGACCAGAATCCCGAGGCGGGTGCAGCCGTCGCGACGAGGGAAAGGTAGCGGCACGGGTACTGCGACGAGCTGCGATTGCCTCGGCTACCTCGCGTGGCCGATTCGCTACCGAAGCAGCCCAGGAGGGCCCCATGATGGCTCCCCTCGCCACGAGGACTGGCTCAGTCTCGGAGTGACCCCCTCCGCTGGCGAGCTGGGCCCGCGGGCGCCCTCCGAGTGTGGAGCGCCCCCGCCCGCGCGGAGCCCCCGCCGCGCGAGATGCGAGGCGCCCTCCTCCCCCGTGGCAGGATCTATCGAACCAGCTTCGAGCTGATCCTCATCCCTAAGATTGACAAGCCCAAGGGCGATGACAATCTTAGAGATGCGCCCACAGAAATTGAGGGACCTCTTCAGGTCGGCATTGGCATGAGGCGATGCCAGTCATAGGGATTGGGATAAGTTCCAGGCTGGTAGCTCCCAGCCCTCTCTAGAGAAACCGAGCAATTCATGAGCCTACTTTCTCGGAGGTCCGCGCGAATTTCCTGAATCGGCGCTGGCGGCCCCCCCGCCCTGGCGAGCGGACGACGCCAGCGGCGGCGCCCGAGGCGCCGCCAGGGACCTCCAGCCCAGATCCAAGAAGTCCGCGCGGACTTCTGGAAATTTGCGTTTCTGCGCTGTTTCATTCTGCTTCCTCCACTCCCGAAGACAGGCGCGCATCGGGGCGCCTGCGGTGGCGCCGCAGGCCGCCACATCACCCCGCTGGTGGCCGGGGAGGGGCTCGCGGCGGGGTGCGCTGAGAGGCCGCGCTGGGGTCGGCGAGGTCATCCGCCGTCGTCAGCCCTGAACTTCCTCCCCGTCCTTCCGGGCGTCCCCCTGAACAATGATCGTGGACACCCTCCCTGCCCCTGATGCAATCCGACGACAAGATGTCGAACGTGTCGATTGAGTGGGGCTCGCGATCCCCTAGAATGGATTGCAGACAGGGTGGCCCTCGGCTTCAGCGCCAGAGCTACAGGGAGCGAAAAGCAATCCGAATGAGTCGAAATCGTGATCCCGATGTGCAAACAACATGTGCCATCGACGGCGTGGCTTGCTCACGGACCCTTGTCGTGCAAGTAAGCGACAGATTTGAACCAACATGCCCGTTGGGCACATTGGAACGCCTTCTGGGGTGGCATGGGGGCGCGTGAAATTGAGGCAGGAACTGTTCAGCGGGAGAACGACCGAAGCATAGAGTCGTGCGCAGGCAACCACATGTGAGCCCCGCCCCTGCAGGTCAGATCTCTGAAACCTCGGCGGGGGCCAAGAACTCGAAGGATGCCTGCAGCCAAACAAACCCCCACAGGAGTGTTCGAAACCTCACCGTCTCGCTGGACCCCGCAGGGGTAGGTTTCGCAGGGGGTCGCAGAGTGCAGCGACAGGACTTTCAAGGCGAGCCACGAGGGGGAAGGGGGGCTTTTGAAACTGACCCTTCAAGGCCGAGGTGCGCCAAACACACGAAGGGTCAGCACCTGGACGGGCAGGGGCCACAGCTCGGCTTTACACCAAGCCGAGTGCCGACTGTGCCCTCGCACTGCACGTGGACTCTTGCGCGTGCCTTCGCGGCAGCCAGCCTGATGGAGGGCGACGTGGAGGACGCAAACTACACGATTGGTCGCAAACATTCCCCGATCGCCAGCGCGGCCTTTCTCCCTGACGCAATTCATCCCAAATGTCGCCCGCAGAAGACCCCGTGATTGTTTCGTCAGCAATGACCAGGGGGACGTGTCAAGCCAATATGCACAGATGATGCGCTCGCCTTTTTTCCGCCAGCGAATACCAGGCTCATCCTCTGGCGCAAACTGATGGGGCGGGGAGGGAGAGACGATAATCAAAGTGTGAGTACTCATAAACACAGGAAAACATACAGATGAGTCCCAGTGCAGGGACAAGTCGATTCGACAAGTAGTTGAACTGATATCATTGCAGGTACGGGTATGGCTACGGGCACGTATAACCACATGCGCGTGCGTGTGCATCCATTCATATGGGAGTATGCGCGTGGTAGTTTGTACAGGCGGATGAATCACCAAATGCCCATGGCTTCATTCGCATGGGTGTTTTATGATACGTCGCCCCTGCTTCTCTGCAGCCCATGGCATTTACAGTCCGGACGTCGCGTCACGCGTTGCCGGGCGACACGAAAACAAAATATGGAAATATTGCGGAAACATGGACACACAACTTTAAGGTTTCAAACTGTCTCCGGCGACCCCCACTTCCGAACGGGAGACAGTTTGGCGACAGAGGTATTGAATATGTGGAAGGTGGGATCACACATTTCCCCAACCACCCAAAATCATCAGCGACGAACGGTTCTAAAAGGAAGGTCTGGGCCCGAAGTGCGGACAATTGAACACTGCGTTAGCAACTTTACAGCTCTTCCGTTGCTTAAGTTGCAAACTGCTCCGAGCTGAAGCATACCCTTGGCCAGGAATATGGTCATCCTGACAATGGGGGACGCTAATTTTCGTGCTCCCGCACACAGTCGACGACAACCTGTTCCGAATGAAGGTCCGAATTGGAACCCCACTGTCCGCGACGGGCTCAGTCAGAGCCAGCGGCCGTTCGCCAAACTGGAGATGCCCGTATCTGTGTGGAGGGGGCTTGGGGCTTGCGGCTTGGGACCTTGCATGGTCAGTGGCATGTTCCTCCTCCTCCTCCTCCTCCTCCTCCTCCTCCTCCTCCTCCTCCTCCCCCTCCTCCTCCTCCTCCTCCTCCTCCTCCTCCTCCTCCCCTCCCCCTCCTCCTCCTCTTCCTCCTCCTCCTCCTGGTGTGCTCCTGTTGGTCCTCCTCCTTCGAACTTCGAGCTGTGGACGCTGCCGAGCGATCGCCCCGCGCCCTCCGCATCATCCTGCTCATCCTCCGCCTCGGCCTCTCTCTTCGTCCCTGCTCCTGCTACTTCTCGGCCTTCCTTCGGCACCCTGCACCTGCTCCTGCTCCCTGCTCCTGCTCCCTGCTCCCTGCTCCTGCTCCTGCTCCCTGCTCCTGCTCCCTTCTCGGCCTTCCTGTTCCTGCTCCTGCTCCCTGCTCCTGCACCTCCAGCGCGCGCTGCCCTCCGAATATGGTGGAACAGTAAGTCTAACGTAAGTCCGTTAAAAAGGACATGTTGTGGTTGTCGCTTGCACCGTTGCCGACGTGCTCCCAGAGGTCGGGTAGAGTGAAAAGGAACTCAAACATGCGTCCATCGATCTATTCATAAACGTGTACATCATTCGTTCGGTTTTGATGCAGAAATCCATGCAAATCCAGGATGCAACTGTATGTGTCGGTACGTCTATTTTGTGGGCATGCTGGTCTACCTGCACATGATGTGCATGGGTGTGGACAGGGCCATGCTCACGGATAAATACCTCGCACCAAGAGGTCCACACGAACGTACATATGCGTATCCTTCAGGGTGAGGCCCACACATGTGAAAGAAAGGCATGCACAAAGGGGTGGCAGGTGGATAAGCGTGTACTTACGCAGATCGACCAACAAGTAGGAAGGTCGGTAAGCAGCTCTGAGGCAAGGGTCGCCTCGCGCCGTTCGGCAACAAGCCGGCCGAGCTACAGGCCTGGGCGGGGTGGTGGTCAATCCTGGCAAAAAGCTGGGTCAATGGACGCTCCTGGCCAACCCGAACTGGAATTGCCGATCACGGGCAGGACAAGAAGGAAAGGGGGAGGATGCGGAGAGGAAGGAGCAGGGAGAGAGGACGAGGTGGCGAGCCAAAGGAAGGAACGGAGCGAAGAAGAGAAGGAGACAGTGGAGGAGCGGGAGCGGGAGAGGACAGGGACAGGGGACCAGTGTGCTGGCCTGGCCGAAGCCTCGACGCCAAACGGTGGATTGCGGGAGCGTAGTGGTGGCGCGTGGCGCGCCGAGGCCCGATCTCTTTGCCGCGGGGACTCTTACCGAGGGGGCAGGGCATGCGTTGCACGAGGACCGCGTGCTGGCACGAGGGAGCTGCACCATGTGCACAGAGAGAGGGTCCCAGCGCTTCAGAGTGGCCATCGCTCGGACGTCCATTCCCTGTGCTGTTTCGGCTTCGTGCGTGGCTTTTGCGCCAGATGGTCGAGGATGCTCCTCGAAGGACCTCGCCGAGAAAGAAAATGCACACGTCCGAGCGATGCCAAGTACAGAGTGGCCGAGGGCAGCGACCTCGGAGCAGGGACCCCGAGCTATGGCTGAGCTTGGTCGCTGGCGCCTGCCCGGCTCCCTGCGCCGGCCAGGGTTGTGCGCGCCGCTGCGTGCATGCTGCCTTTCTCGCTGGATGCACTGCGGTTGCCGTGTGTCACGCGGCTGCAGCCAAGTCGTTGAAATAAGTAACAGTTTGGATAAGGAAGGGGCTCGATATTTCTTGGGTCCTTCTGTGGCTTCTCCTCTGGCCGTGTGGGGCCAAAAAGGGGCATCCCGACTGTACTCGATTCCATCGAACGCCATGTGTAGAGACATCGCCACACTTCCCAGTCAGGAGCCAGCGCGAGCACGGCCAACGCACGACCGCCGACGGTCCCCCGCCGATGCGAGCCCCCTGCGTGGGAGGCCGGCCAGGACGAGTCTGGCTCTGATGGCAACTAAGTGCCATCGAGGTCAGTCGCTGGTTGGGCAACGCAGCGGGCGCCATTCTCGCGTGCGAGCGAGGCCAACACTGCGAGCACCACGACATCCTCCGCCCAGAAGGGACGCCGTGCGGGAATTGTTGCGACTCCCGTTTGCGCCGTCTTGAGTACATTTTGTGCCCACTCACCCTCGTCGATCCCATCCGTTCGTATTTTCCCTCTGCCTCCCCTCCAGAGCCCCCCAGCAACGACTTACGATCCCACCTGGAACCCACACCATCAGAAGCGCTCCGACGCCATCAGAAGCGATCCCACCTGGAGCCCACACCATCAGAAGCGATCCCACCTGAGATAGGGCATCGAAGGCTCTCTCGAGAACCTCATCGACCTATCGAGAAGACCGCAGATCATCCACGAGGCCCCAGAAGGAGGAACGAGGACTAAAAAAGCTGCTTCCCAAGAGGAAGCTCCTTGGCGCCGGGCACGCCGGCGCCACCGTGCCGCAAGGCACAAAGTGGAGTGTCCTCAAATGCCTTCGAACTCTCTGTGATGGCTGGTGTAAGCCCGCCGCCGTGCATTCAGTAGTGCAGCGCCCCATGGTGGGAACGCACGTGGGCAATACGAAGGCTCTCGCAACTTGCCAGAAGTTTTGGGCGGTGCCGGGCGCTTCTGGGGTGGTGCCCCGTGTCCATCCGAAGTGCGCGACCCGCCCAGACTGACTCCAGCGTCGCCACCGACGGAGCTTTCCGAGAAACGCCCAAAAGGCTTAGGCACCTCGGCAGCCCAAAGGGGCCTTCGTGGGGATCTCTTAGTGGTCTCTTGGGCCGTCCTGTGGCGGCGAGGGGCCCCCCCGAAGGTCAACAGAAAGAAAGGAACGACGACGCGGCGGAGGAGAGGTCTGCGTCCCTGTGCTCGCCACCGCTGAACGCAATCTCGCGAATCTCCAGGCACGGTGCCAAGGACTCCTCCCCACAACCCTACCGGCGACTCCCCAAACCTTTCCGAGGGGTCCCAGTCCCCCTCCCCCTCCCCCTCCTCCTCCTCCTCCTCCTCCTCCTCCTCCTCCTCCTCCTCCTCCTCCTCCTCCTCCTCCTCCTCCCTCCTCCTCCTTGTCTCGGATGGCGACAGATGGCGCGGTGGCCTCGGAATCTCAGAGGACCTCACCGCACGCTTCGTCACCGCACGATCTTGGGACCCTGGAAACCCCAGTCGCCCGAGACATCCGCGGAGCACGACCCCGGCCCCCCACTGACTCGCCACACTGTGCGGCGTGGTAACCGCGCCGCTTGGGGGCCCGACCCTCCCCTGGCGCGCGGGACGATCGCCCGGAGGCGCCGGCAGCGGTGTGGGGAGGGGGCCTCTGCGCGAACCGGCGATAGCTGATGCTGGGGCACCTTCGTTTGAGCAGGGACCGACCGTCCCTGCATTCCTATAGTCCTACCACGAAGTGTTCTTAGAACCCCAGAACGTTTTAAGAACGAAAACCATGTTCTTAGAACATAAGCCCGACGTGTTAAAACAAGACAGTCCGAGCCAGAACTGTTCTGAGAACATTTCGTGGAAACCACAATCAGGTTCTAAGAACTTGTCTGGTAGTGCTGTAGGCGAGCCAGGACGCTTCGCGACTGCTTGAGTCGTGGCGCTTCCAGCTGGTGAGGGGGGCGTCAGTGGGGGCACCGGCTCAGGGGGAGGTGCGTCGAGCTGGAACCGGCAAACAATCAACGATGGACCTGCGATTCGGGGGCGGCCAAGAGGGGGGCGTCCAAGAGGGGGGGTGCAAATCATGGCCGGCGGCATGTGCGCGGCCAACGGGGGGGGGCCATGGACGTCATGAAATAAGAAGAGGTGCCATGACATCTGGGGAAATACCATGGCCCACGCCATGATATCCGCCCCCCTGGTCTCACCCCCCTCTCTGCCGCCCCCGAGCGATGTGCCCCCCCGATCCTAGATCCGTGCGCTCCTGCCCGGGGTGGCCTGTCCGTCCCCTGTTGGCGATGGATGGGCGAGGGGGGGTCGATGCGTCTTCCCCCGAGGGGAGGGGGGGGGAGGCGCCCAGAATCCGAGACCTCCGACCGCCCAGAATCCCAGAACTCCGATGATTCTCTCCAGGCGCGGGCCCGGGGAACTCTCGAGGAGGTGCGAGGATGAAGGAGTGAGGAAGGAAGAGGAGGAGGAGGAGGCAGAGGGAGGAAGAGGAGGAGGAGGCGAAGGAAGGAAAAGGGAGGAGGCAGGAGGAGGGTGGAGGAGGACAGGGAGGAGGACAGGGAGGGAGGGGTTGGCCTCTCGCCTCCAGCTGCCTGCCTCGTTAGGCGACCACCACACCCGCAGACGGGGCGCGCCGCGCTCGCCGGCGGCAGACCGGCGCTGGCGGCGGGGGCAAAGGATCAGCACCTTGCGGGCGCGGCGCCGTCGGGCGGGCGGGCGGCGGCGCGCTGCAAGTCAAGGGAGGGGATGCGGGGCGCCCGCCGTGCGGGGGGCAGCGGTGCGGCATCCGAATCCTACCCCCACGGACCCGCGATGTTTCCCGAATCGATGGGCCGCGGGGGTGGGGTTGTCTCCCGTCGAACATCCGCTGCCCCTCGCGAGGGCCACCGCTGCACCCATCGACGAGCCGTTGCAGCTCCCACCCGACGGCCGCGTTCGAGGAGGCGAGGGTCGGATGTTTTTCTAGTTCCGCCGCGTCGCCGGCAAATCCCGAACCTTGCCCCGCCGACCCTCGAGTTGCCTGAGTCGTTGATGGGCGAGGTCGGATCTCGCGGCCGAATAGCAGCATGTAGTAGACGATGAGAGAAGCTGGAATACCGTCCGCACCCTAAATATGAACGACCGGGGGAAACCATCCGACGCATTACATAGGACGCCGAGTCGAAGGCTTAGAGCCATAGGACGCATGGCCTGAAGAGGCAATGGCGTTCTTTCGGTGGTTGTTGTAATATCCTGCTCAGAACGCAATGGGACCTAAATGGGAAGCACAGAGACATACTAGTACTATATGTCCTCCTTGGAGGCGCGCGTCCGACCCGAACATATCGTATACCCATCTTGTAGTATCTCGTTTCCCGAGCGGTGTGGCCAGAAAGCGCCCGCCACGACGCATATACTATAAGATTTCTCGGTGCGCGCGTCGCCCCTGGGGGGGCGACGCACATATAGTATGAGTATGTTGGGGTGTTGCCGACTAAAGATGAAGCGTCTATAATCAGCTGGCACCGTTGGGCCCTATCTGCAGAACCGATGGGCGGCTGAAGCGGACGCGGCGCTGACACCAGACAATCAGTTCGCATGCAAGGGCAAGAGCCTCCAGTCCGTGCTTCCTCGCGCGCCCCCTCCTCTCCGCACGACCGCCCCCCCGCCCCCCCCGCGCGGACTGCACCAGAGCCCCGCGCGGATCAAGATGACAAACGATTCCTCGTGCGCAGCTCGACCACACAAGCTGGACCGTCGAATACGGCTTCAGCCCCTTCGAGATGCTGACCCAACAGGGCTCCGAGGGAGTGGGGAGGGCTCCGAGGGAGTGGGGGCCTGACCATATCACATACGCGTGTCCCAATCGCCATTTGCCCATGCATAAGCCGCATCGAGCCACCCTGATGAGGTATTGGCTCAGAGGGGTGGATAGTATCCAAGTAGGTTGTCACCTCCCCATGGGGTGGCCCATGGGGGCCTTCATAGACGTTGAATTGCGAAGCTTTCTCTGGTCTCCATGACCCCTTACCCTCCCCTCGTCATCCTCCTCCGCTCTCCCCCTCACCCGTCCCATCCTACTCCCCCCTCGCCCTCCTCCTCCTCACCTCCTCCTCCTCCTCCTGATCTTTTTTCTCCTCCTCCGCGGCCTCCTTCCTCCCCTCACGCCCCGTGCATGACCACAAGCAGGCCTGCTCATATGAACACCAATGCCCAGCCCAACTGAGGCTAGCACAGCACAGCCAGTAAGACGGCGGCAAGTATCAGTGGCGCCGCCGAAGGTGAGACTATCCTCGCGTGAGGGGAGGGCAAGAAAGGGGAGAGGGATGGGGAAGCGCGGTTCGACGGGACGGTCGGAGAGCAGGGGAAGTAGGAGAGCGTAGCAATACGAGGGAGAGACATGGATGTGACAGGGCGAGGCAAGGCAGGAATCGGAGCGAGGGACGCGTGAGTTGAGAATCGCTGGCCCGCAGGCAATCTACTCATGGAGGTCACAGCGGCGCAGGGGACGAGGCGGTGAGGGAGAACTGGGAGCATGACGAGGGAGGGAAGGAGAGGAGGATGAGGAGGAGGAGAAGGAGGAGGTGGAGGTGGAGGTTGGAATACCCTCGATCAGGTGAGTAGGTGGCGCTGGAAGGAAGGGTTGCTCCTTCCAACGCCAGAAAAGGAAACTCGCCTCCTGCTGCTACTGCCGCTGCTGCTGCAACGCAATAAGCACCTTAATCCAAACGCACGTATGCGCAATCCCCACAGAAGGAGGACACCTCCCGTTCACCGCTACTGTGAGTTCGAACGGGTGCGCAGAAATAAACTGAGATCAAATAGGCGCACTCCTGGAATGCCGAACTCATCTTCAACTTGTCGCATGGCCCAAATCACCTGCACCGTCCTTCACGCGTACGACGCGGTGGCGTCAGCCGACATAAGATATCGTAGCGCCGAGCTCCGATCAAGCCGGCTGAGGCGACTGGATGTCTCCTCGAGTGGCCTCCCTCTGCCAACCTGTCCCTGCATTGCAATGTAGCTTGCGATAGCGTCCTAGAAGTCATGCGAACCATTACAGACAATATTCATGCTTGCGTTGACGGGCTCATGACCGTGCGCGCGAGCAATCATCAACGCGTTCTGGTCTTCTTGGCGTCGTGGTTCGGGCCGCGTCTTCAATGGTGCACTGAGTACAATGTCTTGTGATACTGTGGCACCGCTTCTCAAAAAGGGTGCTTCTGGGAACGACGCCTCCACGCGGCACTCACCCGCGATCGATTGTGGTCCTGCGATGGTCGATCACTTCTCGCCGCAATCATCACTGTGTCAACGCGGCCATCCTTGCCTGGGCAGCGCGACTCTTGAATTTCATCGCGGACTACGGTCAGGAACGTTTGGACAGCGGGTCGCCACAGCAGCCCTGGCGACACACTACACTATGCCCTGCAAGTGGATAGCGACTCGTTCCGCTCCGCGGGGCGGGAGGCTTTGAAAAGGTGGGGCGTCGAGGTCTGGGACCAGGACGTAGATAGCGTGTCGCTGCAGAGCGTGGTGGGCCAGAACCAGCGGACCGACGCACTATCACAAAGAGTCCGACCGTAGCTGGCACAGCTCCTGCATCTCGCCCCGGGGCAGCAGGCGCGCCTCGTCTGTCAGCTGCTGGCCGCATCGCTGGACGAAGACATTGTTCGCGCCTTGCGCTGTAGACGGTCTGCTGCAGATATTGCTTCCCTTCGCATAAATCGCGGGGTGCGGGGCGAGCCGTACGGGGCGCAGCGCTTAGAGCGCGGGGTGGTGCTGTGCGGCCATGCCTTCGGGGACTGCGTCCAACCAGACCAACGGCACGAACCAGACATGAGCCGAATGCTGCCAAAACGAAGCTGGCGCCAGAGCCAAGTCCCCTGTGGCTGGCGCGGCGTGCCCGGACCCCTCGCCTCCTTTCCCCATCCAGAACCATTCGGGCGCCTCGCAGGCACGAAAGCCCTCTTCGACGACAATCTCGCGCATCGCGCGATTGCCTCCTCTGTCCACTCCTCCTCCTTCACAACTTTCTCCTCCCTCCTGACATAGGAGATTTGGTCTAGTCGTTTGAAGGGTGTCGCTCTGATCCGTCATCCGTCGCCTTGTTTGACTCCTCATCCTTCACGCCCCCACCTCGCCCACGTGTATTCATACAGAGAAGCACTTCAGTCCTCCGCCCCTCTCCTTGCCCTCCTCCTGTTCCTCCTCCCTCGCCCTCTCCCTCCTCCTCATTCTCATCCTTCCACAGGCAGCACGGGCCGTCCTGTAAGCACCGCTGTCGGCGGTGTCCTTCAGGGCCGTGGGGTGTATCTCCCCCAAATTGAATCCGGTGATGGGGAACGACACCAGGGCCCGGCTGTCCTCAGGATAGAGCAATGGTTGCGGATGCCACGACAATGGACATCCTAACAGTCCTATCATCGAATTACACCTGTGTTTTAAGTGTCGGGAAAATATCTGGGCAAAGTTTGAAACATGTTTTGTTTATATATGTGCATATATAGACGTGTTTACAGTAGTTTTAGTAAATGTTTTAGACGTCTGGAAATTATTTGGCAACATGCTTCCTCTCCATTTGTCCTCCACAAAGCAATGGGCAACTCTTGATGGGCAGCGGCTGCACGTGCAACGGTGCTGAACTCAATGCTTTCGATGTGCCCAGAGACACAGCACACCGTCATGCAGCGGCCAATGCTAGGATGGGTGTGCGCACGTACGTTCGATACTTCGCTTGGTTTCAACATGAAGAGCAAGGCACCAACTGCAGTGAGAAAGGGGCACAACATACCCGACCTGGACGTCGCCGTACGTGCTTACCTTGGTGACTGTGTACATGTAGGTAAGTGGTCCGAAGCATGACACTCGATTCAATATGAATGGTTAGCTGAGCACGCCGCAGTAGAATATTAGTGGGTCTGACTGTGAGCCCCTGAGAACTGACAGCGTCTGAGTACCAGCCCGCCCGAATCTGAGAGGTCTGAATGAAAGTAAATCCGAATAAGTCTGGCTGGTTTGGGGGTTTGGGTGGGTCTGAGCGCGAGCGGATCTGAATACAAGTGGATCGGCGCGAGCAGCGACGCTGAATATGAGTGAATACTCCTATGAGCGCTTGCGTGTGAACGAACGTGTGAGGGGCACGAACGACCGAAGGTGAGTGATATGCAATGTCATGCCATGGTATGTGATGTTCCGTCACTCGCGGTATAATGTGTGCTGGCATGATCCGCCAAAGTGCCTCTGGGCACGGAGTGGGCGCGTTCTCCGGTCCTTTGCCGCATCCCTCAAGCCTCAGTCCTCACTCCTGCAGAGTCTTTGAAGGGCCCCGATCCCACATTCCGAAGTCTACCGGGCTTGGCGCAGTTCCCCTGGACTCCCCCTCATCTTGTCGCGTGACTGCCTGGGGCCCAAGAAGGCCCCAAGACAGGCCAAGAGGGCTCCCAGAGGCTCCGACGGTCCAAGAGGGCCCAGGGTCGCCGAACGATCGCTCCAAGACGCTCAAGATGGCTCCCAGACGGCCCAAGAGGCCTCAAAGAAGCCCAAGAGGCCTCCAAGAGGACTCCCTGAAGGAGTCCAAGAGGTCAATACCATTGATGTTCCATTGGCTTCTGAATGTGTTTGGCGTTCTCGCCGTTTCGGCTTCCCGACGCTCCCAGACGGCCCTAGGGGCCCCCAGGACCGCCCCAAGACGGCCCAAGTTGCCTCCAAGAGGACCCCCAAAACGGCCCAAGAGGCGCCCAAAACAGCTTAAGAGGGCCCCAGGACGGCCCCACAAGGGGCCCCAAAGAGGGAGCACGACATGAAAATCATCGCATTCCACATCAGGAAGTCCCCAGGAGGCCCCAAGGGGCGCACAGTAGGCCCCAAGAGGACCCCAAGAGGCCCCCACGAGACCCAAAGAGGCACCCGAGAGGCCCCCAAGAAGGCCCCAGAGGCCCCAAGATGGCACCCAAGAGGTCCCCAAACGGCCTCCAAGGCCCTAAGCCCGAGGGGCATCCCACGAGATTCCAACGGACACCCCATAGGCTTCATACCGACAGCCCAGGCACAGTGGCGGGATGGGCTTAAGGCCATTCGATATGTTCTGTGAGGATACATTATGGGAGTATTCTGGAAATTTCTGATACGCCATGCTACCATGTGTTATGATATAATAGAAAAGGTTATGCAGTGAGGTGATGTGGCCTGGCTATTATAGCGTGTGATGTTATGGTGTGCTCTGCTATGCTCTGTTCGGCCCGTAGGATCTTTGCTGTGAGACATGTTCTGAAATCTGCTATATTCTGGATGATTTAATTCATGCCTCTTTCTTTGCTCATGCGTCGTGACGCCTAGACGGCATGACGCCGTCCCTGGAGGCTCTCTGAAATGCAGGGTGTCGTCATTCGTCGAGGACGCGAGGCGGGACACTCAGGGATTCCCTGAATCCTGTCTGGACTGGCAACCGCCGTATGGTGCCGTCGTTCGTCGAGGACGCAAGGCGGGACACTTGGTAGGGGCTCCCAGGATCCTGTGGTGTCTGGCGACCGCGGGATGCAGGGTGGGCAGACGTCGTTCTCCACTGGCAATCTGACAATTCCAACCTGTCGTGTGGGAGACAGCAACACAGGATGAAAAACCGGCTCTGGGGAATGAGTCGGGACTGCCGGGGACCCCGTGTGTATATATATATATATATATATGCACATACAATGACTTACAGAAAGAGAAAAAAGCACGTCGGACGCCCGCAGACCCCCTTCCCTGGACGGGCTCATCTTCCTGGCCTGCCTTTAAGCGGCCCCGAGGGCCCCCGCCCAGAAGCCGAACATGTTTGACTTCACCACGCGATGGGGCCTGGCAGGGACTTCACATTTCTTTACCGCTCAAAGCAACGCCACTTATCCCGAGCGACGCTCGCATCCCGAGCGACGCTGGCATCCCGAGCGGCACTCGCGAGACCATGCGAAAGTTTAACCCGCGACGGGGGGGAAACAAACACACGCAGACATTCCGTGACGTCAAGGCTTTCTGCCTCGAACGACGGGCGCCCATCGCCAGGCCGCGGAGGGGCTGTCCGCAAAAAGGCCGTCCACGCCAACTTCGGTGGCAACTCATGGCAACCTCCTCGGACCATCTTGCTGGCTCTTGCGGGTCGACGCTGCTCGATGCATTTTGTCCTTCGCCGACCCTCCTCATTCCCTTCCTTCTGCTACATGTCCAGACATGCGATGTCCTGATGATTTTAATACGGGGTTCCCTGAAATCCCGACCCATTGCCTGGAGCCCGGGAGGCCGAAACATACCAAAATGTCCCATCCTGCTTATTTCTTCACGGCGCCAGCATGTCTGGGTAATCTACTTCGTCTCTCGACTTCTCTCTTCTGGGTTCCCAGCGCGCGAAGACCTGGAACTCGGCGATCCTGCGCGCCGGTGCACAGAGTGTACGTCGCGTTCACCGGCGGCGGGGTGCAGAGGGTCACCGTGAACACGTTGTAGGCTGGAATCTCGGGTGGGGAAAGGTGGGGGGAGGCGGAAAAGGGTACCCATACCACTACCCTTCCCTCGTGATTCCTTTTGGGCCTCCTGGTAGGCCCTCGTCGCCACCGCTGGATTCGCCCCGAAAGTCTGGTCAGAACGCACGCCAGGAGAGGTCTGGGGAGTAGCAGTATCGATGCCTCTGGGTTTCACCAGGGGGGGTGAAATGGTGGTGATGCTCCGGATTGCCACAGTCTTGGGCGTTGCTTCACGGGAGGGCACCTTCCGTGCCCTGTTTTGGCCCCACAGCGCCATTTTGAGGCCCGCAACGTGCGCGAAAGGTGCACCACTCCAAGACCCCCGACGTCATGATGTTACATCACGTTGACACCCAGTGGTCTCGACCCACTCCACAGGACCAATTTTTCATCCTGAGTCGTTGTTTGACGGTCCCGAGGCCCAGTAAGGGCCCCCGGAGGTTAAAAATATTGAAAAACCGTCAGTCGTGTTTTTATCATCTCTCGAGAGGATATGGGTTTATCGCGTCCCCGTTACGCAACTCCAGACAGACGGCCGCCCCAGGTCGTCCCGGCTCCTGCCTCAGATCCCTCCTTCTTCCCCCTCGCAGGCGAAGCCTGCCTGGATGATCGCGCCGATCACCCCCTCGATCCGACACGAGTCCCCGGGGCCGCCCCCTGCACCCCTTGGCACCAAGATTCTAGGGCATCCAACCCCTCCAGGAGGGAGGCGTCGAGACTTCTTTCTTGCGGGGCGCTTTTGGTCCCTGCTGGGCCTCCAGGGGCCTCTCCCTGAAAAGACAAGCCGCTCAAATTCGCGAGTTGCGCTGCACGGCAAGAACACATCGAGAAGTCGACTGCCTCTCAGAGGCACCTATCCCGTACGCGCGATACACGGACAAACGAGCACAAAGAGACAAGGGCATTACAAGCCGTAGCAGAACATCGCATCGCGATGGGAAGAGCTGGAGTGGCAATCTGAACGGTCGCGTCGCGCTGCGCGAAGCGCGGTCACGTCCGCGCCTCCCGGCACAACCCAGGAGGGAAAGCATCGCCAGCCACGAACGCTCGGAGCTCGCGGAGATCTGGCCATCGCTCGGACGTCCATTCCCTGCTTTTGTTTCAGTTTCGTGCGTGTTTTTTTTGCCGAATGATCAAGAATGCTCCTAGATTGTCCTCGCCAAAGGAAAAATGCACACGTCCGAGCGATGCCAAGAGACCTCCGCGCCTGGGCGCGGGGGCGACGTGTTTGGAACGCCCCTGGCACTCCGCCGTGGCAGCACCGCCAAAGCTCCGCCGAGGAGTGGCCCGTGTCGGGAGGCAACTACTGGGAGGTCCTCGTCGGAAGGACTGAAGAGGATTATGCCCCATTGGGGGGCTGTTGAGCCAGAGCGGGCCTCGGATCAAGCGGGATTCAGCCGGATGAAGCGGGAGTCAGCGGGATTATGCGGGATTAAGCCAGACTAAGCCAAGCGGGATTTCGGACCCGGGCTAAATCAGAATTTGACCTCCCAGCAGTTGCATCCGAAACCGCCGAAGCTCAGCCGAGGAGTGGCCCATACATGCATGGACACCCTGACCGACCAGCCTCACCTGGCTCCCCCTGGGCAACCTGTGAACCGTCCAACTCTAACAGGCTCTGATAGCCCAGAGAAGAAGCGATTGCAACAAGTGTACCGAATCTGTTGTTTGCCTCACCGCACGAGTGTGAACAACAGGCTGACAACATTGAGAGCCCATGCGACGTCGAAATGAAATGCTCACTCCTCACCTTTCCCTCCCGTGCGCACAGCCCTGCTATGCTTCATGGTGTATCGCATTCACCTCGCACATCGATGCTCCCCTTGTTATAGTCTGCTCCTGGGGGACAAACCGGCCAGGCTCAGAGCTCGTGCCCCCCCCCCACGCGGAGCCAGCGCGGGCACGACCACCGGGAAGGAAAACCTGCGGGAAGCTGGTGGAGGAGGAGGAGGCGGAGGCGGAGGAGGAGACGGCGGGGTATAGGTATGATAAGAACAATGATGCGGAGTGGAGGGAGGAGGAGAAAAGATCGCGGCACAGCCACAGGGGACAGCTCCAGCCCCGCAACCCCTCAGCGATCCTTTATCTACCCTTCCCTCCCACCCTCCTCATTCTTGATGGATCCTGGCTTCCACTCGACAAGGGTGCCACCGAGTGTTCACAATGTCCACCTCCCACGTTCTACCAACCATTCCTTGTATTCCCCTGGCTAGACTTGGCCAAACATCATCCGTACTTCTTCTCGCCTTCTGTGGGAGATTTGGATGCACGCAGTGGGCACGGAGAACAAATTGGCACGATGCCCTACAAACAACACATTGTGTCCCAAATCGGCAGCGCCCGCTGCTGGGCAGGCGGTCTTCTGTCTCAAATAGACAACGTCCGCGACGACGCCGCCAGCGACGCCTGTTCAAAATGGACAGGGACTGCATCCGTAGCCATTTCTGGGAAAGCCAGAACGTACAGATACCGCTGCTCCCCGGACCCCTTCCAGGGTGCGTTCTGACCAGGACTTCCGAGGCCAGAAAAAAAGAACACAATGGAAGGGTAGCCATATTGCCAACTTTCCGTCCTCTGACTGCCGCTCTTTTTTCCTTAATTTCAGCTCCCCGCGCCATGGTACGGTGACTAATGCCACAACGCGCATGGCAAAAAAGGGCGTCCTCACATGAATGCCACAACGAGCATGTCCAAAAACGGCGTGCTCACCAGTCCTCTGACTGTCGCTCTTCGTGCCCATTCTTTCCGCACCCACTTCGATCGTGCCCAGAACGGGGCCGCAGGCAGAACTGGGGAGCGGCCAAGAGGGGGGCGTCCAAGAGGGGGGGTGCAAATCATGGCAGGCGGCATGTGCGCGGCCCAGGGGGGAAGCCAGGGACGTAACCCGAAGAAGCTTTTGAGAACCCCCCCGGTGTTATCTTAGCACCGCAATGTTATTAAATATTCCGCGGGGCCACTTCCGCCGAGCGATATGTTTAGCACCGCGCGCAAAAGCGCAACGAACAAAACAATCCGTGGCGGCCCCTACAGGGCCAAGAGAGGAATTCGCAAGGAATGTCAAGGATTTTGCTAAATGTCTCTCTGGTTCCCATGGAATGCTAAGGATCTGGGTGTAATCCCTAGAGAATTCCACGGAATGCTGAGAATTCCTAGGGAATGCTAGGGATTCCGAGGAAATGCTAAGAATCCTAAGGAATGCTAGGGATTCCTAGGGAATGCTGAGGAATGCTGGGGATCCCAAGGAGATTTCTATTACAATCCCATTTGGGAAATTGATTTTCTTCGGCCGTCGTAGGGGGTGGTCCACCCCAGGGTATCGCCCCCGCCCCGCACCGATGCGTTATCTTAGCACTCGGCAGGCCCCCACAAAAATCCCCGAGCCAGAGTAGGAATGGGTCACAGTGCAAATTGAAATATGAATGAATCTGAACATAATTGAGCCAGGGAAAACCATTGAACGGCTAAGAAAACCAAGGAAAAGCTAAGACAACCAGGGAAAAACTGAGAAAATAAAGGAAACGCTACGACAGCCGAGGAAAAACTAAGAAAACAAATGATACCGGAGAAAAAAACAATCAGGGCTATAGGGCTAGGGGGCTATAGGGCTATAGGGCTATTGAGCTATGGGGCTATACAGCTATAGGGCTATAACATTGTAGGGCTATAGGGCTATTGGGCTATAGGGCTATAGGGCACCCCCTGGCACCCCCGGGCACGCCCGGGCACCCGGGCACCGCCGGGCCCCCCCCGGGCACCCGGGCGTGCAGCGAAAATCGGCGGCCAACCTCACCCCAGGGCACCCCCGGGCACCCGGGCACCCTGGCGTGCAGCGAAAATCGACGGCAAACCTAACCTTTCCGTATGAATCCGCTAGGACCCCTACAGAGGCAAGCTCTGATTGGGGAAAGAAAAGCTTAGAAAACCAATGAAACAACTGAGAACACTTAGAACAACCTCAGGAACAAGAACCGAAGAAAAGCTGAGGAAACACATGAAAAGCTAAGACAACCAATGACAAGTTAGGAAAACCAGAGAAAAGCTAGGAAAGCCAAGGAAAAGCTAAGGAAACACAGGATGAACCCCCTCCTGGTGCCAGAATAACGCTTCCAGGGTGCGGAAGGGTTATCTTTGCGCCGGGAAGGGGGGGGTCTCAAAAGCTTGTACGGGTTAATGCAATAAGACGAGGCGCCATGAAATCTGAGGAAATACCATGGCCCACGCCATGATATCCACACACCCCTAGTCATCACCCCCCTCTTTGCCGCCCCCAAGGAGCGGCTCTTGGCAGCCCGTTCCCCAGGTGCGTCCTCGGCGCGGGCCTCGCCCCCCGCGCAGCTGCTCTCGCGCTGCTTTGCATTCGCGGCGCTGCTCTGCATGGCTCTGCGCTGCTCTGCGCTGCTTTGCGCTGCTTCGCGCTGCTTGGCGCTGCATCTTCGTGTTTTGCACTAGGTGCGATCGTGTCGTCTTGTTTGGGCGTGTCGGCGTTGTTGTACATCGATTTGCAAACTATTGTGCTGTGCTGGTTGCATTGCATTGCTTTGCGCCGCATGTTGCGCTGCGGTGGCGTGCGTTGCTTTTGCGCTGCTATGCTTGATTTGTGTTGCATGGCTGCACGCTGCACTGTGCTGCACCGCGCCAGCCTGCAAGTGGGGGAGTAGGAGGAGAGGGCGACGGAAAGCCGTAGGCAGACCAGGCTGGAGGCTGGGACGGGGTGGGAGAATTTGAACACGCCCGTGCATTCACGTTGCGGGTGAGCCCTCGCGCCCTCGGGACGGATAGTGGAACAAAGACCAGCACAAACGTAAACTTTGGGAGCTCCGCGCGGATGTCTTGGATCGGCGCTGTACCCCCTCCCTGGCGAGCGGAGCGCGCCATGGGCGGTGACAGTGGCGCCGCCGGCGGGGCCCAGCGCAGATCCAAGATCGCAGCGCAGGACGTCAAACATTGTTGTTTATATTGTTGCTCTCTCCTTCGAGAATGTACACTGACCTGTGCCCTCTCGTTGCGGGTGAGCCATCGCGACACCAGGACAGCACAAGGAGAGCCCCTCCCTGCAAGGGCAAGCTCTCTTCACACTCGCCTGTGATGTGTACCGGAAGGACGTGGCCCCGCCCCACCAAACTAAAACCGGAACCGTCGCCATCCGACGGAACACCAGCTACGACAGGCCTGGTTTGGTGATTCCGGTCCGTCTTTGGTGCTGAGGGGACCAGGCACTAGCCAGCTCCCCTTTACCCGGAGTCCTGGCTATATCTGGTTCTAAGGTTAGGTCGGGCGTGTCCTCCTACAGGCGGATTCTGGAAGAAAAATTAGACATAATCAAAAAAACATCAAAATACAGCAAAACAATTCAACACATCGTCCCCAGACTATTTTTGGGCTATGTTTGAATAGTTCTCCTGTAGAGGGACACGCCCGATTTAATTCTAAGGAGACGAAGGGGCTCCTTGCGGCAGGCGTTCGGCAGGTAGCGTGCAGTGAGGCGCCGCTGGCCAGCTTCTTACAAGCTGTCCCTCGCCGTGGGGACAGCGTGCGCCGCAGAAGCCCCAGCAGGGGGATGACGTGCACAGACGGGGCCCTCGTGGGGGCATCGCCTCACAGGGATAACGTGCTTCTTGGCAATCGATGTTGCACGCGATCCTTCCAGTCCAGGCTGCGTAGGGGATCGGAGGCGCCTGAGAAAGCTGCTTCAAAGGCAGGAAGGCCTCTGGAAGGCTCGCTGCCACCTTCCGAGGCCGCCCCGCGAGCCCCACACCCCTGCTGCTCGCCGA
The DNA here is from genome assembly GCA_963575745.1 of Prorocentrum cordatum. Taxonomy (NCBI): domain Eukaryota; class Dinophyceae; order Prorocentrales; family Prorocentraceae; genus Prorocentrum; species Prorocentrum cordatum. The sequence continues at coordinate 1,271,901 of CAUYUJ010001558.1, read as the reverse complement.
CAGGGTCGGTTACACACAGGAGTAGCCCTAGACAAGCGTGATCTTCGGCGCACTGCTTCAGGTGGAGGAGCAGAACAATGAATAAACAGATTTGCTTTTGAGGTCAGCGCTGATTTCTTGGATCTGCGCTGGGCCGCCCTCCCTGGCGCGCGGAGCGCGTCAACGGCTGCGCCAGAGGCGCCGCCATGAGACTCAAACGCTTTTCTGGGAAATCTGCGCGGACCTACAAAAGTCCATCTTTGTGTCATTATACGTTCCCCGATTCGGGGGTAATGCCAGTGCGAGAGGGACTCCTGTGTCCGAGCAGGGCAGCTCAAGATCGGTTCCCCGACCCCTGCTGAGGTGCCAACGCGCCAGTTGTCCTGTGTGTCTTCCGCCTTGGCGACGAGGGCCCTCCCCCGAAGGCCAACGACGGTTGTCTCAACTCGCCCTCCTCTAAACCAAGGGCCTCACCGGCGAAGGGCCATTCTTACGCGCAGCCGGCAGGAGCTTCTCCACGCTTAAGTCGGGCCTGTCCCTCTGCAGGGGGAGAATTCAAAAATAGTTGGAAAATAATCAGGGGACTACTTCTGACAATTTGTGATCATTTTCAAAACAATTCTTGGGGCATTCTTAAGTTATTTCACCAAAATCGGGCTGTAGGGGGAATAAGGACCCGACGAAACGCTACGCCCTGCGGTGCCTGGGCAGCACACGTGGGAGGTCAGGGCGCGGGCGCGCCGGAGGCCAGGCTGCAGGCCCTTCTGTAGGGCGCAGGTCGACCGCCGGCTCTGGCAGGCAGGGTGCCCCCGAGGAGCGCCGCCCTGTGCCGGCGCCCGTCTCCAGCGCCCCGGCCCGCCCCCGTCCGGACTGACCCCCGAGGGGGGAACGAGAGGGGGGAACAGACCCTCCTCCTTCTCCTCCTTCTCCTCCTTCTCCTTCTCCTCCTTCTCCTGCTTCTCCTCCTCCTCCTCCTCCTTCTCCTCCTCTTCCTCCTTCTCCTCCTTCTCCTTCTCCTCCTCCTCCTCCTCCTCCTCCTCCCAACGGATCAGGAGGGAAACGTCGACCTGGAAGCGGCCATGCATCGCCGGATCGGCGACAGACCCCCGATCGCGACTCCGCACATTTCTAAGCGGGGTGGGCTAGTTGGCCCCTATCGGCGATGAGTGGGCGTTTGAGGGCCGATGCATCCCCCACCCCTGAGCCTATCTCTCCTCCTCCTCCTTCTCCTCCTTCTCCTCCTCCTTCTCCTTCTCCTCCTTCTCCTCCTTCTCCTCCTCCTCCTGAGCCTATCTCTCCATGATGTTCCCCCTGATGTCCAACACAATGCAAGCGGCGGGGGGCAGGAGATGGGCCTGCAGTTGCCCGAACATCGCTGCGGGAATCGAAGGGGCACGAGTGCTGGGGTAATGTATTTCCTCGGTCGCGTGCCGAAGTGCATGCACGCTGCTCCCCACCCTCCTCCGCGCTGGTGGAGGGGCTGCCTGTAGGTCCCGACCTCCAGGTCTTCAGCAGCCGCTTCGTCCAGGAAGATGTTCAGCCTGCTGTGGGTGGGGGGTGAGGCGAGAGAGGAGGAGGAGGAGGAGGAGGAGGAGGAGGAGGAGGAGGAGGAGGAGGAAGAGGAGGAGGAGGGAGGAGGAGGAGGAGGAGGAGGAGGAGGGAGGAGGAGGAGGAGGAGGGGGAGGAGGAGGAGGAGGAAAAGCGGAGGAGGAGGAGGAAGTGGGAAAAGCGGAGGAGGAGGAAGTGGGTGAGAAGGAGGAGGAGGAGGAGGAGGAAGAGGAGGAGGAGTGGGGTGGGGGACGGGAATGCAAGGAGGAGGAGGCGGAGGATGAGGAGGGCAGGAGAAATGGGCGTGCGGGGCGAAAGCAGGAACGAGCCGACGGGAGAGGCAAGGCGACTACAGCAAGAGACCTAGAGAGAGAAAAAGAGAGAGAGAGACAGAGAGATACGTAAAATGAGAGAGAACGTAAATTAAATGTAGCGCACCGCAATTGCGGATAAGAGTGAAAGGGCGGGCGCCGGGTGTGTTGCGGGTGAGTCGCGTGCGGGTCGCGGCTGGGTCGCGGGTGTGTCGCGGGGTGGGTCGCGGGTTGGTCGCAGGGGGGTCGCGGGCGATGACGACGATAACAACACACATCCTAAAACTCTTCGCGCTGATCTGCTTGTGTGCCACTCAACACGTGCATGCCGAACCCTCAAAACCCGCCCTCTTCGTCTTAGATCGTACCCCCTTGGGGGTATATCTTCCCCTCCTGCCACGTGTAGTTGGAGCAGCCGCTAAAACAGGGGAGTATGGGACGGATGGAAGGACGAGAGAAGAGGGAGGGAGAAGGATGGAGCACAATGAGAACAAGACTGGCGGATCGGGCGGGTAGACCCTGGCGCGGGGGTCGGGAAGGCCGGCGGCCAGGTCGAGCAGGCGGGTTGCAGAAGCGTGTCTTGCATGATTCGCGGGCAAGGCTCGAGAGATAGCGCGATTCCCAAGAGAACCATGAGAACGGCCAAAGCGAGAGCGCGATTCCGGAGTGTCCAATGTGCGGCGCCTGAATCAATTTTGAGGAAATGCGACGCGCGAGCTCGATTCCTCCAGAAAGTGAAAGGAATTCCTGCGCGAGAGCGCATTTTGAAACATGGTGACGAGGTACATGGCGGGAGCCGTTTTTGTTTTTGTTGTTGTTAAAAAACTTCCGTAAATGAAGAATAATTATTGTTGATTCCCCCTCCGGTGACCATTGTGTTTCTCAATTGAAGTGCTGCCCCAGGGGCTCGCACCCAGTTATTTTGAGGACGAAAAGTCACAAGGGTCGAACTGTGCCCCTGGCCTCCGGATTACAACAACAAAGGCTCCCTCCCGCCCGAGACTTCCTCAGAATTTAGCCAGGGCCCTCGCTCCCGCCTGACACTTCCACGCATTTTACTCAGGATTCGCGCTCTCGCCAGGGACTTCCTCACAATGGAAGAAAGGAATCGCCCTCTCGGCGCTCTGGAGTCGCGCTTTCGCTGGAGACTTGCTTGCAGAATCGCGCTCTTGCGTTGAAATTCCGCGCAATTTACTCAAGCGCCGCGCTCCCGACACTCAGGCACCCAGGAGTCGCGCTCACGCCTAGGACTCCCTCACAGCATATCATCAGGATTTCGCTTCCCTTCGTGGCCCCGTTGCAGCCCTTCGTGGCCCCTCTCGCTGCCCTTCGTGGCCCCGTTGCAGCCCTTCGTGGCCCCCTCGCTGCCCTTCGTGGCCCCTTGCGGACCTTCGTGGCCCCCTCGCTACCCTTCGTGGCCCCTGTTGCAGCCCTTCGTGGCCCCCTCGGTGCCCTCCCTTCGTGGCCTCGTTGCAGCCCGTCGTGTCCCCCTCGCTGCCTTCGTGGCCCCTTCGCTGCCCTTCGTGGCCCCTTCGTGGCCCCCTCGCTACCGTCCCTTCGTGTCCCCCTCGCTGCCGTTCGTGGCCCTGTTGCAGCCCTTCGTGGCCCCGTTGCAGCCCGTCGTGGCCCCCTCGCTGCCCTTCGTGGCCCCATTGCAGCGGTTCGTGGCCCCCTTGTTGCTTTTTTCGTGGCCCCGTTGCAGCCCTTCATGGCCCCCTCGCTGCCCTTCGTGGCCCCGTCCCTTCGTGGCCCCCTCGCTGCCCTTCGTGGCCCCGCTGCAAATCGCGCTATCGCTCGAGACTTCCTTGCGATTCATGCAGGACGCACGCTTCAACCACCCGCTTGCTCGAACTGGCCGCCTGGGCCCGCTTTCCCGACTCGCCCGTTAGGGCCTATCCGCGATCCGCTCGATCTGCCCGTCTGGTTTCGCCACTTGTTTTCTGCACCGAGCCCCCCTTCTGCTATTCTCTCTCTATCTCTCTCTTTCTCTCTCTCATGTGCTGCATCACCCTCCTTTCCCCTTGACCCTTCCTTCCGTCCGTCCGTTCTTCCCCTGCCCCAGGGGCTGCCCGGAACACACGTTGCAGGTCAGGAAGATACGCCCCAAGGGGTCACGATCGAAGACGAAGAGGGCGGGTATCGAAAGTTTGGGATATACGTGTTGAACGACACGAGAGCAAATAAGGGCGACCAGTCTTAGAATGATTGATGCTTGTCCTGTTGCTGTTGTTGGTCGTTGTTGGTGTTGTTGTTGTTGGTGCTGTTTGTGTAAGTGGTGTTGGTGTTGCTGGTGTGATTGTTGTTGCTGCTGCCGTTGAACTCTCCTGCCTGCGAATACTTGCTGCTGCCCCTCAGGCCCGGTAGCCATGGCACGCGTCAAATGAAATGCTTCCCCCCGCGGCCCGCACCCCGTTTCTACAATGGGGAGCCGGGTGTCGACAAACTGGGCTGCTGGCCCCCGGACTACAGCAACAGCGGCTCCCGCCTGACACTTCCTCACCATGTGCTCCCAAATCGCGCACTCGCGCGGGACTTCCTCACAATGTGTGCAGGGATCGCGCTCCCGCGTGGGGCGTTCTTATCATTTGTTCAGACGCCGCGCCCTCGTCACTCAGGAATCTCCCGCTCGCTGTGGATCCCCTTGCGATGTATTTGGGGATCGCGCTATCGCCCAAGGCCCCCTCGCGCTTCATGCAAGATGCACGCTTCAGTCCCGCCTGCTCGACCTGGCCGCCTGGACCCGCCTTCCCGAGACGCCCGTTAGGGTCTACCTGCCCGATCTGCCTGCCTGGTTCTGCCACGTGTTTTCTGCTCCGCCCCCTTCCTGCTACTCCCTGCCGTGCTCCATCCTCCTCCCTCACCCTGGTCCCTTCCTTCCATCCGTCCTCCCCTCCCCTGCCTTAGTTGCTGCACGAAGTAGACGGCGCAGGTCATAATGATCTACCCTAACGGAGGTACGATCGAAAGCGAAGAGGGCGGGTATCGAGGATTTGGACTATACGTGTTCAGTGGTACGTGATCAGATAGCGCGAACAGTCTTGATAATATTGTTGTTTGGCGATGGTGCTGCTGATGTGCATGTTGTTGATTGTAGGTCGGGGGTCAACGAGCCCAAGCTGAGCCCGAATATTGCCACCAGTAAACATCAAGGTGCAAGCCCCTGTCAAAAAAAATTCCCGGCAAAGCAACCTAACAGCGATGTGTATAAGCATATCTAGAAGTATTGCCCTTAAGATTCAGGTGAGAATCCAGTTGTAGAATTCTGCTGTTCTCGCAGTCGCAGTCGCAGTCGCAATGACAGTCGCAGTGGCAACGGCCTTCGGGTCCAATGGAATCCTAGAGATTCCGAGGGATTCCTAAAGCATCCTTAGGCATCCTTAGGAATCCATCGGAATATTTAGGAAACCTTAGGAAACCTTAGGAATCCTGATTCCTAGGGATTCCTATGGATTCCGAAGGATTCCTGAGGAATCCTAAGGACTCCTAAGGATGTCTGAGGATGCTGAACTATGCCAACGGAGTCCTAAGGATGCCTACGGATTCCTAAGGATTCCTAGGGAATCCTAAGAATTCCTATGGAATACTACGGATGCCTCAGCCTGCCTCAGTTTCAGCTTCAGCTTCAGCCTGCCTCGGCTTGCCTCAGCCTCAGCCTCAGCCTGCCTCGGCCTCAGCCTGCCTCAGCCTCAGCCTCAGCCTGCCTCGGCCTCAGCGTGCGTCAGCCTCAGCCTCAGCCTGCCTCAGCCTCAGCCTGCGTCAGCCTCAGCCTCAGCCTGCCTCAGCCTCAGCCTCAGCCTCAGCCTCAGCATCAGCCTCAGCCTCAGCCTCAGCCTGCCTCAGCCTCAGCCTCAGCCTCAGCCTCAGCCTCAGCCTCAGCCTCAGCCTGCCTCGGCCTCAGCCTGCCTCAGCCTCCCCTCCTCCCCCCCCCTTCCCCCCCCCCCCCTTCCCCCCCCCCCCCCCCCCCCTTCAGCCTCACATTGTCTCAGCTTCGGCCTGCCTCGGCCTCAGCCTCAGCCTCAGCCTTTCAGCCTCAGCCTGCATCAGCCTGAGCCTGCCTCGGCCTCAGCCTCAGCCTCAGCCTGCCTCAGCCTCAGCCTCAGCCTGTCTCAGCCTCAGCCTGCCTCAGCATCAGCCTCAGCCTCAGCCTCAGCTTGCCTCGGCCTCAGCCTCAGCCTGCCTCAGCCTGCCTCAGCCTCAGCCTGCCTCAGCCTGAATCAGACTTAGCCTCAGCCTGCCTCAGCCGCAGCTTGCTTGCTTCAGCCTCAGCCACAGCCTCAGCCTCAGCCTCAGCCTGCAGCCTCAGCCTCAGCCTCAGCCTGCCTCGGCTTGCCTCAGCCTCAGCCTCAGCCTGCCTCGGCCTCAGCCTCAGCCTCAGCCTGCCTCAGCGTCAGCGTCAGCCTTTCAGCCTCAGCCTGCATCAGCCTCAGCCTCAGCCTCAGCCTGCCTCAGCCTCAGTCTCAGCCTGCCTCAGCCTCAGCCTGCCTCAGCCTCAGCCTCAGCCTGCCTCGGCCTCAGCCTGCGTCAGCCTCAGCCTCAGCCTGCCTCAGCCTCAGCCTGCCTCAGCCTCAGCCTCAGCCTGCCTCGGCCTCAGCCTCAGCCTCAGCCTGCCTCGGCCTCAGCCTGCCTCAGCCTCAGCCTGCCTCAGCTCGGGCATGCAAAATATAGCAGAGGAGTCGTGTTCTGGGAATACGAAGATCACGAAGTGGCCCACAGTTGGTTCCGGGCAATCAAAATATTGTACAGGAGTGGTGTTCTGGGAACACGAAGACCACGAAGTGGCCTACAGTTGGCTCCGGGCATTCAAAATGTGGCCTGGGAGTAATGTTCTGGGAACAGGAAGAACCCGAAGTGGCCTACAGTTGGCTCCGGGCATTCAAAATGTGGCCTGGGAATGGTGTTCTGTTGGCTCTGGGCGGTCAACATGTGGCCTGGGATAAGGTTTTGGGGAGTCCCCGGTTTTCCCCGGCATCCCCCGGATCCTGCCCAGACCCCCTCTGGGGAGTCAAGATGTTATCTTTTGACCCCACTAGAAACCTATCAGTCTTCGCTGTTAGGTAAAGAAAACTGAATTGAAAAACGCGATGAGAAACGAAGGGGTTGGGGAAGAGGAGTCTACATTATCTTTTCGTGACAGTGAGAAGTCATCCATGCTTCGGGCCATGGAATCGCACTTCACCCTCGCACACAGGGCCAATGAATGACAGCTTGCCCCACCCACTCTGATACGTGTGTATGTATACCTATACGACCACCCTTCGGGTGATAAGGAAGTTCGGGGGGGGAGGAACCAACGTCTCACTCAATCGGTATCACTATCGATCACACGATCGATCTCACTATCGGTCTCGCTCGATCGATCTCACTCGATCGTTTTCACCATCGATACCACCCGATCTATTTCATTCGATCGATCTCACAATCGATATGACTATCGATCTCACATTCGAATTCACTGTCGATACCACGATCGATCTCACGATCAGTCTCACTATCGATACCACTATCGATACCACAATCGATATCACAATCAACGTCATCATCATTATCAACATTATCGCCATCAACGTCATCAACAGCACCATCAGGACACCATCATCATCACCAACTCATCACCATCATCATCCAAATCGTCATCATCATCACCTTCAACATTACGGGGACGCCACCATCGTCACCATCATCAACATCCACGTCATCATCATCGAGACACCATCACCGTCATCATCATCACCATGGAACACCACCATCATCATCATGAGCATCATCATCATTTCATCACCATGAACAACAGCATCAACATCACCATCGGGACACCATCATCATCAGCACCACCATCACCATCAACACCATCATCGGGACACCATCATCATCGTCACCATCATCATCACCATCGTCATCATCATCGGGACACGATCATCATCAGCATCAACATCATCACCATCGGGCCACCATCATCATCATGAACATCATCATCTCATCAACATCATCAACAATACCATCATCATCGGGACACCATCATCATCCACAACAACATCAGCCATCGGGGCACCATCATCATCAACAACATCAACATCATCAACCGCATCATCATGGGGGCACCATCATCACCACCATGGCCACCATCATCATCGTCATCATCAACATCGTCAACATCATCATCATCATGATCATCATCATCATCGGGACACCATCATCATCACCACCATCACCACCATCATCACCATCATCAACAACTTCATCGACATCATCATCATTATCATCATCGTCATCATCATCAGCATCATCATCATCATCATCATCATCTGGGCACCGACGGGGCACCGGCGGGACACAGGCGGGACACCACGGGCCACCGGACGCCGGTCCCGAATCATTTGGTCCGGCCGCGCCTCAGCAGGAAGCGGGACACCGGCGGGACACCGCGGGCCACCGGACGCCGGTCCGGAATCATTTGGTCCGGCCGCGCCTCATTTGGATGCGGGACACCAGCGGGACACCGCGGGCCACCGGACGCCGGTCCGGAATCATTTGGTCCGTCAGCTACAGGAGACTTGCTTCTCGCCCGGCCACGCAGCTTCGCCTCGCTCGCACGCACGGCACGCACGAACACGAAACCGAAGTGGAGTTCCCGGAAAAGGGTCTCCGTTCAATTTCGATCTCACCTCCTCACCTCCGATATACCTATACGACCCCCCTTCGGGTGATAAGGAAGTTCGGGGGGGGGGAACCAACGTCTCACTCGATCGGTCTCGCGATCGATCACACGGTCGATCTCACTATCGGCCTCGCTCGATCGATTTCATCCGATCGATGTCACAGCCGATATCATTCGATCTAGATCATTCGGTCAATCTCAAAATCGATCTGACTATCGATCTCACAATCAATCTCACTACCAATCGCACTATCGATCTCACCTTCAGTCTCACTAGCGGTCTCCCTATCGATAGCACAATCGATACCACAATCAACGTAATCATGATCATCATAAACATTATCGCCATCAACATCAGCATAAACATCGTCATCATCGGGACACCATCATCATCATCGCTTCATCACCAGCATCACCAACAGCATCATCAGCATCATCACAATAATCATCACCATCGGGACACCATCACCGTCACCATCATATTCATCAACATCATCATCATCGGGACACCATCATCATCCTCATCGGATTACCACCATCATCATCCTCATCATCGCTTCATCGTCATCATGAACCACCTCAAACATATCATCATCACCGGGTCACCATCATCATCATGAGCAACATCATCATCAGCAACATCACCATCAGCATCATCATCGGGACACCATCATCATCGTCACCATCATCCTCACCATCGTCATCATCATCGGGGCACCGCCATCATCATCAGCATCATCATCATCATCATCATCTCCAGCATCGGGCCACCATCATAAAAATCATCATCATCACCTCATCATATTCCTCCTCGTCAACATCATCATCATCGGGAAAACATCATCGGCATCAACATCAACATCATCATCACCACCGTGGCATCATCATCATCACCATAATAAGCAACAGCATCATCACCAACCTCACCATCATCATCATCATCATCGGGTCACCATAATCATCACCTTCAGCATCACCATCATCATCCTATCAGCATTTCATCTTCATGAACATCAGCATCAGCATCATCATCAGCATCATCGGGCCACCATCATCAAATCAGCATCATCACGCCATCATCATCTTCATCATGATCATCAACATCATCATCACCATCGGGACACCATCATCAACAACATCATAATCAACCTCATCACCATCATCGGGACACCATCATCACCACCACCAACAACATCATCATTATCATCATCAACATCGTCAACATCATCATCATCATGGGGACGCCATCATCATCACCACCATCATCATCAACATCATCGACAGCATCATCATCATCATGATCATCATCATCATCCTCCTCATCATCATCATGATCATCATCATCATCGGGACACCGACGGGACACCGGCGGGACACCGGCGGGACTCCGCGGGCCACTGGCCCACGGAAAGGAATCATTTGGTCCGGCCGCGCTTCAGCCGGAGGAGACTTTCTTCTCGCCCGCCCACGCAGCTTCGCCCGCACGCACGGCACGCACGAACACGAAACCGACACCGATTTCCCGGTAGGGGGGCTCTCCGTTCCACTTCGATCTCACCCCCTCACCTCCGATACACAGCACATGCAGGGGCTGAGCAGGTGAAGTAAGAAGCAACGCCGCGGCACCAAAAACAACGAAAGGCAACGGAAGCCGCATGATGTCAACACGTCTTGTCTCGTGCCGTCGAGAAACTGCGCGGAGGAAAACAGCTTCGAACACATCCGAACACACATAGAAGCCTCCTCCACCTCCTGCTTCTTCCTCCTCCCGCCTCTCCTCCACGTCCTCCTCCTCCTCCTTCCACTCGCCCCCTTCCATCCCCCTCCGTCCCACGATCCATATCCATCTCTATACCCACACCCACCGCCCACCACGTTCATCATTTTTTGGCGGCCCCCGAGACTTTCTCAAGCATTGGAGACACCCCAAACGCCATCTCCTCCTCTTCCTCCGTCTCCCTCATGATATTATTCGCACTGACGCCCCTACTTCTCATCAGCCTCTACTTCTCTTCATCTATATCTCTTGCTCCTGCTCCTCCTCTTTCTCCTCCTCCTCCTCCTCCTTCTCATCCTCTTCCTCTTCCCCTTCCCCCCTCCCCGGTCCTGCCCTGCATCTCCCGTCCTCATCGAAGTCGACGCCCAGACCTGTCCGATGTCGACGCCCCGCCCAAGATTTCAAGGCGAATGGAAACCTGAATGACGTAGCTCCATTTCCCAGGTGCCTCTCAACAGGTGGTACAACTCATCGAACTGCGCCTGCCATCTCCTCAATCTCTGCACGCCGCCCACCTCTCCTCCCCTTCTGGGTTTGTGAGCTCAGTCCCTCATCACCAACGACGAAGACCCCCCCCCCATGAAATAACATAACGAACCGATGATGTACAATCGGAAACTGGCGGAAGTCTGCGCGGATTTCTTGGATCGGTGCTGGATCCCCCTGGCGGCGCCTGCGCCAGGGAGGGGAATCTAGCGCGCATTCAAGAAAACCGCGCGGAGCTCCCAAAGTGTATACATACGCAAGTTTTTCTTCGTCGGGACGAAGTCGACAAGAATGGAGACGAGGACGAGGAACGAGGAGGACAAGGAGGACGAGGGGAGGACGAGGACAAGGAGGACAGACGAGACCGAGGAGGACGAGGATGACGAGGAGGACGAAGCGGAGGATTAGGTGGCAACTGCTGGGAGGCTTTCGCCGGAAAGATTTAAGAAGATCAAGCCCCATTTGGAGCTGTTGCGCCGGAGTGGGCCTCGGACTAGGCAGGATGGAGCGGGATTAAGCGGGATTGAGCCGGATTAAACGGGATCAAGCCGGCTTAAGCCGGACTTCGGACCAGGGCAGAATCAGAAGGTGACCTCCCAGGAGTTGCATCCGAAGGAGGCGGACGATGGGAAGCCCGAGGGCGAGGAGGCCGAGGAGACAAGGACGAAGATCCCCCGCGGGCGCTGGCCTGCTTGGGTCCGTGGCGTCCAGCCACACGGGCATCAAGGGGCCATCGAGCAGCCCAGCGGGCGTCGCCTGAGGACCCACACTTGGCGGCGCGCACAAATCAGGGGGGGGCAAATGGGGGGGACTGGTACAAGGGGGGCGCGAACATCGACATGGAATCGGCGCTGGCTCGCCGATAGGCCCCGATAGCGAATCCGCAAGTTCCTGGGCGGGGTTGGGCTAAGGGCCCTTCTCGGCGGTCAAGTGGCGATTTGGGGTCGATTCCCTCCCCTATCGCTGCCCCTGAACAACGGGGTGGCGCGAGAGGGACAGCCATCCTAAGCGGCGGGGGAGGAATTACGAAGGCCCCTTGGAAACATCAACATTTAGAGCGTGAATTACCTCCCCCGCTTTCGCTTCCAGGCAAAACCAAGCCATACCACGCGCCTCCTCGTCAAGCGGCCTGACCAGTACAGGCCGCAATTTGGCATCGTTTGGTATCTCTTGGAAGCGAGGGTGGTCAAAAGCGAGGTAGGTTTGTTCTCCCCCGAAACGTGCCTGCTCGAGACATTCGAGGCGAGAGCGTGCCTTACCAGCTCGCGTGGCCCCAGGGACACTCCGGCCCCGGGATCGGCAGGTCCTCTGGTCTCTTGCGAGAGGTCCTCAGTCCTCGTAGCTTGCGGGAGGTCCTCAGTGGGGGGAGGGAGAGGGAGCGAGGGGGGAGGACGGGGGGAGGGGGGGGGAGGACGGGGGGGCGCGGAGTTTTATTCCCCGGAGAGAGAACCAGGGGGGGGGGGCCCTTTTCTAAAGACCCTACCGGGTTACGCGACCCCTCACCTTCGAATGCCGAAGTTCGAGGATCGGGGTTCTTGCAGAGCGCGTGGATTCCTCGGTTCGGCACAGGACTCTCCTCCCTGGTGCGCGGAGCGCGCGAAGGGCGTCGTCGTCGTCGACGTCGCCGTTGTCGTTGTCGTCAGCCCCTCTCCCTCGCCTTCCTGCTGCTCATCCTGCTGCTGCTGCTGCTGCACGTCCACCTCGTCCTCCCATCCAACTCAAATTTCTCACCCGCCCGTTTGGGCGCTGGCAACTGCGCCACTGCTGGCACTTTTGTGGTCTCCTGGTGGATCAATCGGAGTGCGGTCTCATACGGATCAGCATTTTCATCCCCTCCCTGGGCGCTGCAAAGTGTGCTGCTACCGGCAATGTTGAGAGCTGCTAGGGAGTTCAGCGACGTGCAATGACACGCGGGTCCAAACCATTACTCCTCCCCTTGGATGCAGCCAACTGCGCAGCTGTCGACATTTCGGTGAGCGCCTGGGAGGTCTAGTGGAGCGCGGCCCTACGCGGAGCCACACTATTACTCCTCTTTTCGGGCGCTGCCAGCGGAATGACATCGCGAGCGGATCAAATTACACCGCCGCGCCCTGGGCGCTGCCAATTGCGCAACTTTGGGGCAATTCTGGGAGCCCCTGGGAAATCCCACGGATGGCGGCCCCAGGCGACTCCCACACCAGAAGTCCGCTTCCACCGGCGCTGCCAGCCGCGCATATGTCGGCTCTGTCTTGGGACCCTGGGAGGTCCAGCGGTGTGCGGTCCTACGCGGGTCCAGGCCATTACTCCTCGCCTTTCACGCTGCCAATTGAGCAACTGATGACACTTTCGTCAACTCCTGGGAGGTCTCGATGAGCACGGCCCTCCGCGGACGCCAACTGTGACCCCCCTGCTGCCAACTGCGTAACAATCGGCACGATCGTGAGCTCACGGAAGATCCAGCGGAATGACGTCGCACGTGGATCAAATGAGACCTCACCGTCCTTGGCGCTGGCCGATGCCACCTGCTCAGCTGTCGCTACTGTCGAGAGCTCCTGGGACATCAAGCGGAGTTAGGTCTGACGCCTGTGATTGACCTTCGTGTGGTGCCTTCTCTCTATTGGCACGCACTTGCCATATTCACGTTCCCCATGTAGCTTCAAGGAAGGGGTATTGCGACTTCTCAGAATGATAGTTCGTCTTGAATGGAGCTTTTGTGCCAATGCAATTTTGGAGGGGAGGAGGGGGTGCGGACATAGCAGCACAATGACAAGGTCGGTGACGCAATTGTGAAGCCACTCAGCTACCTCAAATGCCGCGCATATGAACGGAGCAAGAGTGCCTAGCCAGATAGACAAGCTGTGCTGCGAAACATGGCTAACACAGATGGCCGTTCTCTCTAAGCGATAGCCCAAGACTGGGGCAAATGGCAGAGAGAGGGGGGGAAGGATGAGGAGGCAGGAACAGTGGGAGGAGAACAGGACAGCTGATCAGAGACTGTGATGCCATGTTCGGAAGTGCGTAGACGAAAAAGGGCATCCACCGCGGTACTCTCACGAAGGTCCCACGCGAGCGCAGGAAACGGAGAAGGTGGATAATGGACGTGCAGAGGAGGTGAACGAGGAAAGGAGGAGTAAGAGAGAAAATCAAGTTGCTGAACGAAGCGCCCTCTCACCATTAATCGCGGGCATGGCGAACACCGACGCCTGTCAGAGCGAATGTGCACCGGCACAAACGGCCGCCCAGAAGGACGGGCTGAGCACCTCGTCGACCTCTGTGGCTCCACCGCGCGCCGCGCGCCGTCGCACAGGGGTCAATTCCGTTACTCCCCCTCCCCACGACGCAGCATCATAGTCGAAGGAACCGCATGGAGCTCCGGCGTCTGGGGGCGAGTCAGGACGAGACAGGCAGAGGAGGCGCAGAGCAGGCCCATCCAAGCAAAACTAGCCGGCGGTCCACCTCCGGGAGGCGGGAGAGGCAGGAAAGAGACGAGGAGGAAGGGCAGCTCCAATCGGCTGCTGGGCGCGTGTCCCCCAGTCTATCGGCCACGCGGCCAGAACGGAGAACACACGATAGCCTGCACCACCTTGCGTCGGAGTGCGCGGCGGCATGTCGTCCCGTGCAGATGTCCAGCAGCGCTCCTGGGCAGGAGGGCTCCCGACGGCCTCAACATATCACGCCGGCCAGGCGCAACACATGGCATCACGATTCCGAAGAAGGGCAAAGCAAGGAGGGAAGAGAGAGAGAGAGAGGGGGGGGAGGGGAGAGGGCGAAAAAGGAGGAGAGGGGGGGGAGGAGGGGAACAAGGAGGGGAGAGGGGGGAGGAGGGGATAGGGGGGAGGAGGGGAGAGGGGGGGGGGGAGGGGAGAGGGCGAGAAAGGAAAAAAGAGAGAGAGAGAGAGAGAGGGAAGGGGGGGGAGAGGGCGAAGAAGGAGGGGAACAACTGCAGGCGCCCGCTACGCCCCGGAGCTGGAAGGCCCCCGACGGCCTGCAGCACATCTGCCCCTTGATTCCAAGGAGGGGCGGGGCGCGGAAGGACGACAAGAGACGAGAGGAGGGAGGAAGAGGCGAAGGGAGACAACGCACACACCTGATCATTGTCCGACTCGTGCCAGGGAGTCGGCAGGCAACCCTGCCGCATGACCGTCATCGCCCTTTCCTTCCGAGTGAGACCTGCAGGAAACCCCAACAAGCGAGGGGAAAATTAGGAGAGAGAGTAGGGGGACGGGGACAACTGCATGCGCCCGGAGTTTCTCGACGGCCTCGAAATTTGAAGCTGGCCAGGCTCATCAAACCGGCGCCACGATTCCGAAGACGGGCAAGGCGAGGAAGAAAAGAACAGGGAGGATAAACAGGAAGGTGGGCGGGGATGGAGACAGACGTCAAGAACGCAAAGCACCGACCGCGCGAAAGCGGCGCAGGGCGAGTCGCAGAAGGCCGCCCAGCTGCGCGTGCCACCCCGCGCCCTCGCTCAAACAAATGTAAAGAAGCGCGACGGGGGCGCTGCGTCAGAAACAGACCGGTCTGCGCCGCGGCCTGCACCCGGCACGCCGTGTGCATTGCGGGAGCTCACGGGAGCGCGCGCTGCCTGGCGATTCTCTCGACCCCAGGCACGCCCTGCGGAGGCAGCAAAATAAGAAAACACCGAAGTTTGTTGTCCCAGCCCACGGGGTTTCCAGCCCCGCGTGCTTTGAACAGAACGTGTGGTGAACTCTGTGCTGGGCGCAATGCCCTATATAATCCAATCCCCGTAGCAATCTTGGACACGCGGCGCGCGCGCTTGGAGGCGCCGCGCCGCGCACCAGCCGTGCATGGCGGTGAGGAGGAAGGCCGCGGCGACGCGTGCCGGGGGCGCTAAGCAGCCGCCCGACATTCGCCAACTGCGCGGGGCGGTCACGGAGCAAGGACCGCAGCGTCTAACGGCCAAACTTCCTGCGAACATGCGTCACTGAAGCGCCGAATGCCTCTGCCTAGTTCTGTCTGCTTGGAGGTCGTCGGGGTCGATCCCGAGCAAGAACGTAGGGCGTCCCGTCGCCCGCTCGGCCGCGGCGACCTCGCCCGCCGCCGCTGTGAGCCAGCATACGGAGAAGCTCCAGATCCACGCCGCCACTGCCACGCTGACATCACTCGCCGTCGTGCGTCTTCTTCAATCTCCGCTAGGCCTGCGCCCGACCGTGAAGGCCTCCGACTTGGCGGTTCTGGCGCACGCCGCCGCTGAGGGCCCACCGCGAAACCGAGGTACCGAACCTGCCGCGCCAAACCCAGCTGCCCAATCTATCCCCAAGCCGGCGCCAGCACCGCTATGGCCGATCAAAGCTGCGCGATGTCCTGCGTGCTCACAAGCAATACCTGTGCCCGCCGTCTTCTTGATATGCACATTCAGACCTGAGCAGCGCGCGAGATCCTCGAAGTTGTTTGCAATAGCCGCGAACGCTTGCAGGCCGTCGTAGAGGAAGGTGGCTGTGTCGTCCGCATAGGCCTGGACACGAGCATGACAGCGGCGGCCAATGAGGCATCGGAGCAGCCAGTCTGGCCACCCCTTGCGTTCGAAAAACTAAATCATGCACCCGTGCTCAACTAAGGAGAACGCGGCTTCGAAGTACATGGGGCACGCGGAAAACTACTACGGCGAGAGGCCGTCCTCGCATACGGCTTCCTCCAAGCCCACCACATTCGCCAACATCGTCCACCCCTTGCTGGACCAGGGAGATGTTCGGCGGCAGTGCTGGTTCAAGCATGCGGTTCGGCGCGCTCACGATGATCTTGCTGATGGTGCGAAAGACTGCCTTTCCCTCCTCCGTGTACCGCGCCGCCTTCTTGGGGAGCAAGGGCCGCAAACTCTCGCTGACCTTGAATCCCAAGGCCTCCATCTCGCTCGGGGCGCCCGCCGCCGTGAGGCTTTGAAACGCACCGAGCAAAAGGTCGACTGCGGCGTCGCCGAAGGATCGCCATACTGAACATTGACCTCATCCGGCTGTGACCGGGAGGCCGAAGCGTATGTACCGTCGCGTCGGGCGGAGGTCACCCGGCAACGCGGACAATATGTTCCCTGGCCGTCTGGCCAGCTGGTCCTCCTAAAACCACTCCTGCAGCAACTTGGAGTCGTGGCCCTTGCACTCAAGACCATCTGCCAATGATTCTGGGGTTCCCCCGCCATGTCGTCAGTGTTAGGCAACACGACGCCACTGTCGTCGGCGACGAACCTGGTGCCCACCCTGCGGCCAGGAGCAGGCCGATGAAGCAGCCGAGCCTCACGCGTGCGGTCGCGGAATATCCGGTCGAGGGGCGATCCGTCCAGCCTGGTCTTCTCCTCCTCGCTGATCGTGACCGTCGCAAGGTCATCCAAGGCGCTGTCCCGCACCAGCTCCGCGGCGTGCTGCCATAGTTCGCGTAGTCCGTCTTGAACGAAACTGTTGTTATGCCCAAATGTTGCAGATGGGTTATGTACGTGTTTTAATTGTGTGTGTGTGTCTGTGTCTATAGGGTGGCTGGGGTGGAATTGGGGGAATTGCCTAGTGTCCGTGACGTGCTCGCCCACAGCAAGGGGCGCGAGGCTTCTTATGAAGATGCGGTGAACATGAGGTCCCAGGCTCTTGTGAGGCTACGCTGAACAACTCCATGACAGATAAGTCTAACCTGTCCACTTCCAGACGCTGACCTTATGCAATCCCGTGCCACGCGGTGATGCCGACTGATACGCCACACGGAAGCTACCTAGCACTCCGCAGTCGTGGACGCGAGTTAGGGGGAGGCGGGGATGTCAGCAGCCTGCGAGGCTTTCAAGAAGCCCGCCGCAGGAACCTACCTGTACAATCTATACAGCGAGCTCGCCGCAGGCGCCGATGTTTCCATTAAAGCAATGAAGGTGGGTCGCGGGGTGGGTCGCGGGCCAGGTCGCCGGTGGGTCGAGGGTGGGTCGCGGGCCGGGTCACGGGGGGGACGACGACAACAAACAACAAGCAACAAACAACCAAAAAAACAACAAAACATACCGACAGCAACAGCAACAGCAGCAGCAACAACAACGACAATCCGCACCGCATAACCTCTCTTCAGCCACGCGCCCACGGACAGGGAGTGAGCGTTGTCCCCCCTGACTCTGATGTGGTGGAAGCTATGTGCTGTGTGTGCACCATGCCGTGTAATATTATGGGGTGTCGACTGTGAAGGGTAAGATCAGTCCCGTAAGCTGTGGTGAGAAGTGAAGTTAATGTCGTGCAAGCTCAGAGCACGGGGCGCCCACGAGGCAGCATGGGCGCGAACGCGTCGCAACCTCGGCAAGACCCACCAAGCGTACGGGGCGCCCACGAGGCGTCAAAGGCGGCAACGTGGCGCCACCTCAGCACGGCCCCGAAACGTGCGGCACCCACGAGACGCCCACAGCGCCGCCCCGGCGGCAACGAGTCGCAGCTTCGGCATACCCCCCCAGGCGGGAGGCGCCCACGAGGCGACACGCGTGGCGACGTCGCGCAACCTCGGCATACCCCCCAAGCCCGAGGCGCCCACGAGGCTCCCACAAGGCGGCACCCGCGGCGATGCGATTTATACCAGAACAGCCCCTGGAATCCAAGCACTGGCTGCGGAGAGTGCGATACAATATGCTATACAACTGTGATGTCCAACGCCATGGAATTGAATGTTATGATAGACCATGCCACGTCAAGATGCAATAGGCAATGCAGTGGTACGTATCGAAATAATCGCTTCGCTGTAGCATGTCTTGATATGCAAGGCTTGGCTCTGCCACGGTACGGCATGCGATGTTATGCAATACTATGGCATGCTGCACTGCCGCGCCATGTTAGGCTATAGCATGTAATGTAGCACCACTTAGCGACTATGTAGACAGTGTCAGACAATGGTTTCCCTTACCTTGCGTTGCAGACGTAAGGGATTATTTGTCTGACTGGCTCGGCCGTGCAAGTGGCGAGCGTCCAGCTGTCACCGCCACTCGGCCGCCCGCAAGATGGACGACCCGAGGGGCGCCGTTGGGCGAACGACGGAAGATGGCGAAGAAAGACAGAGATGGAATCGTCCTTCCTCCTGCCTCCCTGTCTCTTCCCGTTCCTTCCCCTGGCCTTCCATCTCCCTCCACTGCCCTCTCATCCCATCCCATTCGATCCCATCGCATCCCTTTCTACCCTGTCCCATCCCCACCCCGCCGCACCTCCCTTGACCCAGAGATGGGTGCAGGAGGAGAGTGGGGATGTGGAGGCGGAGAGATGAAGATGGAGAATGGAGGCATCCGACCTCCATTCGGTCCCATCCCTCCCTCCCTCCTCTTCTCCCCCCCTCCTCTAGGAGGTCCCCGGACGGCGTCCAGAGGCCCCCGTTACCCTAAAAAGGTCCCTGGAAGACTCCAATAGGCCTCTGCGGACAATGGCCTAAACGTTGCAGCAAAAGTTGAACAAACGAGACTGAGATAGAGTCCTCTGTCCCTTCCCTTGCGGGCTCGCGTAAGGGGGTGGAGGGAGGGGGGAGGGCTTCGTAGAAGGAGGCTGCGTCTTAGAACGTGTCAGCCTTACATCTATAGGTGAAGCCTGCGCCTTCTAGGAAGCAGGGGTGCTTCCAACAAGCCCTTCCCCTACCCCCCCCCCCTCTGAGCGTGGCTGGTTCCCGTTCTCTGACACTGGAGCTGAATGGATATCGATGCGCGGCCGTCCCGTGGTGCACCGTTGGAGGGCTGTACTGCCCCTGACGCCCGGGAGTCGCGACCCCACGCCCCCAGAGTCCGCCCCGCTCTGCTTTCTATCGCCCTGCTTCACTCCCCTTCTCCCCTCCCTCCATTCCTTTCTTAGTCCCTCCCCACCCCGTCCATTCCAAGCTTCCGTCGGCCTCCTCCCCTCCCCTGCTCTATGCAGCTATCACGCTGACTGGGTTAGTTGCTGCGCCCAAGAGCCTGCGCGTAAGGAAGGGCCTTGTCCGCCCACTCGATGTGCAGGGCGTTCGTCACCTCCAAAAGGAGTGTATTGAGCAGGTGGGGTGATGGGAGGGGGGATGAGGAGGGGGAGAGGCAAGAAAGAAAGGTGCTTTGGAAACCAACACGCGATGGACGCCCACACACTGTTCTGACTCTTCTAGCATGTACCATCCATGTTGCAAGGCAGCAGCCAAAAGGGATTTAGGACAATATCATGTTGATCTCAACTGGGATGACTCTGAGACAATTTGTTCTGGACTGTTGCGGGGACGACTGATCGAACATGTATGGTGTGCACGGCTAGCGCATACCATTGAAAGGCAATGGGATCAACCGGCCATTGCGCACCCGAAAAAATCTGTGACGAGGCTGATCACAATACTTGGTGATGTCTCGACGCTTGGAGCGTCGAAGCAACGACTCGGACCAATCATTGACATGCAAAAGTGGTCGACACGTTGTACCTGAAGCGGGGAAGCCACCTGCATGTTGACCCGCAGCGACCGCCGATTGCAGTATGCGGGGGTTTCACATGGACCCTGCCACATAAGCTACAACTACATTGGAAACCAATGCCCGACCCAATCCCCCTCGGTGCGGTTGCTTACCATATGGATTCTTCACGATTGCTCACCTTGCACACGATACCATGGAATATCAACCACGCTGGTACGGATCTAGACAGGCGTGTGTAAGAGTCTCAAATTCCTTGTTTCATGCTAGATGTCCTGTGCACGTGCGCACCTTTCACATTCACGCAGCCACCAGAAAAGCTCCTGACGTCCCTGTCAAAAAGATAGCACCAGGGCCAAACCACAAAAGGACCCAGAGACAGCCAAAGATGGCCCCAACACGGCCCAATAAGCCCCCAAGACTACCAAAGAGGACCCCAAGAGCGTCCCAAGAGGGAAAGCTCGAATGTTCCCAAGGAGCCCCCCCCTACAACCTGGCCCCAAGACCTTGAACATGCCACCAAGGAACCCCCAAGAAGCTCCCACAAAACCTTCAAATACCCTGCAGCCCCTGCAAAAGGCTCCAAAGAACCCCCCCGAGGTCTCAAAAGGGCCCCCTAAAAGCCTTGTTACATGCCCAAAGCACTTCTCAAAGGCCTAGCCCAACACATGCCTCCACGACATCCGAAACCGATCTCAAGAGACTTCCCAAATCATTCGTCGTCGTCCTCCTCCTCCTCCTCCTCTTCCTCCCCTCTTCCCTCTCATCGTTCTCCTCCTCTTCCTCCTCCTCGCTGCCCCTTTTCTCACATGTTCATGTCAAGAAGCCAGCGTCCGTCTATGACGGCCTCGCCTGTCCACGGCACCTTTTCATTTGCCCCTCCCTCTACTCCCTCGTTCCTACTCCATGTTCGTTCTCCCTACTATAGAGTTCCCGCGACGCTAAAGCGGTGGAAGGAGCCAAGCAACGAAGGCAGTTTCGTAAGGCTCTCAGCTTGCCCCTTGCAAGTCAGCTGCCTGCTTGAAGCGGGCGAAAGAGCCAAGCACACAAAACAAGTCCGCCGTCCCCTGATGGATGTCGAGCGCGTTCGGCTACCAGGCTTACAAAGCTACCTGCCAAGAAGTCACGAACCACCATTCTCCAACCCACCAGCACTGGATCCAGCCAAGGGGCCAAGCAACCAAGGTAGTTCAGTAGGGCTCACAGCTCATAGCTGCCCCCTTGTCAGTCAGCCAAGCAATCCAAGGATCCAGTCAGCCAAGATTTTTTAGCAGGGCTCACAACTGCGGCCTTGACTCCCTTAACCGTCTGGCCAGGTGGTCCCTGCCAGTCAGCCAAACTAGCCAGGGAACCACGCTTGTCTTGAAGCGGTCCCAACTTCACTATCCGGTCCGATAGCATTCTGGCCCGCCGATCCTTGCAAAACAACCATGGGCACAAGGGGGCCACAAAACCAAACTTGTTTAAAGGGCTCACAACTGCATTACCATTTCCGTTTGCACCTTCCAGGACCCTGCCCCCCGCCTCCCATGCACAGCGCCTCCATATTTCAAAGGATTCACATGTTCATCCTGCGACGTTGCTATTGCCAGATGGCTCTTAATATGCACTCGGAGTCCCCAAACAACCCAAACAACCCAGAATATGCCTCAGCCTGAGGCACCACCAGTCCAGGCCTGCCAGCCAGCATGATCACAGGCTAGCTTTCTTCTGGGGGTGGGCTGGCTTCCTGAACTACGTCAGCACCCTGGCCATCCAGCTGCCAGCAACGACCCTGTCACACAGCAGGATCCTAGGCTATGTTTCTCAAGGGGTCGGCGGCAAACGTGCAAGCCTGAAAGGTCGTCGGCTGCGTTTCTCGAGGATCACGACATGTCATCGACTGCCAACACTTAGGGCACACCCGACGTTGTTGACTACTTCTGTGATGGAATCCGGGCCCATGCGCAAATAGTTCTACGACCCACAAGTGATTTTGGTGTCCGTTCCATGGGAGCCTGCGTGGCCCCTGGCACTGCCCAATTTGGGCCTGATTTGGACCGGATTTGGAACAAATTTGGACCGGATTTGGACCAGACCTGGACTGTATTCGTGGGGGCTACGCAGGAGAACGAGGAGGGGGAGAGGGAACAGGAGGGGAGAGGAGGAGCAGGAGGATGGGCCAAATGCGGTCTCCACGCTGTCCACATGGAGGAAAAGCTGAGTTCAATGTCGCCGCCCAAGGCTCCCATGAACAGACATCGAAAGTGATGCTTCATGGTTTTACACATGGGACCAGGAAGCACAATCAAAACTGATCATTTCAAAGACTTCAGGCACTTTCTGTAAATTTCGAGAACTCGCATAGATGACGGATCGCTTGCCAAGTAGGTTTTGCCCTGGACATTGGCCTCAGCAAGCAAACTCGAGTTTTCTGTGGGATACCCTGTTACATCTCAGCGGGCTGTTGCTATTCGAGGGACGGGCGATCCATTATTGCCAACAACATGCGACGCCTGAAACCATATTATAGCGTGGCTAAAGGAGAACCCTCGCCTCTCCTGCAAGTGCCTTGGGAAGTCACGGGGCTGTTGCTCCAACGCCCAATGCCGCTTCCCCTCAAACTTCCAACGAGATGTGCGACCGCAAATTGGCAACGCCGATAGTCGTAGATGAGCATATACCCCTCAGTGCAAGCACTAGAGAAGAACAACTGACTCATACTCGAGCCGTGGATAGATATCGGACATTATGCCTCCCATGCACCAGTAGGTCCTCTGTGCATGAGAGGCGCTCAGGTGGAATCAATGCTCTGGCTCCCCCAACCAGGTCCTCTGGCAACGCATGTTTATGTTTGCTCATCGTTGCGATTGCTGTGATGCTGAAGCGCTCCTTAACAAGCACTGCGCCATCAACGGCCTGACATATCTGTGCAAAGACACCACTACTGATCTTTTGATTGCCATCGGTTTCATCAACCGGAATCACAGCTGACCCATCATTGTATCGCCCTTACTTCACAGCCTGCGAAATAGGATATTGTCCATGCGCGTCCAATTCGCCTGTATTGGCTTGGCTCAGGAACAACATACCAACGCCCCAACCGTGCCGCACATTTTGACGGGCATGTGCCAACTTTCCAATGCCAGGAGGGCCAGAAAGAGCAGAGCCGAAGGTTTTCTCTTAGAGCTCACTCGCGCTTTGCCTCCATTGTTTTCCAGCCAACCCAAGTTGTAGCAGAGACCATCTGCAAACCATACTGCTGAACGATCTTCCTGCAGGGTGGTCCAATGCGCCATATGAGCTGCCCACGTCTGAACATGAAATGCATGGAAAAGCACGAACATGGACTACCTGAAACAGCTCTTGTATAGAGTTGGCAATGTGTGCGTCGGATTCGTTGACGGCTTCTCTTGATTGCCAAAAGCACATGAGAAAACATATGTACTTGCCAGCGGCAGAAATCACTTCTACAGCACCACTGCAACGGCTGTCGAATTATGTTGATGCTGCAATACGTGCACCCTCTTCCAACAAGAAGACATCCAAGCTCCCGTCTGCGGTTATCCACAATACTTTTTGCGCCCGACGTGAAACAGAAAAACACAAGGTCAATCACAGACGTACCATAATGAAGGGAAGCGGGTGTTAAGATTGCCCTCTACGCAGCCAATCTCTCTTGCCACCATCCGGACTTCACAAAAATATCTGCTGAGCAATGCACCGGCACCGTCGACAGCACATCGACCCACATTCGTAGCATTGCGCATGGAGGGAAGTCTGGAGAGCTCCCGCTGCAATGCACTTGGTCTTACGCGCGCTTCACAAGACAAGCTATCCGAATGATGACCTACACCGATGCCATGTACACTCGCCATACGTAACGATGGCAACGAGCGTAAAAAACTGCCGCTGCATAGGGGATTCGTTCAATGTGAACACATTCAAATGCAACGCCCTTCCACGACCAATCCAAAACAACGCCCTCCAACGACCGTGCGCCAAACACTTCCTCTTACAAGAAACGAAACAACTCTAGTGCAGACCACCTCACATACAAAGGCAAGCCGCCACACCAATGTTGCGCGACAGACACGATGCCCTCCCTGAGCGACATGCGACGAGGCGTGACATACGCGAACCAGGGGACAGGATTTGAACGATGCGTACTCTCTCTCTCTCTCTCTCTCCTGCTCTCTCTACATCCCTCTCACTCTCTCTTTCTCTCTCTCCTTCCCTCGATTTCCGTCTCTCCGTGCCCCTCGCCATATATTTGACGAGCCCTTTAGCGCTCATCAGGCGCGCGCTGCTGCTTTTAAGCCGCTGAGTCTTCAGTTTCAGTTTCAAGCTTGTCAATCGCCCAGCAAATATGAAAATATGCTACGCTGTGCCATGGCCACTGACGCAAAATCACTGAAGGTCTATCCATGGCTGAATATTTGCCCCCAGACGGGGAAAAAACGAAAGGCACATCCATGAATGAATCCGTTGCCCCAGACGCAAGGACCCGCCAGGTGCTTCAATGATCGAATCGCTGGGCCAAGACGCAAGTAGGCAACAAACCATCCATGATCGAACCCATTGACCTTAAACACAAAAACCCGGAAGGTTCATTCATGATCGAATCCGTGCCCACCGATGCATAGAACTCAAAAAGGTTCATGTATGATCGAACCACTGGCCCCATATGCGAAAACAGTTCATCCATGGTCAAATCCCTGGCCCTTGGAGGAGGAGGAGGAAGAGGACAAGAGGAGGGAGGAGATACAGGAGGAGGAGCATGGGGAGGAGGAGAAGAAAGATGCCAAGGCTCACGCCACCTAGCGTTTTTCCAACGCAAAGAGGAGGCACAGAGGAAGAGGATAAGGAGGAGTAAAAAAAAGGGGATCGCGCAAGGGGGTGGGAGGAGGGAGGAGGAGGAGGAGTAGGAGGGAGGAGGAGGAGGAGGGGGGGGAGGAGGAGGAGGAGGAGGATCGATGAGGAGGAGGAGGAGGAGAAGGAGGAGGACAACGACGACGCAGACGACGACGAAGAGTATACTCGCCCTCTCACGGCGCGCGGGCAAACCGCAGCAGTCCCGCTCGCGGGCGGTGCCCCGTCTCGTTGGGAAGGCTTCACAGGCGCAGGAACGTCTGCCTGGTGGCCCTCCTGGGAGGTGACTGGGGGAACATCGCAGAACATCAACCCGGGGCCCCGAAACCGTGTGGTGACGGACCGCATGGTAAGCTCGAAATGCCCAAGGGCCTCACGGGGCTCTGCGTCGCCATACGGTTTTGGGATCCTGGTGGCCCAAGTCGTGTGAGGCGTCCTCGGGGAACGACGCGAGTCCCAAAACCGTGCGGTGACCCTGAATCCCCACCGACTCACCACCGTGAGCGGTCAAAATTTTACACCTGAGGGATAACAGGGGGGGGGGGTGCAGGGGGGGGGGGGGGGGGCAACGGGGGCCGCGGCGCGCACCGACCGAGACGCGCCGCGTATGTCGTCGTCGTCGTCGTCGTCATCGTCGTCGTCGTCGTCGTCGTCGTCGTCGTCGTCGTCGTCGTCGTCGTCGTCGTCTCCGTCCAAGCCCACAATGCCGATTTACACAACACGGGCGCTGTTCACCACAATGTGTGCGCCAGGACTGCTACAGAAAGGGTATGTGTGTGCACCACGGCGACTGCATACACCAAAACAACCGCGTGCACCACAGCACCTTTGTACATCACACTGCTTGTGCACACCACAGCGCCCGCGTGCACCACAGCTGCTGTTTCAGCCCCCCCTGTGCACCTCCGGAAAATCGCTGGGGGGCCGGACCTTTCAAATTCAACATCTGAAGCGATCGTGATTACATGTTTTTCTGGCCCAAAGGCGCTCGGAAATGTAGGGCCCACTACACATGTGTACGCCATAGCCATGTGTGCGCGAACCACGTCGCCCGTGAACACCACGCGATTTGGGGGCGCGCGGAGCGGCGTCATACGAGGGGATGTACGCAGGACCAGCAGGGGGAACAGCAGCACCAGGAGGAGGAGGAGGAGGAAAGGTAAAAGGAACCCCGCGATGGGTCGAGAGCTCGGTGCCCGCGCTCTTTTCCCAAGAGCACTGCCAAGATGCACACCATGATGGCAGCCATACTTGTCAGCATGGGAGCGCCTATATACAGCGCAATGCCTGCGTACACCACAGCAGCCGTCTGCACCGCAACGCCTGCGATTATTGGCACCAAAGCTGTTGTTTCAGCACCCGTCCGCGTGCACCACAGTGCCTGCGTTTACCACAAAGCTTGAGTACACCTCTACAGCCCCGACGGAGCGAAAGTCGGGGAAATCGCTGGGGGCCCCACTGTACCAGATTCAATATGTGATCAGATTATTGGTTATTGTGGCCCGAGGAACGCCTGGACATTGTGAGCAAACAGCGAGTGTGAAGTACAACGCCTGTGTGCACCACAAGGCTCGCGTGCACCAGAATGCGCGTGTTCACCATAATTCCCGCGTCCTGTATACGCAAGGAGGACGACGACGAGGAGGACGAAGATGAAGAAGGAGGAGGAAGAAGTAGGAAGATGTGAGTGGGTACATTGTAGCTCACAGCGCACGCTCACATCCTAGCGACTTTGCGCGCTACAGCGGCTATGTACATCACGGCGCCTGTGTGCACCACAGGGCTTGTGATGTGTAAACCGCAATGCTTGCGTATACCCACTACGCCTGTGTACACCACAGCCGCTGCTGTAACGACAAAAGTGTGCGCCACAACGCGTACACCGCAGCGCCTGCGTACACCATAGTGAACGCCCGCGTGCACCGCGGCACCAGTAGTGCCCGCGTGCACCACAGGGTCTTAGGCTGCTCGGGATCGCACGCTGGACAGGGCCAAAGCGTTGCAGTTAGGGGGGTGGATGAGGGGCAGGGGGGGTAGCACGTGTTATTCCTTTGGTGGATAAACAAAAACGTCCTCATGCTGGTCCTCCTCTACCTCCTCCTTCTCCACCTCCTCATCCTCCTTCTCATCCTCCTCCCCCTGCCCTCCTCCCCCTCCTCCTCTTCCTCCTCCTCCTCCTCCTCCTCTTCCTCCCCCTCCTCCTCTTCCCCCTCGTCCTCCTCCTCGTCCTCCTCCTCCTCCTCTTCCCCCTCGTCCTCCTCCTCGTCCTCCTCCTCCTCCTCCTCCTTCTCCACACAGTTTGAGGGAAAGGGGCATCCCAAGACCTCCGAGGCATCGATCGCTTTACGGCGGAGTTGTTCGCCGCTCTCGGCCTCCGGGTGCCATCGTCGGGCCCCAGGCCCTTCCAAGACAGCAGCTCGAGATGGCAGGCCAGCCCTGGGGAAAGGGTCGGGGGCAGGGCCTGAACCTAAACGGTGGTCTCCGTTTTCGTATTGTTCTCTCGTTTTCCCTCGTGTTGTCTTCAGCCCGCCTATTATATCACGCAAAGCGAAATCGACACGAGCACGGCCCACGAAATCGTTAAAATACCGTTTAGGTCCGCCCCTGAGTTCGAGATGGCAAGCCAGCCCTGGGGAAAGGGTCGGGAGGTCGGGACATCCGGGGGCCCCGCCCTGAAAAGAGCAAACCGTCCGATCTCTGGGCTTGCAGGGTGGGGATTTGGGCACCTGGGCCTCAGGAGACAGTGGGGGGGGGGGCCTCGGAAGCAGTTCGAGGGAAAGGGATGTCCTCGGGAGCTTCTGAGAGCTGTCAAGGGCTCCTCAGGGGGAGGGGAATTGCGTAGGTGGAGTGACGGCAGGCGGGAGGGAACTTAGGAAGGGGAGGGAGGGAGGGGACAAGATGGGACCGGACAGGGCGGAACCAGATTAGACGGGACAGGACGGAAGGTAAGGAAAGATGAACGGGGAGAGAAGTGAATTGAATGGAAACAATGGAGGAGGGAAGGGACGGTGGACGGAGAGGGGGATGGACAGGGGAGAGGGCTGGTGTGACTGGGAAGCGGGCCCCCCAGTGGATCTCATTCTTCTCCCTGAGGGGGTTAATAATTGCGGCGGGGACTTACAGTAAAGTCGTGGGCAAGGGCGACATGGCACATGCCGCCAAATAATTCGCAGCAATGCGTCCGCATGTGGGCTTGAACTCTGATCCGCCTTCTCGTGCCCGCTCTTCCCTTCTCTCTGCTTCACCACCTCATCCCGCCCCCCCCATTCCTCCCACCCCCATTCTCTTCCAACGCGCCCCTTGCCTCCTTCCGTTCTCACCTCTTCTGCCCTCTTCTGCCCACGTCTTCCCGTTCCCTGGTGGACGCTGCAGTTCGTGGTCTGAGCGCACGCGGCGACTCTCATTGCGTCCGTCATCGTGCTGGCCTTTTTTTTGTGTTTTTGTTTTCTCTCTCTCTCTCTCTCTCTCCTAGGGCTCCCAATTTCGCGCTTCGCGCTGCGCGAGGCGCGAAGCGCGAATAACTTCGCGCTCTCGCGCCGCCCCCCAAAAGGGAGAAAAGGAGGGCGAGGAGGAGGGGGAGAAGGAACGAGGACCGCGAAGCGCGAAGCGCGAATAACTTCGCGCCCTCGAGGGAGCCCTTGCTCTCTCTCTCTCTCTCTCTCTATAGAGTGAGAGGGAAAGACACAAAAAAAACATCCTAAACATAAGCTGTCGACGGTCCGCGCGCATGTCTTCCATCCGAGCTGGGCCCCCCTCCGTGGCGCGCGGAGCGCGCCAGGCACGTCGCCAGAGGCGCCGCCAGGGGGGCCCAGCGCAGATCCAAGAGATCCGCGCGGAGCTCCCTCTCCCTTTTACTCACTTTATTTTTTTATGTTTATTTTGTTCCCTCTCTCTCTCTCTCTTGATTATACATCTCTCTCTCTCTCTTGATGTTTACCCCCCTCCCATATTACTTCTCGCTCCTCGAGCGAACCTGCACCAACGCGGTCTCCGACTCCAGGATGCTCAGTGCCTCCTTTAACCCAGCTACTTCGGCATCGCGACGCCTCTTGCGCTCTTCGTAGCCCTCGGGTTTGGCGACGCAGCGGTCCTCATCACGACAAGACCCAAATCATCACCGCCAGAATAACACCGCCATCATCGCCACTGCTGCCCGGAAGGGTCCCTGGGACACTGTCGACCGATTGTCTATGCTCCCTGGAGGGTGATCATGCCCGTGTGGGCTCCCGGCCTACAGTCGGGCCGCTGTATAAGGAACCCTTCTCGTTGGGGAGGGGCTCAGTGCTCCTCAAGTGTGTTGTTTTTAATATAGGTGTTCCTTCGGATTGCCATGGGCAATCGAAGTTCAACGTGTGGAAAAAAGGGGCCTCGTTCCTTATTTAGGGTTCCTTGTGGCAGCAGTTCGACTGTAGCTTTCTTTTGAAACCATCAGATGGGCCCACCAAGCGAGAGGGGCACTGACGCGACGTACATTCTCTTGCGTTCCAGATATTGTGTGTTCTGCTATCCTCACTTTGCGGTTGTCGGCGGCTCGACTGGTAAGGTGTGGGTCGAAACGGATTGAGGTCATGCTGGTCGTTGCACCGCGAAGGCAACGACAACCGGCCTCAATGGCCGAACGTACGAACGTCGGGGCCTGAGCTAGACTAGGGACCGTGCCAGGACAAGCTGAGCTAAGCTGCAACTGAGAAGAGCTGAACTTTGGGCGTGGCCGAGCTGAGCTTGGGCTGAGCTGCGACGATTAACACATGATGGGAAGAAAAGGGATGACTTAAGCCAAGTTGCGATGACCTGGGATAACATGATTTGGTCGAAGCGAGCACCCAGGCTTCACAACAAAATTCTTGTAGGCCCCAAGATCCGAGGGGGCCGGCGGCAAGGGGCGAAGCCATTACGGATGTCCAGAGACGGCTCCGTCTCCCGTGAAGGCCCACAACGCGATCTGGCAGTACCCTAGAAGCACCAGGGGCCAACAAATCGCGAAGGTTCTGCGCCTGTGAGAACCAGGAGTAAAAAAAACATATGTTTGGAAAGCGTTTACGACATTCGCCTTGAGTGGGAAACATAAGACGGGAGGCCTGAAGGGAATTCAAAAAATCACGACAAGTTTACGCTTGGGGGCCCAGGAGCACAAACGATACAACACATTTACGTGTTGGACCATTGGGGGCCAACCTGTACGGTACGCCTGCGTTTGGAAGCACAACATGTCGAACAATATAGGTTGTTGTTGCGATGAGTCTGCCGACTGCGATGAGGGCATGGCTGGTGACGAAGATGCTGCTGATGATGGTACAGATGATGGTAGAAGTGGCAGCGATGATGGTGATGACGTTGTCGATGATAATGGTGGTAATGATCAGCAGGATGGGCGAAAAACCTGAACCTGCGCGGAGCTCGCAAATAGCAACCATATTGTATTGATCATGAACGCAACCATTAGTATTGCATTGCACTGCTTGCCTTAACGGGTGTTGCTTTGTTCTGCTTCGATGTGTATTGGAGTTGTGTCCACCAATTCATTCCAAGTTCGTTGCAACTTGCGATGCGTTGAATTGCTGCGGCGCGTTGCAACGTTGGCGCAATGCACCGCACAGCAATGTTGCACACATGGTGTACAACGCACAGCAGTGCCACGCAAAACAGTGCAAAGAAGTGCAATGTGAAAAAAAGCAACGCAGTGCAGCACTAATCGAAACAACTACGCCCGGGTCAAATACCACGTGGGGAATGGACCCCCACGGACCGACCTCCCCCAGTTCCCATTCCACAGCAAAATCCCAAATCTCGAATTCAAACCACAATTTGTGTGTAAGCATTACGTTGAAGCGGAACGGCCATGACGTAACCACATCGTGAGCATCATTATGGCCGTCGATAGCGTCGCCACCATCACCGATCTGGTGACTTCGGGTGTAGACACAACGTAATAGGCATCACAGTCAGCTCGCGTTGGCGACAAAGCGGTCCCTGAACCAGCTGGAAGCACAGGCCGATCTCCGACACATGCATGGTTTTCCAGACTGCCTCTCCCCTATGAGCTGCCCTAATGAAACGCCCGAGACCATAACCTATTATGCCTACACTTGCCTGACAAATGTTTGGGGCCGCTTGTTGTTTCCCATCCTTGACTTTGGCGTAGTACTCCAAGACTGCCTTCAGCTGCGCATCCATACTCTCCTTGTCCGAACCCATGTCTGCCAGGGACTTGTCCAAGCTCTTGAACTCCTGGACTTTGTAGGTGACATCCTGCGCCTTTCAGTGTGGCCAAATCTGACCAGGGAATGCTCCCAGGAGGGATCCAATAATATTCAGTGTAACAATATTCTGGCCAGATCTCTGAAAATCGCTGGGAGCTCCCGAGGGCCTCACAAGAGCAAAAAGGTAAGACATAAATCCGACACTCGATGAAGGAACAGGGTGATGCATATAAGACCAGAGCCAGTGGGAAATCAGGCCATCGGCCGAATATCCTCGCTTGTGTGGCCGGTATGCCATCCCAAATGTTCAAAGTGTCGGTTCGCCCAAGCTTCAACAACAATCCACATCTCCGATCGCAAGGTCGACGCATCTGACAACGGTGGTGGGCCGAACAAAAGAGAGAAGACAGACAATGGGCCCGCGGAACGGGTCACCAATTATGGGTTGGATTATTTTTGTGTTTCGGTTACTTCTTGGAGCGAGGAGAGCCGAGAACAACCGCGAGGCCTCAATGGTGCTGCCGCGAGTGTGCTGCTGCTTGCTGTCGGCGCCGGTCTGGGCGGACAAATCCCGCCCTAAAACGAAGCCAGGACGAGGACAAATCCGGGCGAGGATAAATCGAGACTCTGCGATCCGGCGGCTCTGAAGGATGTACCGGGCGCCGCGGCCTTCTCAGAGCGTTCCACAATGCCCTGAGAGCTCTCTGGAACGGATTGATCCTCGGCCAAGCCCCGTCCGCCCCCCCCCCCCGTCTGGACGGAAAATCTTGTCTGGGTCCGTTCTACATTTGGCAGCGACCGTACCGTGGATGGGCAGCGAGCGAGGAGGGGAAGTGAGAAGGGGCGGGCCTTCTCAGAAGTCTCGGAAGTCCCCAGGCCTTTTGAAAAGTGTCCTCTGCCTTCCCCAAAACACAAAATAACCTTAGCTGCCCCGACGCGATACGCAACACGCAACACGTAGCGTATTGATACGGAGCTCAACACGCAGGCTGGAAACGTGGGTCCGACGCGATACATTCGCCAAAACGCGGTCCAAAACGTGGAGCCAACACGCAACGTATTGACGCGGACGTCTTGAACACGGGACGTGTTGCGTTTCAAAACGGGCGTATCGAGGCAACTAAGAAAATTACTTCTCAGCAGGCGCGAGGGCTTCTAAGTCCAGCTGCCTTCCGAGAAGGCCTTCTCCTTCTCATTTCCCCCCCCTCGCTCGCCGCCGAGCGCAGGCGAGGTCCCATCTGGGCGCCCGCACGGAGCCGCCATGCAGGGCCCCATCAGGGGGCCCAGGAGCGTGGCCGACATCTGGTATGCCTTACAACGCACAGAGGGCGCGCCAGGCCTCGGAACAAATTAGCGAACACTCATGCCACATTCATCCGTCAACGCCTCCCCCTCCCCCCAATGTTCAAAGTTGGCGGTGGGTCTGATGAGATGCACTTCGACCGCAGTCTCCCCCGCGCGTGCCAACATTGAGTTTGGGGAGAGGGGGGAGTGTTCAGTAATTGTTCCCCTCTATTGGCGCAAAGGGGGAGGGGAGGAGAGGAGAGAGCACGTGGGAGAGAAGGGTGCAGAGGACAGATTCAGGAGGGAGACGGCGGGACAGGACAACCGACAGACCATCTATTCAACGAACGCGACATGAGGAAGAACAGGCACTCAAACGACAGTTTGTTGGCGCACTTCTCCAAGGGCTCCCAGCTTCGCGCTCCGCGCTCCGCGAAGCGCGAGAGCGCGAATAACTTCGCGCTCTCGCGCCGCCCTCCCAAAGGGAGAATAGGAGGACGAGGAGGAGGGGGAGGAGGAAGGAGGACGGCGAAGCGCGACGCGCGAATAACTTCGCGCCCTCGAGGGGGCCCTTGTTCTCGGAGGGGGGCGATGCACATGAGCAGCAGACGAGAATGGCAGACGCGCCCCCGCTCCGGCCTTGAGCTCCGTCGTCTTCTTGTTCTCCTGCGTCATTTGCTCGTAGTAGGTCTGCTCGTCGTCCTCCTCCTGTCGGGGAGACGTAAGACCCGGGTACGGGGGACTCGGAAATCCCCGACGAGGTCGTCAAAAAAATGGCGAGGCCGAGCCTGCATTTTGACGAGGCCTCCCGCTGCAGACATCCCGCGAAACTCCTCCTCGTCAAAATCCGAAGCGCGGTCGTCAAAAAACGATGGCGAACCCGAGTCCCGGCAAACCCGGGTCTTACGCTCCCCCGATCCTGCTCAATCTTGGCCAAATTCTTCGACGAATCCGACGCGCACACCTCAAGGATGCCGACGATACCCTGGCCCGCACCAGTGCTTTTGCTGTGCATCACCGGTTTCGCTGGCTGTGCCATGAAGTCGCCGAGGTCGGAGCCGCTCTGCAGCATAGCCGCCGCCTCCTTGGAGCCGTAGAATTGACGTAAAATCTCGAGGGCCTTCCGCAACCCTGCCAGGCCCTCGTCCAACTCCGCCTTTGCCTTGATGTAGTCCGCTCGTTGCTCCTATTGGTCGCGCTGAATCCCACCGGGCCCCTGGGCGATGTTTTGAGGAGCTCGTTCTGCGAACCCCCATTTCCCCCTTCGGGTCTGGACGGGGTGGGGTGGTGGGGCCGCGAGGCGTTAGGGCGCCCAAGACGGCCCCAGGTGGCTCCAAGAGAGCGCCAGAGAGCCCAAGATGGCCTCCAAGATCGCTCGAGACAGCCAAACATTGTTCACGATAGACTCAAACACGCCTACAAGAGCTCTCAAGACCGCCTCAGGGCGGCTCCGAGTGTTCTCCGAGACCCCCAAGTGAGCGCCCAGGAAGCCAGTATCTTTCAGAAACATTGAGTTTTTGAATATCTGTTAGCCTTCCAGCCTTTTCGCTTTCAATCGGCTTGTGGGCCTCCTGATGGCTCCAGGATGGCCAGGCTGGCCCAAAGAGGGGCCCCGATACGGCCCCACGAGCGTTCAAGGAGCGCACCAATAGCGGCCCAAGAGGTCCGCAAGAGGACAGTCTTCGCCTCCCCTCCCCCCTGTTTTTATCGATGGCCTCCAAGATGGCCCCAAGAGCGCCTCCAAGGCCCCTAAGAGGCCCCCAAGAGGGCCCAGAGAGAGCCCCGAGAGGGCCCCAAGTGAGTTCCGAAGGCTTCCAAGATGGCTGCACGATGGCCCAAGTAAGCTGCCAACAAGCTCCCAGACCCAAAGGTCAGCGAAGTCATGTATGGTTGTTTCCTTGTCCTGTTCAGGCTGATCCCACTCTTCTGAATGGCGGCTAGCCCCCCTCTTTATTTCACTGCTTGCCCCCACGCTTTTCTGACCAATGCGACTCGCTCAGGCATCGTTGCTGGATGGGCTGGTGGGGCTAAACAATTCACAACTTTGTTGCAAGCTTCCGACAGTCTAAGCAGAAATCGCACCGATGGGATTTGCTGCTGCGTGTTTGAACCAATATGTTACATGTGCATTACCCGCTGGTCGTGGCGAATCTTGTCCATCTCAGCCTGCGACTTCGCCAAGGTCGCCAACTCGGTTTGCAGTTGCTTCACCTCGTTCTTCAGCGTTACTGAGCTAGCCTCGGTCTTGTCCATCTTCGCAGCGAGCTTCTCAAGGTCATCTTCCAGCTCGCCTTTCTTTTCGCCAGTCTTCGACATCTCGTCGTCGCAGTAGGCCTTCTCCTCGGCCGCAGATGCCGCCTCCAGCTCCAGCTTCGCGATCATCCGCCACCGTGCCCTGTGCACGTCGGGGCGTGTTGCCCCGCTGCTCTGGTACGACTGGCGTCGCAAATGCAGCATGCAACACTGGTTTCCGAAAAGCACGCGATCCCCCAAAAGCAAGCGTCCTTCGTGCGCGCTGTCCCTGCGAGGCGATCCCCCCGCGAGGGCCCCTTCTGCGCACGCCATCCACTCAACAGGGCAACTTTGAAGGGGAATTGGGACACACAAATAAATACACACAAATAAAAATATCCCCCATATTTTCCCATATTTTCTGGGTTTTTGTCTTCCCCCCCACTTCCCATATTTTCCCATATTTTCTGGGAATTGCCGATTAATTGTGTCTGTGTGTGTTTTTCCCCTCCTGAAACTTCGGCGCACGATATCCCCAAAGGAAGGGAAAGCGTGTAATATGCGGGCCGGCGCCGCCACGTCGCACGCTATCGTTGCAACGCCAGCCGTAAGGTCTCTTTAATGTTTTCTAGGGTAGACCCCCTCCTGTCCTGCTCTGTGCGCGCCATCAGAAAATCCCTCCGCCCCCTGGGTTTACTCTCTGGCGCTCTTTTCGGCTTCCAGACGGCCCCAACACTAACGCAGACCACGAAGCAACAGTCACGATCGCCCCAAGACGGTTCAAAATGCCCCTTGATGGTCCAAAGACTGTCCAAGCGGGTCTCGAGACGGTCCAAGGGGGAGGGGCACGACGGTTCCACATAGTCCAAGAGGCCCCGAAGACGCGTCAAAATGGCTCCAAGAGGACGCCAAAGACGCCCTCAAGAAAACACAATCACTGATTACACGTAGATTTTGAATGAGTTTAGCCTACTCGCCTTTTCGGGCCTCCGACCGTCCAAGACGGTTCAAAGAGCCCCAAAGGAAGATCCCAGACTGCCCAATATGCATCCAAGATGGCCCCAAGACCGCCCGAGAAGGCGACAGACGGCCCAACAGGCGGCCACAACCAGGCTTCGAGACTTGCAAACATCCCTCCAGGACAGCTTATATCGCCCCAAGACGGCCCAGAAGGCCCACCAAAGCGCCCGCAATCAATGCAAACGGGCCCGCAGATGCCCCAACATGGTTTTCAGACGGCCCACGATGTCCTCCAGAGGCCCCCGACTGGTCGCACGAGTACGCCCAACAAGCAAACAGCATTGATCCCCTTTGGGCGTAAGGATTTAGCATACTCGTCGTTAGGGGCTTCCAGACGCCCAAGACGGTCCCAAGGGCGCGCAAGAGGGCCCAAGAAGCCCCCAAGACGGGCCCCACGATGGTCCAAGGGGCCCCCAGGAGACCCCGAGACGGCCAAAGAGACCCTCAAGATGGCCCCACGAGAGCCAAAGGCAATCAAAGAGCCCTCCTCCGTGACTGCCCGAACTCGCCTCAAGAGGACTCCAAGACGGCCCAGATAGGCTCCCAAAAACGGCATCCGAAGGCATCAGACGGGCCAAGGGAGCCCTCAGACGGCCCAAGAGGCCCCCAGAGTAGGCTCAGGTCGGGCAAATTCTCCTACAGGCGGATTCGGGAAAAAAACATAAATAATAGCCAAGCATAAGCAAACACTTAAGAAACGAAAAAAACATACTCGTCATTTTACCATTCCTGGACTATTCTTTACTATTCCTCCTCTAGGCTGAGGGACATGCCCGACTTAACAACAGGCTGAGAGGGGGTCCCAGGAGAGGCCCTCCAGGAGGCCACGAAGAGCTGGAGGGCCGCAGGAGTCGAGGGAACGAGGCTGAGTTTACTGATGGGAAATAAAAGGATCCCCGACCCTTTGGGAGGGGACCGAAGTTAGGCGGGCCACGGGGCCTTTTCCGCAGATGTATCAGACCAAACCGCACAGATGTTTTATCCCTACTGCGAAGACGCGTACCTACGCGAGGTAACGTCAACATCGTGATATCGGGGTGAGGGAGTATTATGTCATCGGTGATGTAAGACCCACTCGAGTTCGGACCGCGCGCTAGATGACAGCGGGTCTTCAGTTCAATCTCCTGCTCGCTGCGCCGCTGCGCTGGCGCGGTGGCGGGGTCTGCCTCAGGCAGCCGGATGTCTTCGATCATCCCCTTAATTTTCGCGAAGGGGTCCTGCGCGAGGAAGTGCACCCAACATTGACATGCGAGTGTGAGATGGATATGGCAGCATGTGGATGCAATCGCCCTAGCAGGCCGCGGTGCTGTACAGACATACTGTACGGGCTTGGCGGAATGACTGCGCGGCGCAGTCACTTGCTCGTCTGAATGCGGGGCCTAATGTGAGACAGTTTCGCCAGGATTGGGGTTCCTTCACCCTCGTTGCGCTTAGGTAGCATCCCTCGGGTCCTCGCCGCTGGCACCCTTGAGCTTGATCACAGCGGCGATCCTGGATGCAAGCTGCGTCATGGTCGAGGAGTGGAAGCGCTTGGCGAGCCTGGCGGACGACGAAGGATGGGGACAAGTTGGAGACAACTGGGAGGTCCACGGAACTTCTGCCAGGAGGGGGGAACGAGGCCAGCTCCGCTCAAAGTCATTCCCCAGACCCATCCCTGGGCCCACCTGGTGCAAGTTCTCATCCCGGATCAGTTCCTCACGGTCCCGGGACCCGAAGCCGGCCCCGAGAGGCCGACAGAGGTACAACCCCATCCCGAACCCGGCGCCTCGAGCCTGCCCGCCCTTCCTGCGGGCTGGAACCAGCACTGGGCCAGCTCAGGCCTCCAATCGGGCCCAGGGGGAGCAGGATTAGCATTAGGTCGGGCCTGTCCCCCTGCCGGGGGATGCTGGACGAGAACTTAGAAATACCCAAAGAATACTCCCCTAATGCTTTCAAAAAGTCAAGAAACAGTCCCCGGACTGATTTTTGACTATTCTCGAATATTCCTCCTGTAGAGGGACAGGCCCGACTTCAGATTAGCAGCCCCCTGGACTTTGAGAGGCCTTCACGCCCCAACGCCCCTCGCCAGCGCCTCGATGGCAAGAGCTCTAGCAGCAGCAGCACTGGCGATGCCCTACAGCGCAGCAGATGCGCGAGACCATTCCACGAGCAACTCTGGGGCGCACTTTTCATCGGCCCGAAGCTTCGCGAGGTGCTCCCAGACCACTAGTTCGACGGCGAGCCCAGCGGGGAAGTGAGATGGGAGGGGCTTCTAAGAAGGCTCCGAAGGCCTTCGGCATCTTGAAAAATGCTCGAAGCTTTCCATGAGGACAGAAAACACTTCACAAGAGGCCAGGGAACCTCTGAGAAACCCCGCCCCCTTCTGAGAAGGCCTGCTCCTTCTCACTTCCCCCCCCCCCGACCCGCCGCCGACTAGTGCGCCCACCTGGGGGAGGCATCGGGGGAAAAAAACTTCGGAGGGGCACCCGCAAGTAAGCAGGTCGATTACTTGACGGCACCCGACCTCGCGGTACCGACGTGCCTTCTGTCTGGAAGCCGATCGAGGGCGGGATGCAGAGACCATAGCAGCGAACATGAATCAAGCCCGACCGCATCGCTTGAACAAGCTCTCCAGTGCCGCGAGCACGTCTCCAGGGTTGGCCGCTAGGAGGGCCCCGAGCGGATGCAACTCCAGAGGGGTGCCTCTGATCAGAAGGTGATCGCTCAGCTGGACTGTGCCTGCGCAGAGGGGAGGAATGCCGCTGCGGGACAAGGTATCGTGCAGCACGGCGGCTCTCTGCCGGGGCCCTCCACCCTGCCCAGACCTCCGACGAGTCGATGCCCGAGGGGACTGATGGACCTGTTTTCCACCACCACCACCATGAGTTGGCGAGGGGAAGGAAGTGGAGGAGGAGGAGGAGGAGGAGGAGGAGGAGGAGGAGGACGAGGTGGAGGAGAAGGAGGAGGTGTACGACATCGAGATCAATGGAAGATGGTCTACAACTATTGCAGACGACCTCGACCACATCAAAACGTACACCAGCAAGCACCATAAAACGCCCAACCACGACGACATTCGCCAATGGTTAGGCATGGCAAAAGAAGAACCATCCAAATCCAAACAGATCACTGCACATGCCTACAAGACAGCCATCGGGCTCAACACAGAAAAAGCAGCTGCTGCAGCTGCCTGGAGAAGACGCATCAATGACATGTGCGACGGCACCATCATCCCTACGCCCGAGAGCGAAACCCCTCAACATGACTGCAAATACCTTTGTTACGAATACGGGCTAATCATGAACGGCAAGGCGGCGTACCAAAGGCACATGCGCGCGAAGCACAGCCAGCAAGATAATACAATCAACTCCATCCACGGGACAACATGCCAGGTCTGTGTGAGGGAGTACTGGACGGTCAACCGATTGTACAAGCACATGTGCGCCAGGAGACGGTGCGCATCGCTCGCCATGACGTTCAGCAAGCGGCACGACGACGACGCAGCCAAAGACATATCCGAGGAGATAAGGCACATGCGGCGGACCAACAAAAACAAATGACTACCCGACGATTACGCAGAACGCCCTTGCGTCCAACTTCATGGACCATCACTCGCACTACGTACAGACGCGAAGCACGATTGCACTTCGATGATTCCTGCACCAGTCCCTCTTTCACCGCAAGCAGACGAAGGGCACGGTGTCCGACGAGGACAGAGGGAACACGTCCTACCAGGCGATCGTCGAATACATCATACGCGAGTGGATACAACCGACGGAAAGACGGCAGGGCTATGCAACGACGGGGTACAACAGACTACGACCCTGCTCATCACCGACCAGAACGCCACCAGATACCATGCGCATCATCAACGGCATCGAGCGGCAAGCGGAGCTACAACACCGACGCGTACGCATACTCACCGTAGCCAACCACACAAGCCAGAAGCACAACGAAAGAAAAGCCAACCACATCAACAGCGCTATCCACGATGATATACTGAATGGTACCATCGACGCCACCACCTATTACAA
Organism: Prorocentrum cordatum; assembly: GCA_963575745.1. NCBI lineage: Eukaryota > Dinophyceae > Prorocentrales > Prorocentraceae > Prorocentrum > Prorocentrum cordatum. The sequence continues at coordinate 1,232,196 of CAUYUJ010001558.1, read as the reverse complement.
GAAGTCCACCCCGAGCAACACCCGTGGGGTAGAAGAGATGCCAGCAGACACGACTACACGACCATCACGGAAGATAACGCGAAGATGCGAGACGCCATCGCCCTCATGTACACGTTCGTCCCCAACGACACGGCTTGCCTGATAAACATCGGACCTATGACGGCAACCGCCCCACGAGAGCTACAACATCTGGAGAGACGCAACCTCATCACCACGACCGACCCTGTCATTACAAGTCAACACTGCATTAACACCAGCGACGGCGATGACGACACGATACGTATCCTGGCTGCTGCACGCGGAAGTAACCACACAGACGGAAAGGAGATCGGCGACCTCAACGAGTACGTCACACACCACGACCGCTACCACGTGGACAGCGAGCAGACGAGCCCACGACCGGACCCCACAGCGCACAGCGCCGAAGGGTGGGGAACGCCGTGACGCTGCACCATGGGCTCGCTGACGGTAAAACGCAAGACCCATCGGAAAGCAGGCAGGCAGTCGCTTCCTGGGGAGCCATCTGGAACACGTCTTGGAGCCTGCACCCCTTCGGAGGAGCTCTCCTGCCATACTAGCACGACACCCTATCCTTTCCCTTTCCCATACCTTGCGATGGCCGGCACGGGCACGAGAGCCCCAGGAACGCCAGTTCGTGAAGTGCTTGGGCGCGACGTCCGGCAGCGTCTCTTCAGCCCGCTCCACGAGATGGACGACTTCGACACCCTCGGCTCCCATGGACCAGAAGTGCATCAGATTTCTTCACCGGCAGCCCGGGCCCCAGACACGCCTCCTGATGCACGCAGTGGCGGCGCACCGGAACCAGCAGCAGCACAACTTCAGTCCCCAACACTTCACGAGATCGCCGCTATCATCCGCCAGGAGGTCCAGCCGATCCGCACCACAATGGCGAGCTTCGGCAAGCGCCTCAATGAGATGAACGAGAAGATCGACGGCAAGTTCAGCGACGTGGAAGACAAGATTGAGAACTTCGACATTCGCCTCACGAACCTGGAGAACGCGTTTGGGGACGCAAGTACGCCGGCTTCTCCCGGAAGCGTTAACACGGAGGTTTGGGACCACATCAAAGCCTTAGAAATGGAGGTATCGACCCTCAAGATCACCACCCACCACAACCCCCCAGACCCAGACATGGAGAGGACAGTCGCGATAGGAGGTTTACAGTCGTTCGGGAGCCTGGAGGAGGCGAAGGAGTGGTTGAGGAATAAGCTCTGGGATTTGTAGGGACCGCAGCCCAACGAGGTGTACGTGAAGGGGGAATTTCGTGGACAGATCTTTGCTAAATTTCCCGACGGCGGGGATCGGGACACGGTGGTAGGCCTATTTCGCAAAGCTTCTATCCGGGAAGGGGGGAACAAGGTTTGGGCGAAAGCGGACCAGCCACTAGAGAAGCGTGTCCTCTCTTCATTCGCATTCGGCCTGAAGTACCTGATGAAAGAATGGGGGTACGAGGCGAAGGCGGTGTGGGCAGACCCCGAGGACGGCAAGGTGTGGCTGGGCACGGAGATGGTCTCCCACGCGACGATCGACGGAGGCAAGCTTCAGGTGACGCACGGCCATGGCTGGGACTCTTGGCTGAACGACTCGGCCTACCCTGGCTTTCCGGATCTCGTGTCCAGGCTGAGCGGCAAGGTCGAGAATGGCGCCTCCAAGGGTAGCGGAAAGATGGGGGCAAAGGGAAAACCAAAAGGGAAGGGCCGTGGACAACATGGCAAGTAGGGGTGCCAGCGGGGCGCAAGCAGAGGCGTTTCACAGCACAGCTTCAAGGACCCGACCGTTTGTCCGGATCTCGGAGCAGCTCTTCATACTACTGCAACTGGTTCTGTGCCGACTGGTTTAGCCAAGACGTCGCTTGCAGTTGCCCGGGGTGGTCGTTTGCTTCCCTGCAGCACTGAATTCACGATTGGTTCGTGGAACATTGAAGGCTACACTATTGCAAAGCAAGTGGAACTTGAACAAACCATGGAAAGAGAGGGCATCGGCGTTTTACGCATTCAGGAGACATGGCAAACATTATCTGACACCTTCGACACGGACACGGGGTACTTGGTCGTGATGTCAGGGGGCGCCGAAGACCGGCCAGATGATCCAGAAGATCGTGCCGGCGTTGGCTTCATAGTCGCACCGTCGGTGCGCAGATCTGTTGTTGCTTTCCGCCAGGCGACGTCCAGGCTTGCATCGCTGAAACTACGAATTGTTGGAGGTAAAGCGGCAGTGGTGTCCGCATACGCTCCGCACAGTGGCAAATATTTCCTTAAGAGACAAAGTTTCTTCAATGAGTTATCTGATTTTGTTCGCAAGCTATCTGCGCATGGGCCCAAGCTGATCATGGGTGACATGAACGCGAGACTGTACGAGCCATTCGTCGGAGAGTCGCTCGTGGTCGGGCCGCACATATTTGCATCCCCGGGATCCGACTGCAAGCCGGATGCAAACCGGCACTTGCTAGTGGAGGCGTGCACTCAATTCGACATGTGTTTGGCCAACACATTCTTCGAGCTCCCGCTTGAAAGTTTGGCCACATGCTATAATGTCGGACGCGTCGCTGGGGAGGCTGTGAACCCACACACGCACTCGCAGATTGACTTTCTAGTATGCGAGCAGAATTGGTTACATAATGTAAGAGCCGTGCGGTCCTTCACGCGCGCCACATTATCATCTCATCATTTCTTGCTGCATGCGGTGCTTCACATGGAAATGGAAAAATGCGCAGCCGAACAGAAAATCAATCCCGACCTGCGGATGCTGATGGAGCTCTGCACCAGGCGTTCCTTCGCGCAGTGCTTCAGCCATGCGCAGGAGCAGTACAAAGAAGCAACACCTGACCATGGAGATGTAAACGTAGCTTGGTCCCGGATGGTCGACGGCTTTCGCCAGGCGGAACAGACGACGCTGACCAAGGAGTGCCGTCGCCCTACGCGCCCTTGGACAAGCAGCTGTACTCTTAATCTTGTAGCCCGTAGACGTGAAGCAAGACGGCAAGGAGATCCGCTGGAAGAGAAAACCATTGCGAAGCAGATCAAGGTCAGTCGCACGCGATCGTGCGCACTGGCTCCAGCAATTAACCAAAGACGGCAATTGGGCGCAGATTCGGGAAATGAAGAAAGGGCGGGTCCGACAACATGGCAGACTCCGAGACAGCTGTGGGGAACTCGTAGACAGCGACAGGCGTGCAGACACTTTGGCAGAACACCTGGAACGCATTCAATGGGCGGTGCGACCGACCACCATTCTCCCCGAGTGCGAGAACATCGGCCCGGAACTGCCCGTGAGGCCGGGTCCCATCCTGGAGTCAGAGATTAGGGAAGCCGCGAAGAAACTCAAGAATGGGCGCGCTTCAGGATTAGATGATCAGGTACCGCCAGAGTTCTGGAAAGTTGTGACCGAAGACGGGGAAACCGCGTCTTCGTGGATAGCCAGATTCTGTAATTCTGTGTGGTCGCAAACTTGCGTGCCAGACGCGGGGCGCAAATCCAGAGTTCAGATGATATATAAGAAGGGCGACCCTTCGGCATGCGACAATTACAGACCCATCAGCCTTCTCCCAATCGGATAGAAAGTATTTGCCATGGTCATGCCAGAAAGGCTGAAAGACGCAGGAGCGGAAGACCGAATATGGCGAACACAATTTGGCTTCAGATCTGGACGAAGAACAGCTGACGCGATCTTTATCGCAAGACGGGTCATTGAAGATGCTTGGACTACAAAGCAAGGGTCGTCGTTGTTACTTGCCCTGGATTGGGCCAAGGCCTTTGACTCAGTGTCGCCCGCCGCCCTGGCGACATCGCTGCTGAGGTTCGGATGCCCGCACAAATTTGTCGACATGGTAGAATCGATTTATCGATCCCGGTGTTACGTCGTGTCTGATTCTGGCACCACGTCAGCTGAACGGAGCCAACACTTTGGAATATGCCAGGGATGTCCGTTGTCTCCTGTTCTGTTCACAATTGTCATGACCACTTTGCTGACGGACGCGCACTCCATCTTCCAGCAACGTGTGCCGCACGTGGAAGAGCCCCATTTCGTAAGGGAGCTGGTGTACGCCGACGATACGCTCCTGCTCGACACCAACCCGGACATCATTCAAAGCCTCATGGCATGCATAGAGGAGTGCGGGCAACATTACGGACTGAGCCTAAATTGGCAGAAGGTAGAAGTAATGCGCGTCCGTAGTGCAGCACATGTGATCAATAGCGAGGGCGTTGCAGTGAGAGAGAAATCTAGTCTGATTTACCTCGGCACCCAATTGTCTGCAGACGGTCGTAGTGGGGTGGAGCTCAGCCGGCGTTTAGGCGCCGCCAGGCAGGATTTCAACGTGTTGGGTGCAATTTGGTCGCATTCCACGTTAAGCCGCACACAGAAAGTGCGCATTTTCAACGCCTGCGTCGTGGCCAAACTGACCTATGCATTGTTTGCTGCGTGTCTGAACCAAGCAGAACGCAGGAGAATAGATGGGTTTCAAGCCCAATGCCTTCGAAAGATTTATCGCGTCCCGCATTCTTACATTAGCGGGATCTCAAACAGCACCGTGCTAAGCATGGCTGGACAGCCGCCTCTGAGCGAGCAAATCTGTAAACAACAAATGATTTTGATGGGCAAGCTTGCTAGACGCCCTGGCACGGACCCCGTGCGTTTGTCTGTCTTTGAGCCTGATAGCTTTGACTTGCGAGCGCCATCTGGCCCTAGGAAGAGAGGCCGGCCCCGACAGAGCTGGGGGAACATGGTGATAAACAATTGTTTACGAGTGGCCGGCACGCCCGCTCGCCTGGCTGCGTACTTCCGCCCGGAGGGCGGTGCAGCGCGAGCGTGGGCGTCGGCAGTGCAATCGTGTCGCATCTGATGCATGTTCCACCTCTGCTAGCGCACCGTCTGGTGCAAGGCTTCTGACTGACTGACTGAGAATGAACCATGGCGTCTCGGGGAGCCGTGGTTCTCCCCTCGGAGCCAGCATCCCCTTCGGAGGGCTGTCTGGGGCTGAGGACGAGGGCCACGGCTCCATAGTGCGAACAAGGGCTGCGTGCGGACCCTCAGGCACACGTCGCCTCGCTCTGCTGCCCGTAACATGGGCGCAAGACCACCGCGCGAGGCGACCTCTCCTCGCGGCTCGGCGGCGCCTCGCACGCGGAGCTCCGCACCATCCAGAAGGCCCCCCTCGGCGGCGAGCGTGCCCACCCCTCGGCAAAAGGGCTGGGAAGTGACGGCGGCCGCCGAGGGGGGAAGGGGAGAAGGGCTCCCTCTGACAAGGGGGCCCGACGGGCGAGCCCGAGGCCATCGGAGGCCTTCGTCTCCCCCCCTCCTTCTAGGGCCCTGGAGGCTTCCTCCCCTCTTCCCCTGGACTGGCCTCGGCGCTTCGTTCTCGGTTTCGTTGGCCTCGGCCCTCCCCCTTTCCTTTTTGAGCCCTGGAGGCGTCCTCCCTCCCCCCTCTGCCCTGGGCGGGGTCCGTGCGCGCGTGCTGCGTGCTCGGCCTCGCTTTCGCCTTGCGCGTTCGGCTCGCTCGGCGTCGGCGCGTTCGTTGCGTGCTCGGCACACGTCCGTGCGCGCATGCGCGGTGCCCGCGCGCGGCGGCGCGCGCTCGGGCGCCGCGGGGCTACGCGGAGACCCGCGAGCAGCCCGCAGCGGCAGGAGAAGGTAGAGGAGGGAGGAGGAGGAGGAGGAGGAGGAGGAGGAGGAGGGAGGAGGAGGAGGAGGAGGAGGAGGAGGAGGAGAAGGAGGTGAGGAGGAGGAGGAGGAGGAGGAGAATAGGGGAGGAGGAGGAGAATGGGGGAGGAGGAGGAGGAGGAGGAGGAGGAGGAGGAGGAGGAGGAGGAGGAAGATGGGGGGGAGGGCCCCCCTCCCCCCTTCAACTTATGGCGGTGGCGATGGTGGAAAAAACAGGCCCCTCGGGGACAGCAGCCGCTCCTCCACGGCAGAAGCTGCGAGCAGCCTCGGGCGCGATCGCTCCCGAGGCGTCGAGGAGGTCTGGGCGGCGCGGGGGCAGCTCGGCGGCTCGAGCGAAGGAGCGCGGGGAGCGGAGGGCTCGGTGGAGCCAGGGGGGGGGCAGCAGAGAGGCCACGGTCGGCTGGGCACCCGAAGGGCCGGTGGGGACGCGGTGGCAGCAGGCAGCCACCCGAGGAGGAGGAGGAGGAGGAGGAGGAGGAGGAGGAGGAGGAGGAGGAGGAGGCGGAGAACGAGCAGGCAGCGGTGGCAGCAAGGGCTGGCTGTCGGGCGCAGGCAGCCACCCGGTGGCAGCAGAACGCCCGGCGTCGGCAGAGCCTTGGCCTCAGATGGCTCAAGTGTTCCCGTACGGCGCCGGGGGGGGCGGGGCTCCATGAGGAGCCGCCCGGTCGCCCTGCCCCCCTCGAGCCGCGCCGCCGGCACGACCTCCGCCGCCCCCTCCTCCAGGCTTTGCGGGCCGGCGCCTCTTGACCACAGAGAGCACCTCTGCCCGCTTCAGGTCGGCGCGCGACCGCATGCCCGACCCGACCTGCACAAACGAGGGGCCAGTCTGGTCCAGGGCAGCGCTGTTCGACGCCTCGAGAATGTCCTTCGCCTGGGTGACGACCTTGAGCTCCTTTGACACGACGAGGACAGGATACGAACAAGCTCGGGTGCCAGCGACCCAGAGATAGTTGTTTGCTTCGTTTCCCAGCTGGGGGCAAACGGGTGGCTTCTCCGCCCCAGATGGGGGCACAGGCGTGCTGCTGGTAGACGTCAGCCTGAGCAAAAGCATAGCGGAGCGGGCCCCAACTTTCGGGCGAACGCTAGCATGGATCAGGGATACGTGGATCTGGTGCGCGGTCGCCAGATCTCTGGATCTGGCAAGGCAAGATCTAATGTAGCCCCGAGAAAAGGCGCCAATGCCGCCCGGTTTGGTGGAGCGTGCCGATTCTGCATGGAAACGGGACCCGTCGCTAATCCACTCGCCGCGATCTATGCTTGCGGCTCCTCGAAACTTGCACCGGTGCGTCTGCTAGGTAGAGCGGTCGGTCCTGGGGAGGTCCCATCCTCCCCGAGCTTTGAGAGCCAGGGGGTCCAGAGGACGTACGGGGCGCCGCGGACGTTCCAGGGCGCCCCAGTCTGGCAATCCCACCAGCCCTTGAGGGCGTGAGTGGTTTGGGGATCTTCCTCTTCCGACCCCCCTTCTTCCCGTTCGGGAAAGGGTTGATCACTGCTACCTGATAGTAGGCATCCCTCACCCAGGCGATTGGCAGCCAAGAAGGACCCATGCCGACAACCTGTCATAAGAAACTCAAATACACACGGCGGGAGCATGTGCGGGCGCCCCGCGACCACTCTGCAGTTGAATTTGACAGGGACGGGGGGGCTCATCTCATATTGCTTGCTGCGCGCAGGCCGACCATCCCTGCCAAAACCAATACAAGCATCTCTTCTCTTTCAAATATGGAGCATACAGGGGCGCCCCGTGACCACTCTGCGTTGGTGTTTGCTGGGGTCGGAGGGGATGCCCTCATATAGCTTGCTGCGCGCAGGCGAACAATCCATGCCAACAAACAATGCGACACTCATGGCCTTCCAAATCTGGAGCATACGCGGAGGGCCCGCAACCACCTGGCGCTGGTTTTTGACAGGGGTACTCAGGTGCTACTTATGTGCTGGGGGGGCTGGTGGGAGTGAGCGAGACGCTTTGCGTTTTCCAGGCAGGAGATGTTTTGATCACTGCTCCGCACGAGTGAACGCCCAATCCCCCAGGCGACTAACAGACAACTCGAACCCATGACAACCGCCCCCACCATTCATTTGAGCAAAAACACTATCTGTTTTACTTTGGGCAAAATCTTTGATCATGCTCGTGAGCCCGGCGAGCACGTCGCACTGTTTTTTGGCTGGGACGGCGGGGGGGGGAGCGCACATTGTCTCCCGCGGGCAGAGCAACCAACCCGATCAACAAAACAATAGAACGTGCACTTCATTGCTAAATCTAGCGCATGCGCGGCCACCATTTCTGGTAAGGGAGGCGGAGGTGCTGGCATATGGCCTGCTGTGCGCAGGCCCGCCAGACACCATGATGGCCTCACCACCGCGATTGCGCTTTGGTTTTTGACAAGGATGGTGGGGCCGATGAGTTTCCCGATGTGTGCTGTCAGGTGCGCGGCCGCACCAGGCACACTCTGCGTGTGCCCCGAAAGCGGTGCACCTGCCGCGGCTGGAGCACGCGGAACACATGGCGCACATGGCGCATCGGGCGAGCCTGGCGTGCCTGGCACGCTTGGGCACCTGGCGCCTGGCACGCGTGGCGAACCTTGCCCCAGCGACACGCACATGGGGTCTGTTTTGGTTCCCAGTAGCTGGAACATAAAATTGCGACCGCTGAACATGCTGAGGCGCGGGTGCTACTCATGTGTTAGGAGGGTGGGAGAGAGTGAGCGGGACAGCTTGCCAGCGGGGAGGCTATCTTGACCCTCCTCCTCCCCCGTCCCCCTGGGTCTAGACCAGAGGGGGTCGCTGGTCGAAGACAGCATCGGCTAGAAGGCAAAAGTCACTGAGTTTCCTTCGCTGTTCGGCCAATGGGCATCCTGGTGGGGCGGGGGGGCTAATCGAGGATCCACCCCTCTTTTCATCCCCAAGATGGCCCCCAAGACTCCGAAGAGTGCCCCAGGAGTGCCCAAAAGGCTCCAAGGAGGCCCCAAGAGGGCCCCAAGAGGACACAAGGAGGCTCCCACGAACCCCCCCAAGAGGCCCCCCCCGAGGCACCAACTGCTCTCCAAGAGGCCAACGGGGCCGCCCAAAGGCTCCCACGAAGGCCCAAGAGGACTACACAAAGCTCGAAAGAGACATCCGAAGAAGCTTTGAGAAGCATACAAAAGGCCTCTGGCCTTTCCTCCTCCTCCTCTTCCTCATCCGCCTGTTCCTCCTCCTAACCCGGCTTCCTCCCCCCTTCCCCATCCTCCCCCCTTCCCCATCCTCCTCCTCCTCCTCCTCCTCCTCCTCCTCCTCCTCCTCCCGCTCCTGTTCCTCCTCCAATTCCTCCTCCATCCTCCCCCTCCTGGCTGACGGGGGCGCCCCCAACCCCTCGCTCCGCTGCGTGCCCCCCCCCACACCTGGCCATCGCTCGGACGTCCATTTCCTGGGCTTTGTTTCAGTTTCGCGCGTGGCTTTTTTCCCAAATGATCAAGGATGCTCCTGGATTGTCCCCGCCGAAGGAAACATGCACACGCCCGAGCGATGCCACGCAGGCCCCTGACCAGGGCAACCCGCCTGGGCACCGCTTCCCTAAAAACTAAGAGCCTATAAATATTTAAATCCTAAAAGCCCTTCCGCCGCCCTAAAGTCCCTCCTTCGGCCGCCCCCCCCATTTTGGCGCACCCCTCACGCAGATCCTTGCCCTCGGAGCGCCAGGAATGGCGTTCTGGGAGGATCTGCAAATCCCAGGGTGCGTTCCTCACGCAGATCCTTGGCCTCGGAGCGCCAGGAATGGCGCCGGGCGCCCCCGCGGCGGGCGAGGCGGCCGCGGGCGCTGCGGCCCCCCCTCTGCGAGCTCGCGGGAGGGCGGCCCGGCGGACGCGGGGTGGCGCGCCGACCCTTCGGCGGCGCAGGCGGCCGCGGGCCAGCTGGGCGGCGCGCCCACGGCGACCGCGGGGGGCCCTGCGTCGCACAGGGACTCGCGTCAATAAACGTGGATCTTGCGTGCAACCTCTCCGCCGCTGGGCGGCGTCCCTGCATCGCACAGGGACTCGCGTCAAAACACGTGGTTCTTCAAATCGCGTCGTCACGCGCGCGGGCCGCATCGCCGTTGCAGCCGCGTCCCAGGTGATTTTGCGCGGCCGCGTCGTCGTCGTTTTGAAAACAATATCAACGTCGTCGTCATCGGTGTCGTCCTCGTCGTCGTTTTGCGAGTCGCGTGTTGATACCGCATCGAGATCAATATGTCTTGGGTCATGGGTGGGTGGGACACGGTCAAGTGGGCTGCAAGTTTGGGCTAGTGGACCCTAAACCCTAAATCTCTAATCGCTATAATTATTAATTCCTAACAACTTAAATTTCGGTCGCTATGCAGGTCGGCCTTTCTCCTATGCAAAAAATACAGTTTCCTGATCATGCGATCAGAAAACCCTATTTTGTACAATACAAAGTGGCCCGTCCCGTTCGCGAACCGGTATGTAAACCGGAATTCTATATGGTAAAAAATATTATAAACTTGACATTCTGCCTTTCAACATGCTCCATCCTTTGCAAAAAAAAAAATACATCCTGATCATTCCTCGTTTCTGACGTGTACTTTTCATTGTAAAAAATCATATAAACTCAACATTTTGCTCTTGCAAGATGTGTCCATGACAATAATCCATTGCAAAAAATACGACAGAGTGCACATGCGCGCGGCAGCCGCGCGATCATGGCGAAATCATTTGAAACACAATGTGTTTTCAATTTTTTTTTCAGAAGCGATACCAGCAAAACATATGAAAACATATGACTTTCTCATACCACAATTGTGCAGGATCGACCTCCGCGTGCATCCTGAATCATTGAAAAACCTATGGGTTTTGCACCACGTTTGTAAATCGGGGCGTCACAAACAACTTTTGAGCGCACGGCGAATGTGGCCATGCTCATATTCCATTGCAACAAAAAAAAACACGACAAAGTGCACACGCGCGCGGCCGCCGCCTCTTTGCTAAGCGCTTGCTCACAGGCGCACTCCTGGATCGAGCCACGCTTGCTATGGTATGCTATGCTATGCTACAGCCACGGTATAACATGAGAGGAGAGATGATTTTGATGTGGGGGTGGAGATGCGGGGGGGATTGATAGCCACCGCAGGTGAGTGCCTATGCAGGTAGGTATTCCTGGCCTTGCCCTGTTAGACCCTAAATCTCTAATCCTTATAATTATTAAACCCTGAAGCCTGCTAAAGCGGCCGCTATGTAAGTCGGCCTTTCTCCTATGCAAAAAATACTAGATCCTGATCATGCGATCAGAAAACCATATGTTTTACAATACTTTGTGCCCAGCCCCGGTCGCAACGCCGGCCTTTCCATTGCAAAAAATACTATAGCCTGATCATGCGATCAGAAAACCCGATTTTTTACAATACAAAGTGCCCGACCGTGGTTGCGGCCCCGTATGTAAACCGGCGTTTTATATTGTAAAAAATATATAACCTTAACATTCTGCCTTTCAACATGCTCCATCCTTTGCAACAAATACTACATCCTGGTCATGCCTCGTTTCTGATGTGTCCTTTCCATTGAAACAACTAATATAAACTCAACAGTTTGCTCTTGCAAGATGTGTCCACGTCAATAATCCATTGCAGAAACAAACGACAGAGAGCACATGCGCGCGGCAGGCGCGCGCGCCTCGCAGCGCCTATCTGTTTCGGCATGCTATGCTCTGCTACAGCCACGGTCGAACATGAGAGGAGAGATGATCTTTATGTGGGGGTGGAGATGCGGGGGGGGGATTGATAGCCACCGCAGGTGGGTGCCTATGCAGGTAGGTATTCCTGGCCTTGCCCTGTTAGACCCTAAACCCTAAACCCTAAACCCTAAACCCTACACCGCCTGGGCTGAGCCCGTGGGATGGCGCGGGGCGCCTGGCAGATCCTGCAGGCGCGCGCTGTGCGCAGCCTGGGGCCTGCACGCCTCGCGCCCCAGCGGTCGTGTGTCCGACGTCGTCGCCGTCGTCGTGTGCCTCGTCGTTCCCCTCCAGCTTCCAGATCCTTCTCCTCCCTCGGCCCCCGCCCTCGTCCCACTCCCCTCCTTCTTTCCCCCCCCCCCCTGCCCTCAACCTCATCCCACCCCCCCTCCTGTTTCTCCATACACCCTGTTCGCCTCGTCCTTCCTCACTCTGCTCCCACCCCTCTTGTTCGTAATGCCCTCGGACTCCTCCCTCTCACCATCCGCCTCCGCCTCCGATTCCTTCTCCTCCTCCGCGCCTTTGTTTTCTTGATATCTTGCCGTTTGCGTAGCTTTGGCTGCCGTGCACAGTCAGTACCGACAAGCGCACGCGACAACGACGGCTGGGCGTAGACTAGAAATACGGCAGGACTCAAGCCATTGCAAGGGAGAGGTTGTGGTTCTTCTCCTCGTCCTCCTCCTTCCCCCTCCTACTTCCTCGCCTCCTCCATCCCATCCCCCCTCCTCATCCTCCCAAGGGTCCTCTGCCTTGTTTTCTCCGTCGCCTGTTCTCTCCTCTCGCTGATGTCTCTCCTCTTGCCTCCTCCTCCCCCCCCCACGTGCCCGGAGAGTGGGGGGCGTGGCGGAGGCGACACCCAACGGCCCGGATAAACACCCGCAACACATCAGGCAAACGCTGCAGCGAAGATCGTCGTCCTCCTGCCAACTTCGTCCTTGCCGCGCTGTCCCGGTTCTTCATACAAGCGTCTCCCGTCCCTCATGCTAACTTCTCCCGCTCCTCACCTGTATACTCCTCCTCGCCCATCCCGTCCCTCCCTCCTGCTCACTTATGCCGCCCCTGCTCTTCATCGACGCCTCCCGACGGGCGGCTGCAGAAACCCATGGATGGGCAGGACAATTTCACAAGTAGCTCGGGCAATCCAGGCGGGCACGCCAGCGTGGTATTGAACCCCCTCGACGAAGATCCCCCCGGGGAAGAACACACGTAGGCCTCTCAAAGGACGCAATGCGTTCTGGATGGCTCCCTGCGCTGCCTGCTGAAATGTATGTTGCTTCCACTCCAGAGGTCTCTCTGGGCGAGTGGTGGCCGTGCCCCTGTTGCTGTCAACTTGCTTCCACTAACCCCAAGGAGCTGGACGGATCTAGCCCGGCATGGGCTTTACCGTCGCAGTTTCCTTCGCCTTCGCATTGCTTGAAATTCCGCCCGTGTTTCTACGTCTCCACGCTTGCGGTTCATTTCCTCTGTGCAGTGCGCAGGGTCCCGTCGCCCCTAGCTCCATTTTGATCTCTGGCGCCTGCCTCTAATCGCTAAGATAAGACGAAGCTAGGACGAGGATAACATCGGGTGAGGATAAATCGAGAATCTCTGAGATCGGGGGGGTCTGGAGGATGTCTCCAGCGCCGCGGCCTTCCCAGAACGTTCAGGAATGCTCTGAGAGCCTTCCCTCTAAAACGGATTTATCCTCGTCCTAGCCCCATCCGACCTTGGCTCCAATTTGCCCTACCAGTGGTCCTCGGCCCTGGAGGCTACCGAAGCCTCATGGTCTGCCGCCACCGACATGCACTCCGACTTGATCATCGCGAGCATGCTCTCTGCCCCCTCCAGGGCCTTCATGACGACGCTGAGATCCTCACGGGGGCACTCTGGCACTTTATGCGGGCACAGAGCCTGGCTAGACTCCATTGGAAAATCGTAGATTTTCTCACGCCTCGATTGGGAGACCTTGAAGAACTGGAGAGCAAGAGTCAGATGGGTCAGATGCACTATCCAGCAGAACTTCTCCTCTAGATGGCCCTGCGTAGCGACCCTGCAGCAGCCTGCATTGACTGTGCACTCCAATGGAAACATCAGGCAGCGGCCCCGCATCCTTCAAGTTCCTACACTTGCCCTGCCCTTCCCCGCCATGCTCGAGGGCCCCACCAAGAAGCTCCAGAAAGGGCCCTAATGGAACCCCGAGATGGCTCCGAGCTCCCCCTCGACGATTTGTTTAGGCTGCTTGCGCTGATCAGCTTCTTGGTTTGATTGGCGTATCCCCTTTCTTAGCTCGGCAAACTAGTGCTTCTCCAAGTCCACTCACACGAGCGATCACCAAGGAATCACTTCTGAAGGCTGCTGTATGTTCATCGGAAGTTGAGGGGTGAGATCGCGGTGGGACGGAGATCTTCCCACAAGGAAATCGGTTTCGGTTTCGGGTTCGTGGCGCACGTGCGGGCGTTGTGAAGCTGCGTGGGCGCGCTAAAGGACCTCCCCCGCCGTCGCTAGGGCGATTCGGATGCAATGGGCCGCCCCTCAGCCACCGGTGGGCGCACGCTGGCCCAGGGTGTCTCGCCGTGATGTCCTGTGGTGTACCGTTGGTGTCCCATTGGTGTTCCGTCGGCGGTGGCCACGCTAAAATGGGATGGAAAGTTAGATCCAAAGTGAGATCGACAGTGAGCTTGATTGTGACACTGGCTGTGAGATCGATAATGAAATCGACAGTGGGATCGGTAGTGAGATTGATGGAAGAATCGATAGTGAGATCGCTGGTGGGATCGTTCGCTGAATCCATTCGTACTAAGACTGGCCGCGAGGTTGATAGTGAGATCGATCGAGTGAGAGCGAAGACGGGGGCGGTAGTCGTCATCACGCGTCGTCAATAACTCGAGGGCGCGTCACCAGCATCGTCATCATCACATCCATCGCATTTGCCTGCAGTTGGTGATTCCCCCCCACACCCCAACCTCCTTATCATCCGAAAGGTGGTCGTATGAGTATATAGTGGCAAAAATTTGCTGTCGCAATGGCCTTGGGGTGGCTAGCCACATTTCGTGTGGGCGTCACGTTTACAATCTCCTCTCCTTCTGGTGACCGGCCTTCTCCTCCTCGGCGGCACTTTTTGCTGCCTTCTCATCGTCGAGGTCCTTGCCGCTGTTGCTCATGCTGTCTTCCAGGCTTTGCTTCAGCATCAAGTAGTTCTGCTTCGCGTTCGATTCCGCCTTCCGGAGGGCACCGAGATCTTCCTCCGCCTTCTCCTGGAGGTCCTCCATCAGGTCGACGAGCCCAGCGGAGTGCGACTTGTAGACTGCCGCGGCTGGTGCGCCCGACAGCTCATCGTCTCCAGAGTCTTGGTTCTGCGACGAGGACTGCACCAGCGCCATCAGTTTGTCCTCGAGGGCAGAGTAAACAATTACGCGGAACGGTTTGGACAGCCTAGCCTTCGCGCTCCGCGCACACACACACACACAAACACACACACACACAGGACACGAGCACTCATGCAGTCCAGACGGCGACGCGTGAAGCGCGGCATCTTCGCGCAACTGCGAGTGGCGCAGGCTTCCTTCCTTCACCCATTCTCCTCATTGAAGATTCTCCGTGCACATTCCACGCTGATTCCCTGGGGCTCTCCTTGTTAGCGGCGGACAGCGACGCTGCGTCGACCACGGCGCTGAGCGACTGCATCACGGCCTTGAAGTTGGAGTTGTCGATCTGAGCGAAAGAGGCAGGGTTCTTCTCCATCTCCTTGGTGACAATGCTGACGGCACGCTTCAAGGTGTCCTCGCACACAAGAGGTGGGTCAGCGAAGAGAACGAGCGATGCTGGTTGCTCCGGCAAACAGTCAACTTTTGCGGGCATGTCCGCGCCACGGGATTTGTGAGTATTTGTCGTGGTGGTATCAGGATGCCTCGCTTCAAACAGGTCGCCTTCACGTGTTCACCATACATCACGGTTGAACGAAAACATCAAAAAAACCCGCAACCCCATGCCTTGGTAACCCAACCGCGCACATGACGTTCCGAAGCAAACACTGCAAGAACACCCGACCCAAGCATTTCGCTGTAAGCGTCATGGGCCCGACACTAAAAATACAATGCGGCAGTTGTGTTTCAACGACGCTGGAGGCTCTAGCATAGAGCATGGTTGCTCAAGGCACCTGATGAAATTTCTGGTCGGCGCCCACCTAGGCCAGCTGGTCAGCATGCCATGGCCTTTTTCTCTTCAAAGCCGCCCAGTCCAGACTACCTCACACTGATGGGTTGTCAGACGACGCTTGGCCAAGACCTTCCTCGTCTCGAAAAAAAAGGACGACGAACAAATCGGGGCGCCTGGCTGCCGAGTCATGCCCATTTAGGACCCATGCCTGCCCTAAGGTGAAGAAGAAAAAAGAAGGGGATGCGAAAACTGTCCACTGTGTCCATGAGCTCCGCCTCGTTCGACTCGAATTCCGCCGCCTCTTTCTTCCGGATTGCAGTGGCGGCGTCGAGGTCCTTGCGGGCCACAAGCTTGAATGATGTACACTGCAACTTCATAACAGTGCACATCTGTGAAAATGCTTCCTTTCTTCCTCCTCTCCCTCTCTCCTCCCTGCAAGTTTTCCCTCCTCTGCCTCTACCTCTCTCCTCCCTGCAAGTCGTCCCTGCAAGTCTTCCCTCCTCTGCGTCGAGGTCCTTGCGGGGCACACGCTTAAATTGTGTACACGTCAACTACATGCTAGTGCACATGTGAATTGTGCACTCCATTACTTGCTTCCACTTCCACTTCCCTGCTATGTGTCCCCTCTCCTCCTCTACCTCGTCCTCCTTCCCACTATGCTTTCTTCCTCTGCGTCCTCGCGTCCTCTGCCTCTTCTTCGGGCTCTGACCCCCCTTGGGGCATGCTGTCCACACCGTCGTGCCGAGGTGCTGGCGCCACACACACACACAAGCTCTAATGATGTGCTCCGTAGCGCCACGCCATCGCACATATGAGACATGAGACTCGTTACCTGCTTCCTAGTTCCTCTTCCCTGCTATCCTTCTTCCCTCTGCCTCTATCTTGTCATCCATTCCTCTGTGGTTCCGTGCTCTTCCTCTGTGACCCCACCTCCTCCTCCTCCGACCCCTCCTCCTCCTCCTCCTCCTCCTCCTCCTCCTCCTCCTCCTCCTCCTCCTTCTAATCCTATCCTCCTCCTCCTCCTCCTCCTCATCATCATCATCATCATCATCATCATCATCATCCTTATCCTTGTCCTATCCTCCTCCTCCTTATCCTGTCCTCACTCTCCTTATCCTATCCTCCTCCTCCTCCTCCTCCTCCTATCCTCGCTTGTCCGTGCGCGTGCTGCCCGTGCCCTCAGCGGCCTCCTCCTGTCGCCACAACTCGAAGGCTGACTATCTACCAGACCACCCCAACCCAACCCGAAGACCCGAATTTCGGGTTGGGGGGGGTAAGGGTTCCACATGTGTTTTTTCGATGTTCCCAGACCCCCCCCCACTAGAAATCGAGGGCAAATCTGAGCCTTCGGGTTGGGTTGGGGTGGTTTGGTGGGTGGTGAAAGGCGACGGCCCACCGGAGCATTCCAGCACCCGCCTCCGCCCCGGGCTACAGGCCGGTCGGCCAGTGCAGGCGCCGCTGCAGCGCATCCTGCGGTCGACCCTGCGGCCTGCTGGCCGCCCCGCAGCGCCAGACCACGCGCTCGAAGTCCTGTGCCTCGTTGTTTCTGCGGGGGGGTCAGCTGCTGGGAGCTTTTCGTCGGGAGGATTCAGGAGGATTAAGCCCCATTGGGGGGATGTTCTGCCAGAGTGGGCCTCGGATCAAGCGGGATGAAGCCGGATTAAGCGGGACTAAACGGGCTCAAACCGGATTAAGCGGGATTGAGCGGGATTAAGCCGGACTGAGCCGGACTTCGGACCAGGGCAAAACCAGAGTTTGACCTCCCAGGAGTTGCATCCGAAAGGGGGGGAGGGCAGCGCTTCTCCACTGCCGCGCGCCCGTCGCGTCGTCCCCCTGCCCTCTCCTCTTTGCCCTTCGCCGCAGGCTTGTGCGCTGGCGAGGCGAAAGCACCTGGCATCACCGTGGCCAGGTGCGTGCTGCCCTCCGCCACGGGCCTCATGGTTCTATAGCTTCTTCGTGCTGCTCGAGCTGGCGCAGATGTAAACCTATGCTGCTGTCCTCCCGCTACCTCCCGAGAAAGTCCGCGCGCAAGCCCTCTCAGAGCGCGTCCTCGATGTGACCTTTACATTCCGATCAGTGCCCGCTGCCGTTGCGGAGGCGGAGCCTTGCCCCCTTCACGATTCACCAGGCGTTTCCGCTCCCACCTTTCACCGTCCTGCCAGCTACACACCTGCAGGAGGGCACGCACACACATACACACACATACACACACACTCACACACATACACACCAACACACACATGCATACACACATACATACATACACACGCAAACGCACACACACACACTAACACTCACACTGGCACTAACACTACCACTAACACGAACACAAAAACTAACACTAACACTAACACGAACACTAAACTAATACTAACACACACGCGCACACATACACACGCACAAGCACACCGATACACACACGCACACACACATGCGCACACATTCAGACACACATACAAACACACACACACACACGCAAACCTCCACCACACCAAAGAGCCCGAAATCCGAACAGGCCAACGTGTCAAACTGCCCTCAAAACACGTAGAGCACGTGCTCAAGGATCCGTGCAGGAGAGGAGCAAGGGCAGCAGGGGACAGAGCGGGGACAGAGGAGTCCAGCTCCAGCCTGCTTTTCCGCCGGGGCCAGCCACTGAGCAGCATGGGGAAGGGGAAGGGGTGCCCAAGCCAACATCCACCTCGACGAAGAGGCCACCATGATTCCTTCAGGAGGCCGTGGGCCCGGCCAGAGCATCTTAGGAGGCGACTACTAGGAGGTTTTCGTCGGACAAATTAAAGGAAAAATCAGCCCCAGCAGTTACGCCGGAGTGGGTCTCGGACTAAACAAGATTAAGCCGCCTTGCGCGGGATTAAGTGGGATTAAACCGGATTAAGCGGGATTCAGCCGGACTACGTCGGACTTCTGACCAAGGCAAAACCAGAATTTGACCCCCCAGGAGTTGCATCCGAAAGCATCATCCTGGTCCGAAGTCCGGCTTAATCCGGCTTAATCCCGTTGAATCCGGCTTAATCCCGCTCAATGCGGCTTAATCCTGCTTAGTCCGAGACCCACTCCGGCGTAACAGCTCCGAAAAGGGGCTTCATCCTCCTTCGTCTTTCCGACGAAAACCTCCCAGGAGTCGCCTCCTGAGCAGCACCCTCGTGCGCTCCTCGCGGTGCTGCGCGAGGCTCTCCGTTGGCCCCCGCGGGAGCGCAGCGCCGCGCAGATGAAGGCGGCGGCCGCGCGGGGCCACGGGGCGCCCGCACGGTGGGCAGATAGCGGCACCGAGCCTGCACTCGGATGCCGGGCACCGTCGCTCCGTTTTCGTCTTCGTTCTCCCTCGCTGGTGTCGATGCGTTCGCTTCGGTTTCGTTTTGTTTTCGATGCGGTCTTTCGTCTTCGTTTTCGTCTTCGTTTTCCCTCGATTTGGTCTCGAATCCGCCTTTACCGCAGAAAGACATCGAAACGACAACGGCCCATGAGGTCACCAAAAACACTGTTTAGGTCCAGCCCTGGTCCCGCTATCGCTCGGGTCGGCCGCTGGGCACCGTCTGGGGGTGGGGGGGCGTGCTGGGGGCAGGCTGCCCGCGCGCGGGCAGGCGACGCTCCTTCTCGGAGAATTACCCTTCGCTGGGGGCAGCGGGGCGGACTTAGCACGCCTCGCGGCGCAGCGCCTCGCGGAGCTCGCGAAGGCCCCGGACTGACCCGGGCTTCGCCGGGCGCCCGCGGCTGCGCGTCGCGCCTGCCCCCGCTTGTCAAGAAAAGCTGTGGGGAGGCTGCAGTAAGGCTCAACGATGTGCTGTCAGCCCGAACTGCATGGTGGGCCCAGTGCACTCTGACTTTTGCTTCGGCTCCGACTCGAGATGAGTGTGCGCCGTGGAGCGCTTTCGAGCCAGCCCACCAGGGTGGGTTCTCCGCTCAAGTGGGTGCCCCCATCTCACGATTGTCGCCTCGGGCTGGGCGCAGCGGATTGGCGTGAGCGGCCACAACCACCTCAGAGTGCAAGCGGATACGCCACTCGCCATCGTCACGCCGTCGTCGGCCGCTGCCGCTGGCAGCCTTATGATTCAGCCAATCGTGGTCGAACGCGTAGTCGTCGTCCGGCCTTGCCCGCCACAAGCCGCAGGTGCACGTCCCCATTACCGTCGATTGCAGGAGCATGTGCCAATCGTCATTGCTATTGTCCCTGCCCGGTTCGTTGGAGGATGTGGCCCGCAATCGCTGCCGCTGGCTGTGGCTGGCCCGACGCAGCTGTTCACGGCTGCCGCAGGCGTGCCGGCGCAGAACTGCTGGACAGCCCCCACGGAAGGAGGAGGAAAGAGGAGTAGGATGGGACTGCGGGGGAGAAGGGTCCTTCGGTCGCAACTCGTGGGAGACTCCCATACAATCTTGTTGGTTCTTGCAGGTCGATTCTCCGCAAGTCGCACAGGTACCCCCAGCCTGGCAGGTTCCACAGGTCCCTCAAGTGTCGCAGGTCTCGCATGCCCAGCAGGTCCCACAGGTCCGACAAGTGCCGCAGGTCCCACAGGTCCCAAAGGTGGCGCATGTCTCCCAGGTCTCACAGAGGCCCCCGCAAGTCACACAGGTCCAGCAACACGCCAATGCCACAGGTCCCACAGGTCTCGCAGGTCTTACAAGTCCAACTGTTCCCACAGGTCTCACAGGTCCTACAAGTTTCTTTTCTTTCTGATTGCGCATGACACGATGGGGTCTTGTGTGATCTTCTAAGTCGACTGTGAAACGCGTCCGCGGATAGTGAAACGATCGGCGCACTGGGAAGGATGCGAGAGAGGGATAGGATGCCAGATATGGCGCGAGCGCACCTAGCTTGCACTCGCCCTCTTGTCCCCCCTCCGCCTCTTCCTCACCTAGACTTGAGGAGTAGGCGAGAGGAGTATCAGTGAAGGGAGGAGGAGGAAAAGCAGGGGGAGGAGGGGAGACGATCCTTGCTGGCTGAAGCCGCCGATTCAGCAAGCTGGTTGATCTTGCTGTCGCAGATGGTGATATCCGCGGACAACTTGTCGATCGAGGACTCGAGCTTCTGCTTCTTCGATGTGCTGGACCTCCAGGCGCCGCTCAAAACAAACCACGAAGCTGATTTCGGAACTATCTCGGTCTCTGGAGGCCCTTTCGGGGGCCAAGGGCCACCATGTGCTAGCCACCGCAACCCCAAACAGTAGGTCATTGAACTCCCAACGCGTGAACTCGGGGTCGTGACAGCAGCGGTAGTGGTTAAACAGAAGGAGTAGTCGTCGTCATCGTTGTAGTGGGAGTAGTCATAGAAGTAGTAGCGTAGTCGTAATAGTAATAGTAGTAGTAGTAGTAGCAGTAGTAGTAGTAGTAGTAGTAGTAAGCGTAGTAGTAATAGTAGTAGTAGTAGTAGTAGTAGTAGTAGAAGTAGAAGTAGTAGCAGTAGTAGTAGTAGTAGTGGTGGAAGTAGTAGTAGTAGTAGTAGTAGTAGTAGTAGTAGTAGTAGTAGTAGTAGTAGTAGTAGTAATAGTAGTCGTAGTAGTAGTAGAAGTAGTAGTAGTAGCAGTAGTAGTAGTAGTAGTAATAGTAGTGGTAGTAGTATTAGTAGTAGTCGTAGTAGTAGTAGTAGTAGTAGTAGTAGTAGTAGTAGTAGTAGTGGTAATACAAATAATACTCGTAGTTGTAGTAGTAGTAGTAGTCGTAGTAGTAGTAGTAGTAGTAGTAGTGGTAGTAGTAGTAGTAGTAGTAGTAGTAAAAGTTGTTGTTGTTGTAGCAGCAGCAGCAATAGTAGTAGTAGTCGTAGTAGTAGTGATTCGGAGCCGGAATCGTAGTCGTCGTCGTCGTCGTAGTACTAGAAGTCATCGTCCAAGTAAAAAATAAGAAAAAAGTGCTAGTAGTAGTAGTAGTAGTAGTAGTAGTGGTCGTAGTAGAAAGTAGTAGTAGCAAAAGTAATAGTAGTGGTAGAAGTAGCAGTGGTCGTGGTATTGGTAGTAGCAGTAAGGTAGTAGCCGTAGTAGCAGTAGAAATCTGCAGGGAAGTAGGAGTATTCGTTGTCAGGGTAGTAGAAGTAGTAGTAGGAGTAGTAGCAGCAGAAATCGTAGTAGTAATAGAAGAAGCAAGTGTACAAGTAGGAGTAGGACTTGTTGTCGTAGTAATAGTTGTATTCGCAGGAGTCCTCGTAGTAGCCGCAGTAGGCGCAGTCGAGGTAGTAGTGGTACTAGTAGTCGTAGTAGAAGTAGCAGTGGTAGTAGTAGAAGTAGTAGCTGTAGTAGTAGTAGTAGTAGTAGTAGTAGTAGTGGTAGTAGTAGTAGCAGTCGTAGTAGTAGGAGTAGTGGTAGTAGTACTAGTAGTGTTCATAGTAGTGGTAGTACTAGTAGTGTTCATAGTAGTGGTAGTAGTAGTAGTAGTAGTAGTAGTAGTAGTAGTAGTAGTAGTAGTAGTGGTAGTAGTAGTCGTAGTAGTAGTAGTAGTAGTAATAGTAGTAGTAGTAGTAGTAATCGTATGCGTAGCAATCGTAGTAGTAGTGGTGGTAGTAGTAGTAGTAGTAGTAGTAGTAGTAGTAATAGTAGTAGTAGTAGTAGCAGCAGTAGTAGTAGTACAAAGTGTATATGTAAGAATGATACGGGGCCTAGTAGCGGTAGTAGTCGTAGTAGTAGTAGTCGTCGCAGTGGTAGTAGTAGTAGTAGTAGTAGTAGTAGTAGTCGTCGTCGTAGTCGTAGTAGTAGTCACCGTGGCAGCAGCAGCAGTAGCAGCACCAGAGGCAGCCGAAATAAGCCTTGCAGTGGTAGCAGTGGTAGTGGTAGTAGTAGTAGAAGTAGTAGTAGTAGTCGTCGTCGTCGTAGTAGTAGTACTACTAATATTAGTAGTCGTAATCGTAATTGTAATAAGAATACGCATAGTCGTAGTAAGAATCGTAGCCGTAGCAGTAGTAGAAGTAGTAGTAGTTGAAATAGGAGTACGAGTGGTAGTAGCAAACGTCGTACTACTAATAATAGTAGTAATGGTAAGATTGAACGGAATAGTTGTCGCAGCTGCAGTTGTAGCAGTCGTAGTCGTAGTGATAAGATTGGTAGTAGGAGTAATAGTCGTTGTCGTAATTCTATTCGTTGTAGTGATCGTATTAGTGGTAGTACGGGTATTAGCCGTCGACATAGTAGTCGTCGCTGTCGTAGTCGTCGTAGTAGTCGTAGTAGTACTCGTCGTCGTTGTGTCGGTGGTAGTAGTCGTAGTAATTACAATAGTTAGTGCTAGTTATAGAAATAGTAGTCGTAGTATCTATCGTACTGATCGAACAGTAGTCGCATGTGTAGTGCTGGGTGCCCGCCAACCCCCGTAAGGAACATTTTCGCTGTGCCCTTCCCCCTTCCCCCCTCCCCTGGCGTCCATGATTCCGTTCGAGGGGTGGGTGAGCGGGGGGAGGGTATGAGTCCGCCAACGCACCACCGGGGCCCCTGGGAGCTGCCAAGAAACCGGAAGAAAACCCTGACAAAGCACCAACACCGTCGATGAGAGCGTCGGCACAGGCCAGGGTAGCTCCACGGCGACCTAAGATGATGTCAAGACGGCCCACAAGACCCCCAAGACGGCCCAAAAGTGTTCCAAGAGAAGCGGCTAGATGGCCCCAAGAGGCAAGCATCCTGCCATCCCCTTCGGAAAACATGCGTATTCAACACGATTTCATTTTTCCACCACCGTGCCACCTGGCACGTTGAGGCTTGAAAGAATCCCTAGTTCTGTCTGGTACGGCTTTTTGAACTCTAATCAGGGACGGCCCCTCCCTTTACCCGTGGACTCCCGCGTTCACCTCCGCTACTCACCGAGGGAATTTCCCTCGTGCCCGCTCGAGGATGGCGCACTTACTGCGTGGTAGCTATTGCCAAAACCCCCATTCCTCGGGTACCCGCTCGACGATGGTGCACGTCCCGCATGGCACCTAACACCTGAAACCGTATTCCGTTCGCCCCCACTCGAGGATTGTGCACTTCCTGCATGACTGCTACTTCCTAGACCCCTCATCCCACGCTCACCCGCACGAGGATCGTAAACTCTTCGCGTTCCCAGGCGCTGCTCCCAAGCCCTCCAGAGCCTCCGAAGCCACGATCCCTTGCAAAACTTAGGAATATACGTCCCGAGCTCAGAAAATGGCCCGCGCAGGCAACCAATAACATCAAGATGGCTCAAGATGCCTCGAAGACGGCCGAAGGTGGCCCCAATGCGGCCGAATATCCATTCAAAACGGCCCAAGATGCCTTCAAGAGGGCTCAAAATGGCCACAAGAGGACCTCCAACAGAGTCAGGAGAAGACATCATCATTGAAACCACTTGGGTTGTGAATGATTCCGTGACTTGGGCTCCCGTCAGCTCAAGGAGGTCTAAGAGAATTCCACGATGGCCCAGGAAGCATCCACAGCGGCCCCAAGACGGCCGAAGGGGGCCTACCGTTGGACCCCAGACGGCCTTAGAAGGCCATTCGACTGCCCAAGACGGCGCCAAGATGGCCCCACGACGGCCGAAGGGAGCTCTGAGCAGGCGTGGGAAGGCCACAAGGCGGCCCAAGAGGCCACAAGGGACCCCCAGGACTGCCTCAGAGGAGGCCAAGACAGCCCTAAGATGGCCCAAACGAGCCTGGTCATCATCACCACCATCAGAATCGCCGTCATCATCATCATCATCCTCATCCTCATCCTCATCATCATCATCATCCTCATCATCATCATCCTCATCATCAGCATCATCATCATCCTCATCCTCATCATCAGCATCATCATCATCCTCATCAGCATCAGCATCAGTATCACCATCATCATCAACTTCACCATCAGCATGAGCAGCAATGTAATCATGATCATGAGCATCATCATCATCACCATCATCATAAGCAGCAGCATCAGCAGCATCGGCATCAGCATCAGTATCAACATCAACAGCATCATGGCTATCATCATCGTCATCGGACGCATCACCATCATAATCAGAATCAGCATCATCATCAACATCGTCGTCATCATCGTCGTCATTGTCGCAGTCATCATCATCGGCAGCATCAGCATCAGCACCAGCATCACGTCACCATCGCCATCAGCATCAGCAACAGCCTCGCCATCACCATCGCCACCAACATCATCAACATCACTCTCATCTGCACCATCAACCTCACCATACGCACCGTGATCATTCACACTAGTACCAGCAGTAACACCATAATCATCAGCATCAGCATCCTCATCCTCATCATCAGCGTCGTCATCATCATCAGCATCATCATCATTATGGTCACCATCCGATTAGCATCAACATCATCATCTCACTAGCATCAAGATCACTATCACCACCACCTCCACCATAATCATCAGCGGCAACATAATCAGCATCAATAACACCAGTACCCGTATCATCATCATCATCATCATCATCATCATCATCATCATCATCATCATCATCATCAACATGATCATCAACATGATCATCATCATTTTCATCATCATCAACATCATCAACATCAGCGTGAACATCATCATCAACATCATCATCATCATCATCATCATTATCATCATCATCAACATCATCATTATCGTCATCACCCTAATCGTCATCAATATTAGCATCATCGTCAATACCACCGTCATCCCTATGATCCTCATCATGCTCTTCACAACTCTCGCAAGCCTGGAGACACGAGGTGTCACATGTAGCGGCATCCCGTGCACCCTCGAACAGCCGCCATCCGGAAGGCTGGGCTGGCACAATGGCAGAACTTGCCGCAGGCAGCTGGATCGTCTTGACAGTTTCTCAGGCTGCCCAGGGACCCACCAAATTGTCGCAAGAATGCTGATGAGGCTCCCAACAGACCCCAAGACGAACCAAGAAGGCCCTCAGACGGCTCCCGAGACGGCTCAAGTACGCCCCGAGAGGCCCAAGAAAGGAAACACTCACGGATATTGCGAACCTTTCGCCCCCTGATGGCCCCAAGAGCCCCGCAACACGCCTTCGAGGTGCCTTCAAGAGGCCCCAATAATCCTCCATGACGCCCCAAAAAGGCCACCCAGAAGTTCGGAATGCATCCGCGAGCCCTCCCACAGGCCCCTGAGAAGTTGGTGAGACATGTGGCTGCTTCCCCTTTCCCCCTCCCCCAGGGTCCCAAATCACCTGTCACGAGGGGGGGTGGGAAAGAGGAGGGGGAGGGGGGCAACCTCGCCAACGCACCCTTGGGGCCTCCTGAACCTCCGACAAACCCTATGCCTGTCCAAGACAATCCCACAGAGAGTCAAAACGGCCCGAGGTAGCCCCAC